>RHKH01000070.1:0-107269 GCA_009829795.1 Lasiodiplodia gonubiensis
CGCCGCCACGGCGTAGCGGCGCGAGGCGCGCGCGGCGTGTTGGGCCGTCGCGTGCGAGACGGAGGCTTGCAGCGACGAGACCTCGGCCGCCGTGCTGCCCATCAGGACGATCTTGCGCTTGGCGGCGACGAGCGGGGCGAGCGGGAGGGCGGCGGCCGGGTTGGTGTTGGTGTTGTCGCCGGTGGTGGAGGAGAAGGGTGGCTTGAGCAGGCCTGGCTTGGGAGTGATGAGGAGCTTCTGGTGCGTGGGCGGGATGGACAGCTGGGCGGCGATGGCGTCGGAGAGGGTGGATATGGTGGCCGAGGCCGGGAGGCGGAGCGTGTGCTTTGCGCCGTGGTGGGTGAGGGTTATGCTGAGCGTGTCCTCATCGCCGTCGCCGCTACCTTCCGAGGGCGCTGCTGCTGGCGGGGTAGCGGCAGAAGGTGGTGGTGGTGAGGAGGATGCTGCGTCGGCGGAGGAGGACATGGTGACGTCGGTGACAGTCGCGAGGGTTGCGCTGTCGCTGTCGCTTGGTATTATTTCTTGCGGGATATCTTGCGGTTCAGCGCTCGAGGCCATGATTGTGGTAAAGTAGTTTGTGCTTGCGCTTGAGGGTGAGCGGCGGTCGGCTTTTGTGCGGACGTTGTGGCGGCATGGTGGTGATTGATTATGTAGGACGTTGGGGGAAGCTCACGGTTCGCCCAGCTTCGGAGCTGTTCGCCTCCCGCCATCCACTCATTTGTCATCATCATCACCACCACTAAAAGCCGACGTCGCCATTTGCTGCCTGAGGAAGCAAGCCACGCGGCTATTACGAGTCAGGCATGCTACGAGAATAAGCTTCTCGTCCGATGTTGCCATGCTTGCCTTATACGGCGCAACAACTCCTAAGGGCTAGAAGTATTGCATAGCCAAGCAACGAGTTACTCGGACCGGTCCACCCTCGTTTCTCGGCGCAATCCGAGAACCCGGATATGCCAATGCATAGTACATACATATATGTGCATATTCCTTTGTTTTTTTTATCTTTGGAATTTCTTGGTCTGAGGCTCCAAAGCACGGCGTTTGTCGGAACCATGTAACTCAGTCTCACAGTCTGGTAACGCTAGAACCTGCAACCGGCATCTATCAGGGATCGCCGTCACACAACACTCGGCCGACCTGAAGATACCAGCAGCAGACACCCTACGTCCCTTTTACCAGAACTAGTGCCACCATTCGCACTCAGCCAGCCCTGTCTCGTCATTACGCCTATGCAAACTAAGAAGCCTATAGAAAACAAGGCGCCGGCAAAAATATGCTGCCACTCCAACCAAAACCATCCGGGTATCATGCCTAAGATGCTCACACGCTTATGTGCGAAAAGCTAAATCAACAAAAAAGAGAACCGCAACCGCCCCGAGCCCGGCCCATAATTCGTCAGGGATCATCAGCAAAAGTTCAAGATGTCGGCCTCTCCGGGTCTTCGGGTTCCTTGAGCCATAGCCGCTGTTCGGAGTTCCAGTGGTGCCTGTCCCACACTGTTACCATGGCGAGAATCGCTGAGGAGGGAGATTACGCTGCCGGACTTACCCTTCATACTCCGTCGCCGTCAATGCCTTCTCCTGGTACTCCTCGACCAGGATTTTGTCGTACGCGTAGGGAATCAGTGCCGGTACACCCTCGTACGTGCTCTCGCGCATCGGATATAAGTCGGCCGTATTGTACCTGTGGTTGTTCTTGCAAGACCATACACCAGGGTGCTCGTCTGGCTCCGTCTCGCTCAAACCCGTTATGTCGATATACAAGCCATTGCTCTCATCAATCCACCTCGCGTCGATGATATTCATGCCGTTCCCTCTCACGCGCTCCTCGGAAAACGGATTCACGTCCAGCAAGTAAACCCGCTCAACATCACTCCCGTCAGCGGCGCGGTAGTGGACGCGGGTACGGTTGTGATTGAGCCGGAGAAAGGCCAGCGTGCGATCGGCGACCTGCGTGTCGACGTCCCAATCCCACGGCAACATGCGGCCGCTCCACCACCAACCCAGCAGCGTGCCGTGCGCTATCCACGTCTCCAGGCCCTGCTTGCGGAACCAGGTCAAATACGCGCGCGTCATGTGGCGGATTGTCGTCTTGCGCTCCTCGTCAGAGACGACGCCGCCGAAGTAGCGAATGTCGTAGTGGCCGAGGATGTCATCGCCGCTGCGTCAGCAAGTTAGATCGTGGCCGAACGAATTGGCGACAAGAAAGTGAGACAGTGAGAACAAGACACCGCTCTGAACGACGTTCGAACTTACCCAGGCTCATCTGCAAACCAGTCAGTTTACCTCGATCAAAATATGACGGAAAAAAAGTGGAACCCACGAAAATACTTGGCGGGATCCAGAGCTGGACCCTTAGGACGATCGTCCCCCGGATCTACATTTCCCTCCTCGGCGGCGGGAACGGCGGCTGCTAGGGCAGCATGCTGGGCTAACAGCAGACACGCTGCGGCAGCATACCGAAGGACCCTCATTCTGGACCGTGGCGGAGAAAAAAATCAAGCCGAATGTAGTCCGCCTTCTTTGGTTTCACTCAACGCAAACAGGAAATAAAGAGAAGCGGGGGAAACGCCAGGGAGGAATGCGCGCTTGTTTGCACCCTGACCTCAGTATTTGGGGTCTGTCTGGCTGAGGGCGCCCAGGAATATATGTTTGCGGTCGCGCTTTCCTCGAGGATGCGTGGACGGCGCGATTTCACTGAGGGCGGTGAAGAGCGGGCGCCACAAGCCTGCGGGAATGCGGGTAAATGGTGTGGAGACGGGCACGACGCGCGGCGGCGCTGACGTAGAAGCGTGAGAGAATATATTGAGCCGACGCAAAGAGGCAATGCTTGCTTGAGACGCTGGCGGCAGAGGGAAAGGCCTGGCGGGCTCCGGCAGTCGTTTCAATAAGTGAGCGAGGAGGATGGAGGAAGATAATAAGGCGTGCCGTGTGGACGAATGGTGCAGTCAGGCGCAGGCCAGCGAGCGAAGCCTTCTGCGGCGTGAACTCGGGGTGTTTACAGGCGGGGCCAAGGGGAAGGAAGAGAAGGAGACGAGGCTGGGCGCCGGGATATAATAAAGCTGTTATGTGTAGCGCAGTCGCACTCGGAGGAGCGACACATGTACGTCAGGATCCATGGGGGCGGCGGCCGGCGGAAGAAGAAGAAGAGGGTCGTTTATCATTCAGTGCCCGGGCGGGTAGGCAAGTCTGCGGGCGCACGAACGGGGCAGGCGCTCGCGTGAACGCGTGAGATTTTGGACGACGAGCAGCCCACTCGATTGGCCCCGTCAGGCAGCGGCCACGGGCACCGCTGCAATTGCCCTGCCGCAGCAATCCTTCCGGTTAGTCGGCAGACATGCCAAGACCGGCCAAGCGCACGTTTGGCAGGCAGTGCGAGAGCGGGTAAGGTGAGAGGTGGGATTGCTCAAGTGACGCGGCGTGTGAACTTTCTCACCACGCGACCTCTTGCCCTGCGCGGTAATGCACTGCAGTGCCGAACACACGGCGCCGGCCCCGGTGTCACCCAGACCCAATCTCCGCCGCAAAATGCGGAGAAACAACTGCCCTTCACCACTAAACCCACCCCGGTGCACCCTTTCTCAAGGGCCATTGGCGCGCCTTGCTCTTGGCGCGGCGAAGCGTGCAAGGCGGTGCTGCTCCTCCCAAGCTTTCCGTGCCCCTGCGACCAATGGCAACGGGGACGGCAAGCCAAGCACCAACGCCGGCGCCACGAGGCAACGCGCCCATCGCTGCTGGTCTTTGTCGGAGATAAGCCTGCGGCAGGCGAGGCGAGACAGTCGCATTACCGGACACGGCTAAAGCAGCCATCCGCTCGAATCCTGAATCCCCCCTCCCTCATCCGGCCCTTTCCGCCCAAGCAAAGGAGAGAGCGGCGAAAAAGAAACGATGATGGTGCGAACAGCAAGGATTGCAATGTCGCAAAAGTAATGAGGGCCACCACCTGCTCAAGGCTGCCATCCCTTTCCCTGCAACACATCCCCATGTCCCCGCAATGGGCACGCTGACTTATTGCCCGGAGATCCAAACCACAAAAGAGCACGCCCATGCCGGGAGAGCGCAGTGAAGGTCGCACGAAACGGACGGGTCTGTCACAAGCCCATCATCCATCTTCAGAACACACCAAGTAGCCGCCCGGCGCTCATGCTACACAAGGTTCTGATCGTCCGCTCTTGCGTGCGGCGCGTTTGATACCCTCAGCGCGCCAAGCGATGTCAGAGAGCAAGGAACTGCGGAAGAGACCACCTAAAAAAGAACGGAGTGCACGTCCCCCTTCCTTGCGACGCGAAAGGGAAAAAGAAGTGCTAAAAAGGCGATCGACGAGCGAATCGCGTGCGAGGCCGTTGTGGCACAGCAGGTGGTCGGTGTCACATCCCGCGTTTGTCTGCAGTCTACAGCTCAGTCAATCAACATCCCCATCCTTATGTCTTACGTCCCTAAAGCGTCCCCTCGCCTGGGGCCGAAACCGAGACAGAAAACAACATCCGAATTCCTCGACGCCTCTCTCGTCCCACCGTACGCTAACGCATTGAAATTGGGGAAGACCGCATTTCAACCAGTCGTTTTGAATGCGGAAAATGCGTATCTTCGATGCCCTTCTCCTCGTATTCTCTCGTGTTCTCTAACTCTCGCAAAAACCCGAGCCCCACCGGCCCGTCTGAGTTACAAGAGCGAAAAAAGGTCCATTAAACGTATCTGCATCTCCACTGTAAGCGAACTGTGCTGTGGCTGTGCAGCTGTTCAAATCTCCAACTCCCTTGCAGCCCATGCCAAGAAGTAGGGAGGAAAAGCCACCACATAAGAACCACCAAGCATACGGGCAACGAAAACCGGTACTATCGACACAGACCCCTTCTCATTCCACCAATGTCTTCTAATATGCTTCGACTCCAAATTTCCTCCGTATCGCGATCCCCTAATGACCTCCTTTTTCTGATATAAAATCAACACCGTGCTTCTTGCCCTACTATTGGATCTAATGAACTTACATGCCTCCTTGGCAAAAAGAAAAAAAAGAAAAAGGAGTTCTGATGAGCAAAGTGCCAGGGATATACATACCGGATCATTGACTTGGCTTTTTCTCTTGTCTACTCTTATTTGCATTTGTTCACTGTGCCCACCCGTCTGTCGTTCGGGAAGACCCCAGGCGCGTGAAACAAGCAGCAACGGGTGCAACATTCACGCATTCCAAACATCACAAGCGCAATAGGACTTGGTAAAATGACAGGCTTTCAATTTAGCCTTTGGTAGTATCATTTGTCGTACTACATGATCCTCATGCCAACATGAGCTGCTCGAGTCCCGCAAGACGAGGCGTGCAGCACTATCTCTGCCGCCAACCGCTCAGAGTATCTTTGGTAACAATGAATAACAAAACAAACAAACAAACAAATGCGTCAAACGCCAAAATTTCTCCCAAAATGGAGAAAGATTTAAATGCCATCGCTCAAAATCGGCAGTAAGAACCGGAAAAGAAGCATTGTCAGCCATCCATCTATGCCTTGATGATCTGCTCGAGGCGCTCGAGGAAGATGTCGGCGTGGTGCTTCTGGAAGATGAGCATGGGCCTCAAGCGGACGGCAGAGGCACCGCTGCCGCCGACGTTGATGCCGACGCCCTTGGCGCTCTTGAGCACCTCGTCGCGGCGCGGGCTGTCCCAGGCGAGGAAGGTGCCCTGGCCCTTACCGCGTAGGTTCTGGATCTCGTTGGGGTACTGCGAGGCCAGGCGCTCGAGACCGGCGTACAGGTAGTCACCGGTCTGGGCCGTGTTCTCGACCAGGTTGAGACGCTCGATCTCGTTGATGATGCCGCGGAACAGCAGCGCGCGGGCTGGGTCACCCATCCAGGTGTTGAACTGACGGTACGGCTTGTTGGGCTTCAGGTCGTCACGGGCAAAGTAGTAGCCAGCCGTCTGGGCCTTCTTGGAGAAGGTGACCATGTCGGGAGGAGCCTGGAGGTTCCAGTGCTCGTGGGCCCAGAACTTGCCGGTGGCACCGACACCAGTCTGGACCTCGTCAACGATCATGAGGACGTTGTTGCGCTTGGTGATCTCGCGGAGGCCCTTGAAGAACTCGGGCGAGGCGTGGTTGTCACCACCCTCGGACTGGATGGGCTCGATGATGATGGCAGCGGGAGGGTTGTGGAACTCCTTGATGAGACGCTCGGTCTCCTCAAGGCAGCGCTTCTCTTCAGCAGCGTTCTCGGCAGCGTGCTGGTCGAGAGGGTACTTCAGGCTGGGGAAGGGAGCCTGGGGCCAGTCGAAGGCAGGGATGTCAAGCTTGTGGATGGGCTTGCTGCGGGTGGTGGAGAGGGAGCCGAAGAGACGGCCGTGGAAACCGGACTTGAAGGACATGATGGACAGCTTGGGAGCACCGGGGACGGTGTTGTTCATGGCCGACTCCATCTCCTCGGCAGTGAACTCAACGTCGGGGCCGCCACGCTCCACGCGCCTCTTCCACATGAAAGCCGCCTTGTATGCCAACTCGTTCGCGTCAGAGCCAGACTGGGCCGTGAAGACCTGGTCAAGACCCTTAGGGGCAACCTTCAGAATACCAGTCTCGAGGATTTCGGCCCAGTCGTGCTGGGGGAAGTTGCCGAGCGCGGGACGGTTGATGATAGCGCTAGCCATCTCGGGAGAGCTAGCGCCGAGCAGGAGGGCGGCGTTGTTATAGCCAACAGGAATGGAGGCAATCTGGGCGTAGCTTTTCGATTGTCAGTTTTCCCATATGAAAAGATTGTGCCATCATTGTACTCACACATCCAGGAGGACGTTGCCGTCCAGGTCGGCAAGGTAGTTGCCGTAGCTGGCCCTGTAGTCGGCCATCATGTTCAAGCTCCTGGTGTCGAAGACCTTGTCGAGCTTCTGAATGGCCTTGGTGCTCTCAGGGCCGGGAATGGAGCCCTTGACGATAGGGCCGGCAGGCTCATCGGGGAAGAAGGCAGCAGAAGCATACTGGCGGGTGGCAAGGGCGGCGGCCGGACGGGCAATGGCACGCTGGGCGCAGGGCCGCAGCGTGTTGGCGACGCGAAGGGCGGAAGACATTTTGGAAGCTGAGGCTGGGGTGCAAGAGTCGCGGGAAGTGCTGAGCTTTAAGCTCGGTTTAAGCCGCCAATTGCCGTGAAGGACGGAAGCGTGGCGCTCTTCTCCGCGCAAGCTTGTATCGCGGACGCGCTGTTGGTACGAGCTTCGGAGCTCGTCACGCGGTGGTTTTTAGTGCACAAAAAGCGCGCGCAGTGAGCGTGAAGAGGACCTGCGGGGAGGAATAAGGCAGGGCGCGAGCGGTGCGGTGAGTCAATGGCAAGCAAGAGTGGGAGCCGCGGAGGCAGAGGTGAAGCTTTAAAGCTCCCCCGGCCGCGGCGGGGCTGGCTATCGATTGCAGGGATGGCGCGGTGCGCGTGAGCCAAGCTTGCGCCCTTGACGCCGTTGCGAGCAATGCGGTGAATTTAACTGGCCGTAGCTGCTTTCGGACAGTCGACGCGAGCCTTAAAACGGCTCCAGATCCAGCAAGCCTCCGCGATCGCTCCATCTGCCCTTCCCCAGAGCCACCCTGCGGCGTATCTGGCGGCGGAGCGTGTACGGCGGCACTCCAAACCGCCTGAGCACATGATACGCGCTACCGGCGCCGCCTGCACCCGAAAAACATTACCAAATTTTTGTCCTTATGTATTCGCCGCCGTCGATGGACGACATGCAACCTTGACAAATGCCTTCCGCCTCTCCCCCTCTCGTGCACGATGCATACACCTAAATCCCAGTGCTCTCCCCGCAGTCGCCGCTGAAATGCAAGACTTAACCAGTTCCACGACGCCGTCCGGATAGGTGCTAGGCCGTAGCCATCCTTTTGTTTGGAACCACTTAAGCAGATCCACCAATTCAATGCATGCCGGATTAAAAGAAAGAGTAGTGTTAATCAAAAGCCTTCGACCAGAGAAAGTATGGACCAACGCCTCCAATTCCAGAAAGAAAAGCTCGAATCACCTGCCGTTAGCGACACCAAGATGGCGGAGACGATCCGAGTGCATGCCGTCGAAGTTGTCGTAGGAGTCGCTTGTCGATGGCGTGGCTAGCTGCATCGGACTGGGATGCCCATTCGCTCCCGAGACGTCTCCGAGCTCCGCCTTGACAGCCCTGTTCAGCTGCACGCTGATTTCGTTCTTTGCTTGCGCATCGCGAGCCGTTTCGTATCGGATGGGTGCCTCAAAAGACTCATTCTCAAATGAGTCGAGCGCAGCTTGTTGAAATGCATCAGGTGTGTCTGCATCGTCGATCGCATCGCCTTGTTCGTCGAACGTTGTGCTGTCAGCAGGCGGGGGAGGCGGAGGAGGTGGGGGAGGAGTATCGACATCAGTCGATTTCAACCTCTTGAACGACGATTCGTCCTCTCCCTCCATTGGAGTGCTGACCGACGTCTCGTCGTGCCTCTTGCGCTTGCTTGGATTTCCAGGAGACTCTGAAGTCTCAACCTTGGCGCGCCCCTCCACTGACGCGTCAGGCATACCATTGTCCTGGCTTCCTGCAGCACCAGGGTCGCCCGGAGGTGTGGTGCTACCCGAACCATCCACCTTTTGTTTATCGAATTTCTTCTTCTTTTCGCAGGCCTTCTCAAGGGTCTCATGGACGTGCTTCTTAATATCTCTGACGTGCTTCTCCGATATCTTATTCGGGTCCTCGACACGGCCGCGTTTGTAGTCTGAAGCGACAATCTTCTTCGAAATCTATTGAGAGTAAGCAAGAAGGTCGGGTCAGCAGGAAAGGATTACTGACCTCCTTTCCGAGACGCTTCAAGTCTTCCTTCGGAAGCTTCTTGCTGAATTTATTCAACACGTGGCTGATAGGGTGGAAGATCTGTGTTCCACATTAGTGAGCATTCGGCAGTAAATGAGACGCCTACATACAGTGTTCTCGTATATCTTCTTCTGCTTCTCCTCGCTGTAAGACCTCCACTTTTCTTCGCCGGCAGGCCTCTCTTTCTTTGCCGATTCTGGCTGAGGAGTCCTGCCTCCTGGACTTTGAGTTTTCGGGGTACCATCGGTGATTTCACGAATGATTTCCTGAAGCTTTTGCTGATGAGTCCTCTCCCTAGATGCAGCAGGAGCCTGCGGCGCTGGAAGTGTCGGACGTTGCCAACTAGTCGCGCCACTAGCACTGTAGTAGTAGGTTCTCTTGTCCGCATCCTGAGTCATGAACCACCCATGGGGCAGCGGATTGAAATGAGGCGGACGGCGGAATTGCCTTGGTCCTCCTGGAAAAGGCCTAGCTGGTATAGGGTTGCGATTGGAAGGGCCCTTTGGTGCATCTGGAGAAGCCGAGCGCTCCTTCGAAACACGCTCGGCGCGCTCAGCCCATCTTGGATCGTAAGCGCTAGGGCCGTTTTGCTCGCGCTTGACCCGGGGGATCCTGTACTCCATCTTAAGCTGGCTCCATTCATGGAGAAGTCTAGATGCCTTGCTCGAAACCCTCTCGTCCTCGCATGACTGCAGTTTTTCAATGGTTTCTTCAATGTTCGAATTTTGGATCTTGTTGCGCGAAAGCCGAGGCATTTTGTCGAGGATCTCGAGAACCTGCAAAGCGACATTCTGATCATCCATGAACGTATTCAGAGTAGTCTTGAGGATTTGGTAGCCGTGCATCCTGATGACGCGGTTCATGACCTTTTCGTCGTCGCTGCGCTGAATGCGGCTCAGCAGCTTAACTGCAATCCACTTCTCCTTGCACTGCATTAGCGTGGCCATGACCTTAGTGACGCCGCCCTCATCGAGAGACTTCGGCTGCACGTTGTTGACGTATTCTTCGTCGTCCTCGGAAATCTTCTTCTTGCGGGGCTTCTTGGCGACGGCAGTGTCCCAACTGTCCTCATCATCGATACCAAGCGCCTCGATTGTGGCGTGGGACAGCTTCGTAGCATTGTCCGTCTGCGTCTTGCCTCCAATGAAACCTGTGCAGTTTGCTTCGCCGCAATAGCATGGCTGCGGATCTGCGCCATAGCGGTCGACGTTGTAATTGAAAACGAGCTCTTCGCCGGCCTTGATGTGGCGCTCGGCAAAGATGCCCATGCGCAATTTGTCCCCAACCACCCATTTGTCCACAAAGCAGTTGGGATTGCAGGAATGGTTGCAGAAACGCCCGAGGTTACCTTTCTTTGTCGCATCGACAAACTCGCCCTTGCTCAGGGACATGAAGTAAAAATGCTTGATCTTTTCGTGGTCATACTGAACCATGCGGTTGCGGAATGTCCGTTCGTTAATGACTTCTCCGATATACTCGTACACAAAGTCATTGGGCTTGAGGTCAGTGTTCGCGCGGAGTCCAAAACCTTTCTTTTCGGTCTTGAAGACCGTGACGTCGGCGTACTGCTTTCTGAGAAAACGTTGGTTCTGGCAATTAGGGCCGCACCCACAATCGCCGACGCATTCCATCTTAGTTGCGCGATTGATGCAATCGGAATCCTCTCCGCAAGCAAGATTCTTCCTGCTCTCTGCATCTGCAAATTACCGTCAGACTAGCCAGCTCTAACAACGATGATGGAGTTGATGACATACCCCACTCCTCGGCACAGTCGCACTCGAGCGCGTGCTCAGTCTGACCCATGGACTTGTTGCCATAGGTGCAGCTCTCGATAACATCGAACGTATCCTTGGCTTCTTCGGTCTTGTTCTCGTGGTCCAAATAGAGCGGCGGCGGCCTGGAGACGACTTTTTGCGACGTTGAGCGGGCGAGCTTGGGGCCCTTGCCAGGCTCCATCTTGACGGTGATGTCGCCACCGAGGATTTCCTCGCGCTCCGAAGCCTGGCCGGGTGAGCCGCTGCTCCTTTCGGACTTGATCGGTGTCTGAGTTCTTGACGCCGCGGCCTGGCCCGGTGATGCAGCATGGCCGTTCGACGTGACGGCGACGCGCCCCTTCCCGTCCTCTTCCACGCTTTGCTTGACGGCGTCCGCGTCTCCGTCCTCCGCAGGGGTGTCGGGCTCCAGCTTCATGTCGCGGACCTCGGGTTCCAGGCGGGACGCCTTGCTGTCGGCGTCGCTGTCCGACATGATGGGCGTCGGCAAAGGGCGACGGAAATCGGTGGGTGCCGGCAGATGGGGGAGGGAGGTTGCGGCGAGTGAAGGGAAGAAAACCACGCTCCAAGCCCGTCGAGCACTAAGCGATTCCGTGTCTACTCAGGGCCCAAACTCGCAGCAGCATGACCTCTTATCGCTCTTTCGCACCTGCGCATGCGCGTCGGGGGATATCTGGGCCGAGGGTAGTGGTTGGGTGCGCGGGTGCTGGGTTTGCGGCGGTCGAGATGCGCGTCGACGCAGTGCGGCCGGCTCGGTCTGCGGGCGGCGGTGAGGGCAGCGAACGGCGACGAGACGGCGGAAAGGGCGTCGCGAGAGGCGTAATTGGCGCGTCGAGTGGCAGCGCGGACGGCGGGCGGGCGGCGGAGGAGAGAGCGTGGGTAGACTTGGAGAGGAGAAAGGCGAGTGAAGGAGCGGTGCGGGAGACAGGAAGACCCTTCTTCGTTACGGCATGCTCTGCCAGTTACGCGTTCGGCGCAGCGTTACCTGTACCCGGATTACTCGCGCAGGGGCAGACCCTCACTGCTGCGGCTGTGGCATAGATAGAAGCGTCAAGTCTGCAGACGCGGCCCTCCATGAGGCTCTACAGCCGTAGCTTGAGCGACATCTCGGCATTGCCTCCTCCGATGTGGCAGGGGTCTGGAGTGAGGCCTGTACGCCACAGGGCTCCAAAGATAAATCCTGATTGGCATGTGTGAATGATCACTTTGCGCTGGCTTTGCGGCACCGGCAGGCCTTCCACCGGCCAGGACACGGCTTTTGTTCTCATCATGCGGCAGCGACCGCGAGTGGATCGGAGACCGGCATGCGGAGGAAGCATGCTGCTCGCTTCCTTCTCTGTCTCTAGACCACCCCAGACTTGGACTACGCTGGCGACAACCCTACTCGAGTCCAGCCGCGGTGCAACGCGAGGTCGCTCACGCGATATGTCGGGTCGTATGCACTGCGCGTCGACAAGAGACGGTCACGTCACAGCAGGATGAAGCCCGCCCACGAAGCGTCCTTCAGGCTGCCCGACACAGCCCTCGCTTAGCAGCGGGCTGCATCCTGAGGCATCCCGAGTCGACGATGCATTCCCGCATCTGCAATTTCCACGGTCCGCCCTGATGTGTTGACTTTCTGCAGTTCCGGGAGGCATTCGCAACCCTGATCTGCGCTAGCCCGACGAGATCCTGGGCTGTCGCCAGGTACAAGTACGACCGTCCTGTCGGCTCTTTATGTAATACTCGGCTGCGATTGGAGCAGGCGCGGCGACCCAAGGCACTTACTCGCAGCGGACCGTCCCCATGCAAGACTTCGAGAGGTTGTCCTCAGTACCTAGCCCAAAGTCAGAACGTGGCGATGCAGGCTTGCTCATCCACATCAAGTTAGGAAACCCGGCAGCCGGTTCGTGCATGATGCACTTCCTTGCTCATTCGTCGACAGCATCCAGCCTTTTATGGAACCATTTGCGAAATATGACCGCTGAATGGCCTGCCCGCTCGCCGTTTCAGACGCTGGGGGCGGCACCGCCTGTCGTACCATGTAAAAGGACGACGTATATTTCCCTATAGGGAAAGGGACTAGGCCACGGACAATAAGATAGCGCTGGTCTGTGCCGGCTTCTGCCGTACTTCCAGAAGCCGAGAGCAGAACCTGGTTCACGGATGAGGTGTCTCTGCATGGACGGCAGGCTGGAGATCTCTGGCACTGTGGGCCAATCGTTCCCCATCCACCGACGACTGTGGCTCAGACGCCTTCCCCGCGCTGTACTCGCCCTACAACAGGGCGAGACTGCTATCCGCAACTGATCGATCTCTCAGTCGCAGGGCTCGCACAGCATTGCAGCATTTTAATAACGGCAGCAGTAATCGGAGCATTTAGCCGGGTGCAGAGGGCAACAGCAGCCACAACAGCCTGATCCGGACGACTGCTTCGGGCTCCGTGCTGGGAAGCCATGGAGCAATACTCAGCGAATCATTCAGCACAGGATAAAGCTCTCACGTTGCGAGAGCTCTGGTAGTCGTGGCGCATGTCTCGTATCAAGTTGCACCGATGATGCTAGGGAGATCTTTCCGCCCGCACGGCGATCTCGAAGCAGCCGCTCGCGAAGCCTCCGACTCGCGGAGGCCATCTGTGCGCGCCCATCTTGCGGCGGATCGCCTAACGGACGCGGCCCTGGGCATCAGCGGTGGTGGAGGCGCACGAGATGCTGCAAGGTACACGGGCGGCTCCCCAGAGTGAGGGCTGGCTGTATGGTGCTACGTGGCTCTGCAGGCTCGGCAGTTGCCATTGGGCGTGGTGAAGGGCAGCTGGGGAGCCGGCAGGGCGGGTGCTGTGTATAAAGAGAGGGCCTGGGGGGAGGGTTGTGTGCAGAAAGGCCGCCGCCCCCCAGGCGCCTGGCACCCTATCTGCCATCCGGTCCGTAATAGCCGTGTCGACACACCTCCGGGCGCTCGCAGCGCCTGTTCGGGCAGGCGAGCGGGATGCTGACGTTGTTTTGCGCAGGAGTGCACGGCGCGGAGGCTGGACTTGGGGCACGACGAGCCCTAGTGTTGCAGAGAGGAGTCGTGAGACGCCCGCGCCAGGGGCTTGAAACTCGATAGCGACGAGCTTAAAAAAGTTTCAGTGTTTCGCGCTGAGCAGCGGCGCGGCTGATTGGCCGGCGCTTGAGCCGCTCGCTCTCTGCTCTCTGCTCCCAGCCTCCGCCCACGCCTGCGCCGTCGCGCATTGCCCGAACTGGCCCAGCACGCTCGTCGTACCAAGGCGCACCGGGCAGCAGGCGGCGAGCACAGCCGGCTGGCCCGTCGTCGCCGGGCGGGCGCGGTGGTGTTGACGAGCAGCTAATTATGCACGTCACGAAGCTGCAAGCCAGCTCCATCCATGTCTGTTTTTCTCTCCCATCTCTCTTCTCGTCCCTTCTCGCAGCAGTTCCTTCATCTGCCGCTCTGTGCGCGTCTGAGGCCGCCGCATGCAGACATGTAGCATACTCCTTTTCTGTACATCTCCACAACCACTCTCCCGCACGCTCGTTTCTTCATCCGTTTCACTCACCCTCGTTTGGTCCTGTTGCTTCCAGTCCCGCCCGCGCTGCCGCCGTATCGCGCGCGCGTCTGCATCCTGCTTGACGGCCTTGTGATCGCTCTTTACTCATTTAGTCCTGCTGCATCGACCCCCCGTGTATGGACGCGAGACTTTCTTTCCCTACGCCCTCCGTACTACTCCGAATTCCTCGCCATGGAGCCCTCGAGGGACATCCCTTGGGCTGAGCACGAGAAGGTGTGTGCGAAGAGCCGCCCGCCCACCCTCAACAGCCGCCCAGCGGCGCCGCCCCCCTCCCCCCAGGCTGATTGCCCCAGGTCTACCTTCTGGCCGAGATCATGAAGGCCGCGCCCGTCTCGTCGGAGACTCTGTTCCATTTCATCAAGAACGCCGGCATCCAGCCAAAGTGGGCGGAGATCGCGCTCCCACAAGGTACCTGACAACCCTGCGCCAATCGCGCCCACCGACCACCACCCCAAAAGATCGCCCGCCTCGAGCGCCGCTCGAACTGAGCTGGACTGTGTTAACCCGTTCAATTCGCTTCCAGGACGCTCTCTGCGCCAGTCTCAGATAGCATTCCAGGACCTTATCGCGCAATTCTCCGCCCACGATTCCCGCGGAGCCGGCACCGCCAGCGCGGGGCCCGTCCAGTACCACCACGCCCACCAACCGTCTCCCCAGCAGCACCCACAGCACCAGCATCCCGTCTTCCACGGCCACCAGCCGCCTGTCGAGATCCCGCGCAAGCGGCCGCTCGCCCCCGACGTGTCGACGCCGACGGGCCGCCTGCTGCAGCCCCGCCCGCCCAATCCCTACCCGACGGCAGGAGGAGCAGGAGCAGGAGCAGCAGGAGGAGACGCCGCCCAACAAGCCGCCGCTCACCATCATGCCGCCGCCGCCGCGTCGTCCATGCTCCATCACCAGCAGCAGCACCAACATCACCACCACCAGGGCGGCGCCGCCGGTCCCGCGTACATAATGTCGCCGACGCTGGGCGCCGAGGGCACGAGCAAGAAGCGCCGCGGCCGTCCCACGAAAGCAGAGGCCCAGGCGCGCGCCGCCGAAGCTGCCGCGCGGGGCGAGCCGTATCCGCCGCCGAAGACGGGGAAGCGCGCGTCCATGGCGTCCGCCCTGAGCAGCAGCAGCGGCGGTGGTGGAGGCGGCGTGGAAGCTTCAGGCGCCGGGCGCGGCGCGGGCGCGGGGACGGCGAGCCCGAGCACACCGGGCGGCGCTGTTGGCGGCTCTGGCACGGCTTCTAGGCCCGAGCGTGAGCAGATGTCCGTGAGCAGCATGGTGACGGCGGTCACGCCGGCGGCGGGCGAGCGTGGTCTTGGTGAGTCGTCAAGTAGCGCCGTGGTACATGAACGAGAGCGGAGGCAGTCCAGCCTCGACGTGCCGGTTTCGCCCACGGCGAAGACGGAGGTGGTGAGCGAGACCGCCGGATCAGGCCTCCTAGCATCGCCCACCAAGGCGGGAGCTCAGGCGCCAGAGGGCCGGCGCGACACCCTTTTGACTCAGGGCTCTCCTCTCGCCGTGTCGACAACCTCGTCCCCGGGCGAAGAGCGAGGAAGAGAGACGCCGCGCGAAGCGAGCGAAGACCACAAGCGCCGTGCGACACCACATTCGTTTAAAGACACGGTGGGCATTTGACCATCTTCAGCAGCATCACCAGCGCCGACGAGCAGAAGCACGGCACAGCAGGACCCGAACCAACATTGCAATTCACACCCTCGTTACTGACCAGAACCACACCATTGCCCTCGTTTGAACCCCCCCATTGACCCCTCAGGTCGCACATTGATGCACCAGGAAATGAGACCCAAGAAATACGACTCTCTTAGGGCGGCGATATCTTGTTGAAAAAAGCAAAACCAGTAAGCACGTTACGCAATCATGCAGGACGACCAAGCACAAACCCTCTCCTCCTTCCGAAAAGCTATCATGTCGACGAAGAGCAAAAAGAACACTTCAGCATAACACCCATTTACGAAGTTACGCGGAGGATTTTTGGCTTCGCATACACTCCCCATTTGCGCTCCATTCAATTATCAAAAGTGTGTTTTCTTTAAAATTTGTTGGGTGTTTTGGGATTTCACTCTCATATTACAGTACTTCCTCCTGTCCGGTGGCCATCCCGCACGTCTACCTTGAGCGTTTTTTTCCTGGGGAACATCTTCGTCATCTGCCAAATCCTCCACGTGGTCATTTTCCACCTGTCCAGTTTAGCTCAGTTGTCTTGGTCGTCCATTTCCCGTTTTCCAACGTTTCAGCGGTCTACGAGCCAAAGATTCACGACTCTCCTTATCGCACAACTCATCGGGAAAAAATTTCTTCGCGCGTCCTTCTCTTCTTTCTTCAGAGGCATACCATCATGTATAGCGATTACTGCTCTCTTACTTGCCCGTCGTTCCTCCTTTGCCCATCTTTCCTGCGGGATGAGAGGAGGCGCGGATGAACCAGGTTAATATGTAATCATAGTTCATCTTTAAGTCATTCTTGCTCGCGTTCACGTACGATTTAACGGCTCTCCTTCTTTTTCTCGCACATGAAGACTTAATTCGCACCCTGGCATACGTTTGATGTTTTCTTCAACGAAGTGAACGCACGTCTAGTCATTTTCTTCAATTTTCGGAAACTTTTGCTTTTGCTTTCCGAAAACAGTGTAAGAACATCCTGATGGTCCTTTTCATTCAATTCACACCGCATGCTGTCCTTTCTGGCAATCTCCCCTCTACGCTTGTTCTTTTTTTCTTTGCGCACACGGAATTTTTTGGAGATGATGCTATACTTTCTCGTTACCAGTAGCGACGGCCGCGCAAAAGCTTCAGTATACACACGCAACCGTAGAGAACTTCCGCTCGAGCCTTAGCGTGAGCTTTGTCTTTCTAATGGCATATTGACTAGTACGGACAGCAATTATAACCGTGCGCTCGGCATGAATCGTCCTTGTCATTACGCATTACAGCTACATATCTGGTAGTCGTTATAGGGGATAAACTGCAAAGTCTACGAGAGGGAAACACTCTCCCAATGCCATTGCCAAAACGAGCCCCCTTCTCACTAACCCACTAATTCTCCTTTTTTTTTTCTCCTGGTGCGAAACTCTTGACCTTTTTTTTCTATAAATAGCCCAAACACCCGGTTCCAAGTTTTGCGTGGGCGGCAGAGCCAAAAACCCTGCAACTATACTTGAAGCATCCTTCCGCATAACGGATAAAGTCTCCCGCTAATGCAGGCAAAATAGCCACCCCAGTCCTTTTTCACACCGCGAAACCGGCCAGCGCGTTCGCGCTCTCCGTCAGGGGCCACAGCAACCACCAAAAGCCGAGCGCGCCGCCGACCAGCAGCGTGTAGTACGCCACGGTCCAGCCAATGTGGTCGCCGTCATGCGCCGCCGCCCTGCTGCCGCCGTCGTCGGCCCTCTTTCCTTCGCCGTTCACGCCGGCCGGCCCGATGGGCACCGCTTCGGGCGTGACGGCCGACGAGCGCGCGGGGCGGACGCGGCCCCAGAGCCGCGGCAGACCCATCCAATTGCAGAAGGCGTGGGCGATGACGACGGCGGGCAGCGAGGCGGTGCGGACGAAGACGAAGGCGGCGAAGAAGCCGAAGAGAGACGTGTATGTGAATTGGAAGAGCGAGCGCGCGATGCCGGCGGCGACGGGCGTGTGCGGGTGCGTGATGCGGAACTCGTAGAAGTGGTGTACGTGCGCGATCCCGAAGTACAGCGGCGTCACGAAGACGGTCGTTGTCGGCGAGACGTGCGCGGATAAGTGGAGCGGGATCATGAGAGAGCGCCAGATCAGCTCTTCCGTCGTAGGGCCCTGTGCGGAGCTGGTTGTTAGCTGTGGTCGTTTTAGGCTTTTGTGGTAGGTCGTGGACCGGCCGCATGCGGAATAGATAATGCTGGCTTGGTGATGGTTCGCACTTACGGCTACAAAGTTGCGCCATCCGATCCAACTGCTGAAGGTCTCATTGACGTGCCTCCCCTTGACCCAGTCGCGCCAATCACCGTCTACAATGCCATTCTCGAAGAGCGGTCCAGCGAATAGGACGCAAAGCAATAGCAGCACCTTGACAATATCCGCAATTGAAATAGGCCACCAACCAAGGTGGTGGAGAGCGTCCAGGAAGCTATCATGTGCAGACTGGGCGAGGATATAGAGGGTAATCAGGGTGCATATGATGCACGACGCGGTGACGGCGCGTATGCGCGCGCGGATGACCGAGGGCGCATCTCTATGGAGGGTCTGCGACGGACGAGTGGTTTTGGAAAGGTAGAAGGGCACGACGTAGATGACGGTGAACAGCACCTGGTCGGTGGACGTTAGAAGAAGCTCAGTGCTGGGCAAAACGGCGCATGGCCAATGGTTGATTGCTCGGCGCTTCGCGATGCGGAACGGGCGGTGTAAGGAACTCACAGAGAGCAGGGCGGCGGATCCCGGGGTAATGGCAGGGCCGGTGGCTACTGATGAAACGGAGGCAAGTTAGTTTTGCAACGCGTGCTGTAGGGCGGCGGCTGCTGAAGACACGCACCTGGCTCGCTGCGACCGACGCGCAGGCGCTGGAGAAAGTGGACGGGCGCCATGGGGCAGGTCGCGAAGGTCGGCGCTACGCCGTTCGGAGAGCAGTGCAGGCGGAGGGTGGCAGCAGAAGAACGCTCGCTGGGTCGTGTGCTCTTTGTGCATCCGCGTTCGTCATTGTCGTAGTGGGCGGCTGGCCCTTGCAGCGAATCCGCAATTGCCGGAGCGAGACGCCCCGACCAGCGCTAGCGCTCAAGCCTCATAGATTAACGGCCAAACGATCCAACTCCAGCCGCGCGCGCGCCTCAGCAGACTCGGCCGCTCGGCAGCTAGCCACCAGCCACTCGTCCCGTGTCGGCCACTCTCACTGCAGCACCAATCGCCGGCCTGCGGGCGACTGGTAGTATCGATAACGGCCGCCATGTCCGTCCAATCTCGCCAATGCACACCAGCACCTCCTGGGCCACCACGCGTCCAGGGCGTGCAGGCGCGTTTCGCTGTCGCCGGCCAGCAAGTGAAGATCTACTGCTCTCCTCTCTCGCACCGGCCGTCGTCCCTACTCCAACGTCGTTCAGTCCGCGCTGCTGGCCGTTTGCAATCTCATCCTCGCACGCCCATCAGTGTTCGCGCCGCCCCGAGTCCAGCGCGCGCCTCGTACGCCCCGTGCCCTCGGCCTCTTCCTGCGTCCGTGCCCCCCTAGTTGCAGCTGCAGGCCTGTTTGTCCGTCGCAGAGTGCGCCGGCGCTGCTGAGGCCTCCTGAATATTTACAGCCAGACGCTGCCCGCCGACCCCAAACTTTCAAAACCTCAGACGTCGTTTCGCTCCCTCGCGCGGCCCCCAGCGCCAACACGGCCAATTCTCTCCCCTTTGCAATGCTTTTCTAACTACAAGTCACTCTCTGCACCTATTACTATTCTTGCATATCTATTTCCCAGGATTTTTGCAGCCGCCATTTTTCTAATTTAATGTCTCTTCGACCCGGTCTTGTGCCTGTTCCCCGAGCATTTGCCCCCGCCCCATTCCCATAGTAGGCCGGGGAGAGACATGTCTTCCCAGCCTACTTCATCCGACTCAAATTCACACTCGCCGCCGTCAACCCCACGCGCTGCCCGTCCCGCTTCTCACACAACCACCGCCCCCGGCGGGCCCACCATTCGCATCGTCGAGGACCCAGGCTCACCCGTCTATGGAAAATCCCCCTACTCGTCAGAGCCGTCGCAAATCCTCTCGCCTGCTTCCGCGCAAGGATCACGTCAGGATGGCCTCGCCTCGCCTGTTTCAGATGCGGGACGCTCCGCCAGTCCTGGAGCAGAGTCGCGACGAGGATCGTTTGTGCAGCGAATGGCGGCTCGCTACGAAGGCCTGGGTCCAAGGTCGTCGCCATCACAGCCACGCCAGTCTTCCGCGTCTTATCGCGCGTCGACGTCAACAACGACGTCTACTGCGGACACGCTGACCACGCTGGCCGCGCCATCTTCCCCGTCTTACAACAACCGCTTTTCCCAAGGCACCACCCCGCCAACTTCGCCTCTGCCCTCGTTTTCCGACAGGAAGCATGACAGCATCGGAAGTCTAGGGTTGCTTACGGAAACAGAAGAGAAGCCCCCGGTTGCGCCGACTGTGCGTGCTGTGATCCCTTCTTCGTCCACAACCGGCGAACCGTCATTCCTGCCCTCCCAGGAAACCTCGCGTCTGTCCCAGGATTATTCGCACGATACAACACAAACTTCGTACGACAATTCCGACGCTTCCACTCCCACTCTAACCTACCACCACAAGGTTCGTTACGGTTCTTTCAGCTCTTTCTCTTCTCGCGACTCGCCGGCTGATCGACCATCCACCCGCGGAAAGGATTCTGATACTCAGCAAAGCTTCTGGGCAAGCGCCTCTGGCTCAGCGTCCGATGACAGGCCGCCAACCCGCGGTAGCAATTACGTCCGCCACGGTTCCGACTCAGACGAGCCCGAGCGGCCCCCGACCAGGGGCTCTAATAGCGTTCGCAGTTTATCCTCTACCCATACTGTTAATAGAAGACCTTCGAGAGCAAATCTCAGGGAAGCTTCGGACCAGTCTTTCAGCAGTGGGGAGCCCAGCGGCCGTCCGCAGTCGGCAACAAGTCCGCTTGGCACTTCACATGAAAACCGGTCAATCGAGGATAACTCTGTTATACACTATCCCTCGTCTTCTGGCGAGGAATGGACTCATCGCTTCTTCGCCCCTCCGCCTCCGCCTATGCCCGAACCCGATTCACCACCAAGGAGGTACAAATGGAGCCCTCCGCTTTCAACCATCGAGTCGGTCTCCGAGCCGCGCACCGGCTCGGTAGCCAGCACAATGGCTCTCAGCGGGATGACTCGCTCGAACAGGAGGCAGACAATGGGTAGTTACGGCTCGTCTGATCCGTGGACTTCGTCTGAGCATCGTTCTTCCGAAAGTCGTCCGGACATTCCCTCGACCCCGAGTGAATTTTCAGTGTGGCCCCGCCCGGTATTTGCTGGATCAAGGAATGGAACTGGTCAGGTAGAGAGCCGGCATTCAGAAGAGGGTAACGATACGGTCGGAGAGCTGCATCCTCAGCCTCTGCGCATGCAGCGGTCTGGTCTGTTTCGGAGAGGTTCGAACGGGAACTTGTCCAATGATGGACGTCCAGACACTGCCGCGTCGGATCGTAGCTCTTACACCAGCATCTTCGCCAATAGTATCCCACAATGGGCGAGGTAAGTGTCGCACATGCTCAGGAATGGTTGGCTGTCTGAACGAAGGGGAGCTAATTTTACTTAGGCTATACTACCGTCGCAGCGAACGTGTCTCCCTGGCCACCGACTCTTCCAGTTCCCCAAGCAATAGCCCGCTTCCCAGCCGCGCTGCAACCATGCACTCTGGCAACAGCCGCTCACCGACCGAGGCCAATTTTCCCATCCACCCTATCTGGTCGCCGCGGCGCCGGCCGCACCACCGCGACCACTCGGGATCCTACTCCGGTCACCTCTCGCTGGGATCGAACGTCATGCCCTACGATTCTCAGGATTCCATCTCCGCTGCGACACCGCAGCGGAAGCCCTCTCAACAGGCCCAGGGCGCGGGTGGCCGCACTC
This sequence comes from Lasiodiplodia gonubiensis, assembly GCA_009829795.1. Lineage (NCBI taxonomy): Eukaryota > Fungi > Ascomycota > Dothideomycetes > Botryosphaeriales > Botryosphaeriaceae > Lasiodiplodia > Lasiodiplodia gonubiensis. Next base: position 21,695 of record RHKH01000070.1, read on the forward strand.
GTGCCGACACGGCCGGAACGCGGAGCGTTCCTCCGACGGCGGGCGGAAGGGAATCGTTCACACCTAGGTTGCGCCGCAACCGCAAGAGCATCACGCTGAGCGTGTGGACGGCACCGAGCATGGACCAGGCGCTTGGCGCGCCTGCGAACAAATACATTGTGCTCTTCGCGCTCGGCTTCATCCTGCCGCTGTGCTGGTTCATCGCGGCGCTAATCCCGCTCCCGATGCGGCCCAACGACGAATTCGAGCGCCTGGAGAACGAGAAGGCGATGATCGAGAAGTATCACGGCGGCGGCAAGGGGAAGGAACGCGCAACCGAGTTGCAGCCGACTTCGGCGCCGAGCACCGCTGGTGGGGGCGTCATGATGGGAAATGAAACTAATATTGAAGGGGGGCTGGGCCTGGATCTACGAAACAAGACGCAGTTGCACCAGAGGGACTGGGCGCAAGAAGAAAGATTATGGCACAAGGCCAAGTGGTGGCGGAGAGTGAATAGAGTTATGTCGGTCGTCGGACTTGGCGTCATCGCGGCTGTCGTCGCCCTCGCAGTGATTTATACGAGGTAAAAGAGACATTTCAAAAAGTCTTTTGGGTGGCTGCTTTCAATTTTCCTGGGGAAATCTTTTTTGTTTCGTTATTTGTTTTCTTGATATCCTGCCATGTTTTCTCATGGCTCTGTTCTTTTCCAAAGACCAGTCATCTGACATCTACTACCTACCTACTCTACTACCTTACCTACCTATCTACATACAACAACCTTCTTACGCCCTAATGGCCGTCACGCAGCCTTCAACTTTATTCTGCTTCTTCGCTTCTTCTTCTTCTTCGGCGCCGGACTTTGTGTCCGGACGCTTCCTTTTGTCTACCGTTTTCTTCTCTTCGTGAGTTGCTTCTGAACGAAAGTCGATGATATGATAATGCACGGCTCGCAACGGCTCCCCCAACCCGCGCTCTTTCACAAGGCATCTTATAGACGCACGCACGCACGTATGCACGCATGTACGCGCTGTTCTCTTTACTGTGCTGTTCAGTCTCCGTTTGCTGTCTATGTATCGGTCGTTCTCTTATCCGCTCGACGATGACTTACGCCTCGCGTAATGATTGTTCTTTATCTTCCCTTCTGAATGTACCCTCCATCCCTTCCTTGCTCTTCTATTCAGGGATAGTGTGGAAGGAATGGTTTAATGTTATCTGTATAATAATGAATTGAGATTTTTATGTATTCACCATACACGGTAGCAGCCAGTGAAGCAGGCGATCGTCACGAAGTGTTGTTTTCCGTTCTTCCTGGCCTGGCTGACTGCCCGAAGTCTGTTGTCAGGCCAAGAAAATGGGTCTTGCCGAGGGATCCTTCAAGCTTCGCTCAGTCAGTCTCATTTTTGCAAGGCGTAATCTGCAGGCAGGCTGGGAGTTAATAAGTGACCAGTCACCAGGTTCACGGTTCCTTCTGCCTTGGCACCTATGGCTTATGGTGCAGCTGTGGAGCAGAAGCTCGGTCGTTAGTGAAGAAATTCCGCTGCGTTGGTTAGCCTTGTCTCCTCTTGTAAAGCATGGCAATGACTAAACGGTGCCAACGACCGTTCGACCCACGATGTACGAAGAACATGCCATGCTCGAGTTTTGCGCCGTCCTTCGAACATGGTGTTATTGATCCCTACGCCTGTTTCCAGCGTTGATTATGTTTCGTTACACTCCTCTCCACTTCATGCTTACTAGCCCGTCGTTTCCGCATTCCTCGAACAACGAACTTCCATCCTTAGCATATCACTAGTGCTAACCCTGACTAATACTTTCTCTGCCTGGCGTTGATTGACTGACTTGCGGTTGGGCAACGTTGGTACTTTTTGCATAGGACTATTTAAAAACGGAAATGAAGGCGTTTAATAACAAGGGGATATTGGGCAGATTTACCAGAGTGTGCAACGAATGGGGCTCTATACACGATCGTAGTTTACGTGCATTTAATTCTCGGCTTTGCAATTTAAATTTACTTTGTATAAAGTATTCTGCCTGTACATCCGGGCAGCGAACCGGTCATCTGAGAGCACTCTTCCAATCAGAACGTTAGAACCCGTTAACAATAGCCGAGCTACTTGTATGTACATTGATCAGTACAACCAATAGATAGCGTTTTCGACTTCAAAGGCCGTCGAAGATGCTCTCGTCCTTATTTTGGCTGCTTGTTTGCATCTTCTTGCTGTCAACCGCAATTCACTGACAAGGAACGATTCTAGTATTTCTTCTTGACCTATGCTGTGAAGAGGTATATACGCATGCAGATCTGTACTATCACGAAGATTAAAGCTCAAAAGCGATGGAGCGTCTCACGCCAGCGCCCCCGCCCCCGCCGACGCCGACAACAACGCCAACACACCCATTCCCGCTCACACACTTCCACCTCGCGATTGTACTCGTGTTACCCTCAGTTCTGCTCACTTCACATAGCGCGCTTTCCTAAGCCACCCGAGAACCATGTTAGGTCTGGAGATTATTGGGGCTATCGCCTCCGTCACTCAGCTCGCTCAATGGACTGGCACATTGATTCTCAAGCTGCACGAACTCTACCGAGATGTTGAACGATCTACCAAGCGGTTCCTGACTTATCGTCTACAAGTCTGTGAGCTAAAGCAAATCATCGATCGCTTGATCGATAACAACTGGTTTGTACCCCAAACAGTGCAGGAGGTTATCGAAGGACTTCTTCGGACTATTCGTGAAATCATGAAAGTTCTCAATGAGACATTCATGAATCCACCTCCCAACCAGCCCAGGAAACGATGGAAACCCTATTTCAAAGCATTCCGTTTCTCGCAAGCCGAATCTGAAATTTCGGCGATGTTCGAGGATCTGGAACGCGACAAGAGCACTCTTGCACTTGCGCTCTTGGGAAACCTCGGAAGTTCCATGGATCGGTTCGTCAAAAGCAACTCAGAAATGGTTGCAGGAATGCATGCGAAAATGAAAAACATCGAGAGTATGCTCCTGACTTTAACGAACCCCGCAAACGCTGGAGAACGACCGACAAACCTTCCAGCGCAAGCTCAACTGGCCCAAAGTTCAGACGAAGACAACGAGGTAAGGACAACCTTGTGAAAGTTTTTTTTTTTCAGACAGCATTTGAAAACAGCCAATCCATCTTTCGGAAGAGCTTCGCTAACGATAGCAGAGCCGTAGCAATGAACGATTGAGGACCGCCAATGAGGAGCCGGGGCTTCGTCCTCTGAGAGCGCGTTCGACATGGCCCGGGCAGGACCAGCAAGTCGCCAGACACGGTTTCCGGCTGAATTTTCTGTTGCCTTCACGAAGGTAGAATCACACTTTCCATCCGCATACACTGGGAGCTTCATAGGAGATTTGGTTGATGAGGTAGACTTCATACTTCATCTCTAATCCGTATCATTGTCTCGACAATCATTGAGCTCTATGGCTACTGTGAATGCTAGTCTGTCTTGCCATCATGATCATCATGTCATGCAAAGGGTAGCTAGTACCCATGCTACTGTCCCACTTCTGCCTTCGCTCCACCACTCCATGCGCAGAAGTAAACATTACAATAAAAAAGAAGAGGATACAGGGTAACAAACATTAGAAGCCCGGTCTCCCATGCATGCATGAAAACTTTTTCGTTCGTGAAGCTGGTATCAGTACTACCCGTCTACCTACCCTGATGAAGAATCGCTGTTGAGAATTAAGCCCATAGGAAAGAAAGGTAATAGGAAGGTGGGTGAAGAAGAAGAGAAAAGAAGAACATCGCTCAACATCGCTTAAGGTGCCATGAAAGCATCACCGTCGAAGCGGATAGCAGTCACGTCGGTGAAGAGCTTCAGACTCTCCTCGAAAGAGGAATCACGCTTGGCCATGCGCGGGACCTTGGCCCTGCTGCTAAGCTGCGCAGTCCTCTTGTAGCCCGAAGTGCTGGTAACGCAGTGGCTGACGTCGCTCCACTTGCTGTCAGCAGCAGCCTTCCAGACGGCCGTCATATCAAGCGTCATCTCGGCGGTGTAGAAGATGCGGCAGTCAGCCGGCTCATAAGTGAACTGGAGCGGAGTGCCAGCGGCGTCGCCCTCACGAAGGCCATCACGAACATTGACGTTCGGGTCAGTGGCGGCACGGTTGAAGGGGACGTAGCTGGCGTAGTTGGCCTGGTAAGAGGCGTTGTACTTGGCCTGCTCATCGGGGTTGGCGTTCTCATAAGCCTCATAGACCCACTGTTGGATAGCGGCCCAGTTGAAGTTGTTGAAGCCCTTGACACCACCGACGGACTGTTGTTCAGCGTACTGAGGACGTCCACCGAGGACAATGGACGAAACGTTGCCTTGCTGGCGCATCAGTTCCGAGAAAATGGCACAGGTCGATGCGCAGTAGCCGTCGTAAAGGAGGACGATGTTGGCAGACTCAAAAGGCTGGTCCGTGTAGTTGCTGCGGTTGCCATAGCCACTGATCTCGATGCCGCCGCTGTTCAAAATGTTGAGCGGGTCCGACATGTTCCAGCGGATGATGGAGGTAAAGTTGTCATATTCGTTCGCATGAGGACCGTACTTCTCCGCCCAAGAGGTGAAGGGCTTGTAGTCGACGTCGGTGTCCGTGCGGTAGTTGAAGACGCTGGAGACGATGTCGGCCATCGTGTAGTTCTCCTGCACGATCTCGGGGTCACGGGGAAAGCCTTCGGAGAGGTAGGAGAACTTCTGGCCGAGCAGGTCGAGGGTCTCGTGGGCTCTGAAACGGGTGCCACCGTACGGCAAGAGGGAGGGGAAGAGCTGCTTGAACATGTCGTAGCCCTGGAGAATGGTGCCACCTCCATTTGCGCTGAGATCAATGATGAGCTTGGTCTTGCCAGCCGCCTTGGCACCGAGAATGAATTCAGAGCCGATGCGCTGGAATTCGAGCTCGGCATAGCTGGAGCTGACGAAGGAAGGAACGGACAAGACAGCAACATCGTCGTAGCCTTCGCCCTCGAGGTAGTAGCCGGCGATGAGGTTGTTCCTCTGGTAGGCAACGGGGGTGGGGTAGCCAGGAGCGGGCGTGGCACGAGCACGAGCGGTGGTCGTGGCGGCAGCGTCGTCAGCAGCAGCGATGTGCACATTCTCATTGACGGGGGTATCATCCTTGGGACCATCGACGTTCATGTTGGCAGCCTGGATACGAGACTTGTCCTTGGCATCAGCGGCCATGGCCATGGCGTGGTCACTGGCTCCGGAGGCGTAGAGGAAGTAGCGGTCGCTCAAGGCAGTGCCGTTTTCAACACCGCGGAACGAGACCAGGACGCGAGCAAAGTTCTCGTAGGTCTTGGTGGTACCGTTGGCGAAGTCAATCTTAGTCTCGGGACCAGGGTAGAGCCAGCGACCGCGGCCGCCGCCAGAGAACATGCCAGTGCTGGCGCCAGTGGTGCCAAGCTGGATCTGGGGCAAGCTGTACATGACGTTGTTGTACAGAGCATCACGGTCTTGAAGGGAGCCGTACTGGCTGATCTTCTCGAGATAAGTGGCGGCATCCTCGTCGTTGATCTTCAGCACGGCCGAGGGTGTGTAGGTGGAGTTAGGGAATGAAGCAGCCAGGATGTCTTGGTAGACGAAAGGGACAGGAAGCTTCTTGCCGTCCTCGGAGATGGAAACGAGAGAAATTGGCCTTCCCCAAGTGACGATGGCGCCAACGGAGTCAGGAACGTAGACCAGATGACCGTCGTGAGCAGACAGGATGAGGGTGTAAAGAGCCCAGCCGAACTCATACTCGCCGAAGAAGTCGTCAGCATTGACCTTGGCAGCCAGATCGTCGAGGCCCTGGAAGAGGTCGACAGCGGGCTGGACCTTCTCAGCGTACTCGGAGGGCGGGTTCTTGAGGTAGGACTGGGTGCTCTGCCAAGTGAGGTACGGCTTCATGGAGTCGATGAGCTCAATGGCGGCCGTCTTGTTGAGCGGGGCGCTCATAAGGCAGTCGTAGGCGAGAGCGGCGGGGACGGTAGGAGTAGCAGTAGACTTGTCATCGTTGATGACGGAGCTGAGCACCGAGCATGGGGTTCCCGTCTCGTTCTGCCTCGCGTGAAGCTTCGCAAAGGGTGCGGCATCAGAGGAGGTCAAGGGAGAGGCCGCGGTCAGAGTGGCCAGGGCGGCGGCCGCCAGGGTGAGCGAGAGAACCTTCATGGCGGCGGAGGATCTTGAAAGAGGGAAAAGAGAGCACGGATGAGCGTCCTCTCGTTGGCTGATATAGAAAGGGAAAAGAAAAGAGTGGCGGGAGGCTGGGCCGACTAGACGATTTAAAGGAGAGTGTGGAGAGGTTGTGGGGAGGCAAGCACGACCTAGAGAGCGAACGGATAGTAAGTGGAGCCCTGCCAAGGATGGTCGGATGATGGATCAATGCGCTTACTGCCGAAGCGCAGACGGGCAAACGCAAAGCCCAAGGGCGCGGAAGGCGCGTTGTTTGGCGGAGGAATCTGCGGTGCTACCGTGATGGTCGCACCCGCGCTTGCCTAGTCGCACCTCCCTCCTTTGCACGTCAGGAACAGGAAGCGGCAGCTCACCGATGCGCGCAGGGAGAGCGCGCTGAAACGTGGCGCGCAGGCGCTGGCCTGCAAGATCGAGTGAGCACTACGAGCAACCGGGCCCAATTGCGCTGGCGCGGGCGACGACAGCAGCGGCGCAGCCAAAGTCAGTGAGAGTCGGGCTGTTTGCGCCGTTGCGCGCGTGGGTCCTGGCGCGACGTCATGATTGGCGCCGGCCAGACGGCAGCCGCGATGGTGATGCCGGTGCAGCAGCAACCAGCGGTCGCCTGCGCGAGCCTTGCAGACTGTCAGACGCGTTCCCGGCCGGCGACGAGGCACAGGCCCAGACGGTGCGAAGTCCACGCCTTGGCTCTGCGCTTGGCTCATCTCAGCGGCTCAATGCGCAAATCATAGTCGCCGCGAAGCATGCCGCCGCTACTGCATATGCTTCGCACCTAGATCTCCCGCGCCCTCGCACACCCATGGAATGCCGACAAGAATAGGACGCGATCCAGCAATGTTGTGCTGCCGACAGCGCGTGCCGTCGCATCTGCTCATCTCGCGTCGCCCTCCTGCAGCTCACCGAGTCGTGCGCGCATCCTAGGGCCCGACTCCCGGCTGGGCTGACGGCCGCAGCTCTCCACTGATACGCTCCTTTAGTGGATCACGAAAATCGTTGCCAGTTGTCGCCCCGCCTCCATCGTACCCAGCCCCTCCACCAGCCCCCGCCAATCTTCATCACCACCGCCACGCCCATCATAGCGCACACCGACCGATGGCCTCATCGCGAAATCTCGAACCGATTGCCTTTTACGGATTCAATCGGCCGCAGGGAAGCCTCATCTTGAATCGCCTGCGTCTGTGCGTCTTGCCTGAAACGGTATCATCACTTCAACAGTACTGCAGGACGAGGCGCGAATTCCAGATTCAGTCGGACAGCACACCCGAGCTCCCGAGCTATTCTTGTCTCGTCATCTCGTGGCGATATCAAGGGTAGATTCTGTGGAATTCCGTCTCACGAGGCCACAGATGCCGTCTTGAACAATTTGTTTCCTCGAATCCCAGGTCGAGTCGCACATGGCACGATTCAGCGATCCATTCCACTGGCCGACGAAACCCACTCGTGTCTTGGGACAAACAAGTGTTGTCATCTCAAGCAGGTTTCCGCGTCTGAGTTGTACTTGCCCTCAAAGCCATTTCGTAGGAGCTTGCAACATCAACCCGCTGCGCGGTTTAGATGCTGCAAGCCTTCCGTCCCGCCTGTCCCGAATCCAGTAGCACGACGTGGGCGGGCCGTGCGCCTCACGCTTCCGCTGTGTCACGTCTCCTCGCGACACCTACAGCAAGATCCGCGTTAACCTTCCCAATTGAAGATTCATCTAATCAAACATCCTCTAGTCTTCAACAATAAAATTGCTGGAGGTCCACTGTGTAACAACTATTTCGTTTGCACAACCGCCCTTTTCCTAAATGCACCCTCCCGGCAAACCTCAGCCGTTGACCGGTTGATACTCTCCTCCCTTTCTCTTCCTTCTGTGCATTAATAGTCTCATATTAATACTAAGTGCGAGACAGACGTACAGCAAATACGAACCGAACTCAACGCTGTACCAGGTCCTTCTGGAAATTTGTCTCGGCCGCATCGGGATGCAGAGGTAAAATGCGGAGTCCCTAAGGCAACACCAATCGTGAGTCGAGACTAACAGTCTGCACGTCAACGGCTGTCTCCGATGTCTCGGTGGTTGAACAGCCTGATGACACCACTTAGTTGACCACATTGTCACACTCTCACCCACATCGAGGTTGCACTCTGGCTCTCTGCCCCACCACGATGATTTCCCAACGAACTTGTAAGATTGACCATTTTCTTATTTCATTAGATTTGAATTGTCATACGCATCGTCGTCATCATATGCTCAACGCCTCCGGGTATCCTCACAACTACAAACATGATCAGAGTGAAAGCTCCCAGTCTCTTTGCAAGAGAATGGAAAGCTAGGTGAAAAAAAAAAAAGAAAAGAGAACAGAACGCAGACGAAACAGATCTGCCTTCCTCCCAAAGGACAATGTAGCATCAACCGAACCAAACCTCTAAATGCACCATTCTATGTCTTCCATCCTTCTCTTCCCAGCGATACCGTGCAATTTTTCTCTCCTCTCATCAGGCCCGCTGCCGTCGGTCATTCTGAGCACAAAGCCCGTGCTTCGGTACACCGATGGGTTGGAAGCGCGGGGAAAGATGGCGCAAGAGGCTTTTCTCCTCTCAGCCACCGAAAACAAGCCCACCTCACGCGGCGGTCTCAGCACGCGCGTGCTCGCGCTCGCGCTCGCGCTCCCTCCCCTCGACCTTCCTCGCCTTCTTCTTCGCATCCACGTCGTCGCGCCACTGCCGCCCGTACAGCGTCGTCAACCACGTCAACAGCATGGCGGCGACGAGGAAGCCGGCCGAGATGGTCGAGAACCACCCCACGCCAATGACCTCGATGGCCGGCAAGCACAGCGCGCTGCCCAGCGCCGCAAACACATACCGAATAACATAATTCCCCGCAACAACCTCCGCGCTCTGCGCCTGCATGACGTCGAGACAGTACGTATTCAGACTCGGAAAACAAAACAGCTGCGCGACGCCCTGCAGGAACATAACAATCACGGGCAGCGGTATGCCGCCCTTCTCCATCTCGATGCTCCAGCCGTAGACGAGCATGCACGCCGGGATGACGCCGCCGAGGAAGGGCAGGCAGGAGTTCAGCCGGTCTTCCGGCACGCGCTCGCCGTTGCGTTTGCGGATGTAGCGGTGCACGATGTGGTCGGCCCACCGCCCGCCGAAGAAGGTGCCGAACAGGTAGCCGCAGCCCGGCGCGATGTAGAACAGGCCGGACTGGATGGGCGACGTCAGGTGGAAGCGCGGGTTGAGGACGTAGCGGATGGGCGTGAGCAGCGAGTACATGTTCCAGACGAGGGAGGAGGAGGCAAGGCCCTGTTTGCAGCGTGTTAGTTGGTTCGTTCGTTCGTTGTTCGGTGTGTGCTTCCATCCGTTCCGCAGCCCCCCGTCGTCTCACGGGTGACTGGACTTAAAAGGGCAACAACAACATAGGAGGAGGGGTGGTGGGGGCAAGAAAACGTACGACGGTGATGAGGTTGGGGTAGCGGTACAGCTTGAGCACGCGGAACGGGTTGGTCCACTGCCACATCTTGGCCGCCTTGTCCTTGGTCTTCAGCCCCGCGAACTCGACGGACCGCTTGTAGTGCGTCGTCTCGGGCAGGAAGAAGGCGATCAGCACGCAGCCGAACCCGCCCAGCGCCGTCTGCAGCCAGAAGATGTCGCGCCACGACCGGAACGTCACGATGATGCCGCCGATGAAGGGCCCGAAGGCCGGCCCGACCAGCGTGCCCGACAGGAACCAGGAGAGCGCCGTGCCGCGTTCGGTCTGGTTCAGAATGGTTAGTGGAAGGGAAGGCAGAGAAGGAGGTTGTGGATTGGGGATGCCTGTGGCTTACGGGTCGGAAGATGTCGCCGATGCAAGCGGAGCCGATGATCAGGAATGAGGTGCCTTGGAAGGCCGTCATGATGCGGAAGATGAAGAAGGAGGCGAGGTTGGGTGCCAGCGCCGTGCCGACGGAGAAGGCAGTGAAGAGTGCCGCGCTGCCGAGAGAGGCCTGCGAAATGGAAATCAGACCAATTTATTCACTCAAAGTGTTCGTGGGCAAAAAGCAAGTGATGATTTGTGCATACCCATCTTCTGCCGTACACTTGGCCAATGGGACCCCAGAACATGGGGGAGACACCCATGAACAGCATGTACAGAGCATTGCTAATATTTATTGTGGTGCCGCTGCTACCGTACGTCTCGGCCACTTCGGGAATGGCGGCGAGCACGGTGGTGCTGGAGATGGGCGCCAGGAAGCCGCAGAAAGAGAGGACGGCGGTGATGATGTTTTTGCGGGTCAGCGAGAACCGGTCGTAGATTTCGTCGCTGACGGGCGGGCCGCCGGTCTGGTGGGTGGGGACGTGGGCGATGTCGTGCGTTGGGACATGGGAGATGGTGTGCTCGAGGGTGGGTCTTCTGCCCTCGTCGACGGTCGCTTGCTTCTCCAGATCGATGCCATCGGCGTCCGATCCGCGACGGCCCGCTCCCGACGTGGCTTTTGTTGCTTGTGGAGGCGGGGGGCATGGTGTCGGCATGTCCTCCTGACCCTCTTCGACCGCGGCGCTGGGCGCGGAGATGGGCTCGAAGCGGGACATGGCGTGCGAGGCAGCCAAGGGACTGTTATTGGAAAACGAAAAGCGGGGAATATTATCACGCTCAAGGCCTTTTATACATGAAGGATCGGAAACGAAGACATGAAGGCTGCTATCAACCACCAGCGAGAGCGTGCACTTGGGTTAAAAGGCACGAGCGAATGAAGAGGAATGCATTTGCTTATGAGTCAATTTGGACGGTCGTCGCAGACGTAGATCCTAGCACCGGTGAATTGAAAGATTTCTGACAGATGGTACTGAAAGTCCATTTCGGGGTCTATCTGGGGCGGGTGGATCGCGGATCACCGAAGCATGGCAGGCTTGGGCGCCCTCTTGCGGGTTGGCTGCCGTTGTAGCCGCGCCTGTGCGTGGACTAAGCTTCTGGCCTGCTTATCACGGCCTCTAGAAAGCCAGGGGCGTCGCCGACAGCGGATCGAAGGGACGGGTGGTTGTGCTGGCATTGGACCTCGGGAGCAGGTCGTGGTCGGCATCGGGTGCCGCACGAGCGATATCGGCGCGGCTGTTGCATCACAACCGCGCGAAGAGGCGACTGTTTTGTATCAAATGTTTTATTCCCGTCTTCAGACCCCGATCCACCGGGCTCTTTCCGGATGGGCATAGCCTGGCCGTGCACTTCGTATCTTTGTGCCCTATTCGTGCCAATCCATTCGCTCACCTACTTTTACTTGCATGCATATTCTGGCGGTCTAGAAAGGGGCCATCAGGTAGGTGCATCGTGGCGAGTCTTGAGACGTTCGTTGCTGGCTTTATCTAACACTGCAGCTTGGTTGAAGTCGGATTCTTTTCCGTTGATGCGGTAAATTCGCCACGCATAAAAGGCAAGTCTCGGCCGATAGGCGGCAGCAAATTTCTACCCAACAATTCGCTCATCGCTTAGTAGTCAAGCCGCAGACCTCGCTTGTTAGATCAGCCGAAGAAGAGTCACCTATTAGACAGGACATAATTCCGTCTTTGGCTACCGAGGTCATGATGACGCAGTTTGGCTTTTCGGCGATGCCGCTACCGGCCTTTGCTACCTGCACTGCTCTTCTACCTTCTCTCTTCCATCACCACTTCTTGTCAGCTGGACCCTTCTTTCCTTGGACTAATATCACAGTCAGCACTTGCTCTGCAGTCACCCTGGGGAGAAGCATGCCGTTCACAGCGACGCAGGCGCAGCGCCATCTGCATGTTGAAAGTTCATTGCGATGATACCTTTTGAGATTCAGCAGACGTCGTCGTTCGCGGTATGGTTGACTCTGGCTCCGCTTGTGGTCGCACCGTCAGAGAAGTTCAAGACTTCGAATAGTCGTCGTTGAAGTACAGCTTTCCTGAGTAATGCTGACGGCCAAGCGAGAGTTTAACGATGGGTGAACCCCACTACGCCACGGTACCCCGCTTGGACCCTGACTGACGTGAGCGGGACGCGGATGTTAAACAAACTCCCGACAACCTATATTATGGAAATAGTAAACTACCAATCTCCCTCTCTCCACACTTCTCCCTTTCATAATGTTCTCTTGCATGATCAACACCTAGTTTTGCACGCCACGTCATCCGCGATCGGAGAAGTACTGACTCAGGGATCGTTTGAAGTAAAGAAAACATCGTTTCATCTTTCTGTTTGAACCTAACCTCCAGCTCTGTCACATCTCCACGGCAATTGTAGAGAAGAGCAGGACCGTACTCCAGGCCATTGTCCGTTCTCCGGACCCCCCGCAACAATGTCTCCCTCCTCCAACCCCAACCCCATCATCCACCCCGTCGCCATCATCGGCGGCGGGCCCGTCGGACTGTCCGCCTCGATCCTCCTCTCCCTGCGGGGCATCCCCAACGTCGTCTTCGAGCGGCACAGCGGCACCTCTATCCATCCCAAAGCATGCGGCATCAACCAGCGCACCATGGAGATCTTCCGCACCATGGACATCGAACAGGACGTCTACAAGGTCGCCGCACCAGCCGACATCGCCGGCCGCACCGCCTGGTACACCGACCTAGGCTCGTCCGGCCGCGAGATCGTATCGCGCGACGCGTGGGGGCTGGGACGGTACGCAGATGAATACGCCCAGCACAGCCCGTCGCGCTACGCCATCCTGCCGCAGATCCGGCTCGAGCCCATCATCTCGCGGCGCGCGCGCGAGCTGAACCCGGACGGGATCCACTACGGGATGGAGGTCGTGGACGTGGCAGAGGCGACAGCAGACGACGGCAGCGGCGGCGGCGGCGACGACCACGTCGTCCTGACCGTCAAGCCGGCCAAAAGCGTGGACCCGGAAGAGAACCAGAGCATCCGCGCGCGCTACGCCATCGTTGCCGACGGCGGACGCGGCATGACGAACAAGCTCGGCGTGGCGTGGGAGGGCGAGACGGACATCTTCCACATGGTGACGGCGCACATCCGCACGCCCCAACTGCGCCAGCTGCACCCGGACCCGCGCAACTTCCTGACCTGGTTCACGCACCCGGCCATGGGCGGCAGCACGCGCACCGGCTTCCTGTACCAGATCGGCCCGTGGCCGCTGGACGCCCACGCGCCCGAGGCGCAAGAATGGGTCTTCGCCTGCGCCCTGATCGCGTCCGACCCGGCCGCCTTCGATCGTGACACCATGGTCGCCCGCCTGCGCGCGACGCTGAACTTGCCCGAGCTGCCTGTCGACATCGTCAGCCTGAGCCACTGGAACGTCAACGCCATCGCGGCGGAGCGGTACCGCGTCGGTCGGCAGGGCGCCGGACGCATCTTCCTCGCCGGCGACGCCGCGCACCGCATCCCGCCGTGGGGCGCGCTGGGCATGAACACGGGCGTGCAGGACGTGCAGAACCTGGTGTGGAAGCTGGAGCTAGCATTACGAGACGACAACGGCACCAAATACGCGGGGCCGCTGCTGGACAGCTACGACGCGGAGCGCCGCCCCATCGGCCGCGCCGTGGCGGCGTCGTCGCTGCACAACCTGCGCAGCCACTCGCTCGACATGGACCGCGCGCTGGGCATGAGCGGCGACGCCACCCCGCAAGCCAACGCCGCCGCCATCGCGCCCTTCTTCGACGAGCGCCACCCCGACCACGCGAGCAAGCGGGAGGCGGTCGCCAGGGCGCAAAAGACGCTGGATACCGAGTTCAAGGCGCCGGGGACGGAGGTCGGCTGGTTCTATCCGCAGGCGGATTTCTGGGGCGAGGGGGAGGCGACGGGGCATGCGGGCCAGGTGAGGGGGGATGGCGCGTTTGATACTGAGTTTTATCACGTGTCGACGCTGCCCGGGCATCATTTGCCGCATGCGTGGGTGGAGAGGGAGGGGAGGGGGAGGGTTGCGCTGAGGGATCTGGTGCCGGCGAGTCAGCTGTTGTTGGTGGTGGGGAAGGCCGGGTGGGAGGGGTTTGAGGGTGAGTTGGTGCGGGTGGAGGTTGTTGGCGAGGAGGGCTGGAGGGATGTGGAGGGCAGTTGGGCGAGGCAACGGGGTGTCAGTGAAGAGGGAGCGGTGCTGGTGAGACCGGACGGCATTGTGGCGTGGCGAGGGGAGAGAGACGATGGGCTTTTGCCGAAGTGGCCTGGAATTTTGGACAAGGTCCTTTATTTATCTGCGTCTGGTTGAAGCGTCTGTTTTGGAAGTTGAATGCAAGTGTAGCGATATCTGAATACCACAGCCCTTTTCCAACGGCAAATTTGAAGCAACGCAACAGAAACGTTGCTCATCGAGACAACTTCATTCTTCAAGTATCTACAACAGCCGGCGTTCTAGCGCGCCACTGGAGGGTTTGGCATCTACCAAGGGACCTCCGACCCATCGTACTTGCTGAAGCCCGTCTTGTTCTCCCAACCAGGGACATGAATGTTAAAGAACTTCCCTGTTATCTTGGGTGTGGCATTCATCAGTATGTCCAGCGTCGCTTGCGCGCCTTCCTCGACCGACAGGTCGGCGTGCGAGGTACCAAGCTCCGTTCGGAGCCACTAATTCAAGCTTCAGTCAGCATGGGCCGAGGAAGACAAGGGATGGAAGGATATGGCTTTACCCCTGGAGTGATGGCGATGACGGTGAAACCGTCCTTTTCCAGTAATTGCGCGTACTGCACAGTGAGCATGTTCTGGGCGGCTTTGGAGACCTTGTACGCAGGGGTTGGGGTGAGGGCGCTGAAGTGCGCCCATCCCATGGAGCCGAGGGCAGAGGAGCTACGAAGCGTTAGGGCTTTGCGGAGCGGAGGGAAAGAGGGCTAGGGCGGCTTTGGGAGCGTGGCTGACATGTTGATGATCTTCTTCTGGGTGCCATTCTTCAACTGCGGTAGAAATGCCCGCGTCACATTGTGTACGCCTACAACATTGACACTCAGAACGTTGGGAAGGTCGTCACTGTTTTTGTCAGCGGGACGCCCACGGACGAAAGAGTTGAGAAGTGGAGACCATACCATTGGTCGACCTGGACGGGAGCCTCCATAATGCCGGCGTTGTTGATGAGCACATCCAGGCCCTTGCCGGCCTGGAGCTCGTCAACCTTGGCTGCAGCCGCGTTGATGCTATCTTGCGAGGTGACCTCGAGCGGGACGAAGACGACGCGGCCCGCAGAGCTGCCAGTGACTTTCTTCAAAGCTTCGGGCTCGCTGCGAGCGGCTGCGTATACCTTGGCCACTTGGGAGGCCGGCTTGGCCGCTAGCATGGTGACAAGCGTCAGGCCGATGCCGCGCGAAGCGCCCGTGACGAGATAGGATGCCATTGTTGGTGTCTTGGTTTCTGCGGAGTGATGATGCGCTACTTGGTGGATAATGCAACTATGTATATATGGGACATTTGTTATGGACTAAAGACATCATGGTAAGGGCGGCGATAGGCACTTTGAAAGTCCGAATTGTTAAGCATACTACATCGCCGAAATGGCGTCATAGAGAAATGCAGCAATGCCGAAGACACAACTTCAGAGCGAGGGTATTCTTCGGAAGTGGTTGGAAGGGCAGGAGGACCTACACTTCATGATTGCTAAGGATGGCACGTCATCTGACACTGAGTCGTGCTGCCAGAACCTGAGCACTGACATTTCATGTTAAATGAATAAGGTTGTGTCATTAACTACGATCTCAGCCCCTGAGTCGCCGATATGGTTAGGCCCGTGCCTCAATGAACAAACATTCAGCGGGGAAAACAAACACTTAAGGATTTGGCTTGTAGTGTCCAATACCATGCATCACGCTAGATTCAAGGTGAAGTCTCGCCGTTACCGTCTGAGATCAGACTGCTACTGATGAACCTTGCTAATTGAGCTTGTTATACAGTCTCTGGGTATAAACACTCGTCAGCTTTTAGTCGAATCTTCTGGTAAGGCTCATGTCGTACTTGACTCGAAGACCGGTCTCTGCTCAGTGGAAATTAGTTTCTGGTACCCCTGCAACCATATTTCTAAGCCCTATGGCGTCAATGAGTGCTTTGCTACGTTCCACCACAGAGCTATACGCCGATGGCTGACCGAGGCTAAACTTCGGCGCTGTCCGCAACATAGTAACCAGTCTCTAAACGGTACCAGGAAACAGCAACACACTGTATAAGTACAAGGCTGTCTTCTGCAGTAAGATCTATTAAAACCACTTTCTCCCCCGTCTCCAAGATAAACCACCTAAACGTCGCCATGACTGCGAAATACCTCGTACGTGTCCCTCACCTATCAGGCGAGCTTATACTCATACCAAAGAAAGATCCTCTTCCCCAAAGGCTCCGTCTTCAACAAAGAGCACTACGTCAAGCACCACATGCCTCTGATTGCCAAGCATTACCCGGACACCTTCCTGAAATGGGAAGCTGTCGAGCTGGCTGCTGATTCTGCCTACGAAATCGCTACGCGCGTCGAGTGGACTACTGTGGAGGCCTTCGAGTCTTTACACGATTCTGAGGCTGGCAAGCTCATCTTCGCCGACGTTCCCAACTTCGCTAGCACTGCTCCCATCTTCCTGAAAGAGGAAAAGACTCTTGGTAGCGGTCCCTGATTGATGGATCTGTGAGTGCAAGTGATTGGTAGACGACTTGGTTCCCTTGTTGACGCTAACATTTATCACAGATCGAACTAGCAATACGGAAGAACGTCAGTAGACGTAGGCGGCTGTGTAGTTCTCAGTGTTGAAGTGCAGTACAATTGATAGATTTTCACTCCAAAATCTCTTAAACTTAGCGCTGCATTGTGACTCCCAACCGTGAAATTCTCAGGCAGTGCAGATTGGCTAATTTCTCAACATTGGCAGCATCACTCATGTTAGTATCCTGCAATACAAGAACATAGTTGCATAGGACAAATTTAAATAAATTCATGTGCACGCAAGAACGTACATACACTAAGGTGAAGGCCGGACATTAGAGGGGCTCGACTGGGGGTCAGGCCATTTGCGCCACACAGCATAACAAAAGTTGATGAAGTTGTAGTCCGATTCAACAATCTTACAATGGGCAGGGCATAGAATAAGACGCTGATTTTCGCTTAACCTTTATTGTTGCTAGTGGAGCCAACTTTCTTGAGAACGTCCCCCCCGAGGATCTGCCTCGGCCGACCGCGCATTACACTATTACCTGCACCTTGATGGTTCAACCTTTCTCAACTGATGAAAACCTCGTCGTATCGGCGATGGGAAGTCTATTTCAGCCAAAGCGTAATACATCCCAGCCGATTGGTCGTGATCCCATGGCGCACGGTCTCAAATGCTGTGTAATCTGGCGGACTTAGCCTCGCCATGAAGACGCGACAGCGAGTGTCCTCGCATTCGGCCACCTTGACTCGTGGAACTTCCTCTTAGTCCGCTTATGAATCCGCTTCCATGATGTTCGTCACCATGAGCGGCTAAGAGATGCAGTTCCCTTAGGAAGCTTCCTATAAATGAAGAAGGAAGCCTCCGAGGACGACGCAGTAAGCCAACCTTTTCTTCAGAAACTCGATTCCTTTTTTCCAGTAACCATGACGAGAAACCAAGCAGCTTGGATTGACGGTCCGCGAGTGAAGCCCCTAAAGGTGGCAGAAGCTCCGGATTGGAAGGCTGGACCTGGCGAGGTCGTCATAAAGAACGCTGCGTTGGCAATCGTAAGCACATCGCTTCACGGCACCGTATACCATGCTGATAATCTGCGTAGAACCCAATCGATTGGCTCATGCAGTAGGATCCCCTCACTGATCCAAAGAGAGTAGCGCTAAGCAAAGACAGGGACAAAGCGCATCTGCCGGTCACTTATCCTGCCATCCTTGGCTCAGACATTGCTGGTGTAGTTGAGGAAGTCGGAGAGGGCGTAACCCGCCTCAAAAAAGGCCAGCGCGTGATAGCGTACGTCTATCCACACACCAGCCATTGATCAAACGCGCAAAGTCCGCTAACGCAAGTAAATAGCCTCTGCCACGCCCTCATGAGCCAGAACACAGGCAACGGCGGCTTTCAGCTCTACAGCTGCGTGCCCGAGATCCTGGTGTCTCCGATCCCCGACGACCTTTCCTTCGAGCAAGCCGTCGTCCTCCCGTTGGCTCTCTCGACCGCTGCAGCCGGTCTCTACGGAAAGACGGTCCTCAACCTGCCTCTGCCCCCAGCCGACGGTACCCGCTCGACTACAGACAACGGAACTCTCCTCGTATGGGGCGCCGCGTCTTCCGTCGGCACCGCCGTCGTCCAGCTCGCTCGGGCCTCGGGCCTCTATGTCGTCGCCACCGCGTCGGCCCGCAATCACGGCCTCGTCAAGTCTCTCGGCGCGAACGAAGTGTTCGACTACAACTCCGCAGACGCTAATCAGCAAATCGTCGCGGCGTTGAAGGAGCGGGCTGGTAACTTCGTTGGCGTCTTCGACTGCATCTCCGAGCAGGGTACTTACAATCAGATCGGCGCCATTCTCGACGACTTCCAGCCCGCCAAGGTGGCTGTCGTGCTGTACCCATTCCCGGAGAATATCCCTAAGAGCATTGAGCCTCTCATAAGTAAGTTGCCTGTCAAGCCCTCCTATTTGGGGGAATGTTTGTTTGCTGAGATATCTTGAAACAGCCGTGTCGTATACGATCCCCCTTCCGGACAACGAGCACGTTGCAGATGCAATCTGGCGCAAGCATCTGCCCGAAGCGCTGGCGAAGGGACTGATCCAGGCAAAACCTGACCCGCTCGTCTTTGGTTCCGGGTTGACGGCGCTTCAGGGTGCTATTGAAAGGCATAAGCAAGGTGTATCGGCGCAAAAGGTTGTTGTCACTTTGTGAGATCAGCGTTGCAACGTATATAGCTATTCTATTTGCCAATTGAGAATACCATTCCACACAACACGAAAATCAATAACTTGATGCAGCAGTAGAATTCAATGAGTGCTGAGATGATGACACTGAGTAGATACTACACTTTTATCTGCCGTTATCTCGGTTTAGTCTTCTCTACGTCCATTTTGAGTATGAGGAGAGTATAGGGTGGCCCTGTATCTTGGACAGACTCCTTTGCTTGGTTGAAGCGTCTGTAAACCCCAGCACTCTGCGCGCGCATGGTTGTTGAAACCTACTGCGACTACGGCGAAAAGACTCGAAAGATTGTTTTGCATCCCTGCGCCAGTACTTTCACGATCGCGATTGAAATTGCCGTTTAAGGTTCGCGCCATTTTGCTCATTGCCATACTTAACAAAAAGGGAAAAGCTGAGCCAGTGCAACGGAATTTCTTCACGAGCAACAGATCCTCCGCCCCACAACTTCTCCACACGCCACACATGTGCCAACGTAAATGGAAACATGAGGCTGGTGACTGGTCGGTTTCTATCTCCCCCGTCTGCTTGGAGATTCCGCCTTGCCTGCATGAGGCTGGCTGAAAGAAGTTTGAAGGAACAGTCGGCGAGACAGTTTTCTCTTGGCCCGACGGCAGGAAATCAGGCAACACGCGTCAGGCTAACTATTCTTTGGCCCGGAACTTCTAGCCGCGTAGCGCACGCTTCATCTCAACACGAACTTCTGCAGGGTAAGATAACCGGCGGTACGCCAGTAGCCACAATTTCTTTGCGGCTGTGCTCACTGCCATCATATTCCGCTTCGGAGGTAGCAGGTTTGTGGCTCTACGCCTGATGCGCCATCTGTAGCTGCGTTTCGACATTTTCGGTTAATTCCCATTGTTGGTGCCCGATGAGGGATCCTGTTACAGATTTTGCAGTTATTTTAGGTGCTGATGCTCGGCAAGTCCTTATTCCCGTAACCCGTTCACATCCTTCCCGTGACGATTGGGCATGCAGGGCGGAAAAAAGCAATTCGCTTACTTCCCTGCTTTCAGGCCGCGCTGCGAGATCAGATCTGCGTCTCATCTCTTTGCAGCGACCACATTGATCGTCTTTGCCCAAGATAATAGATCTTCCACTTTTCGTAGATGGCTGGATTGCCTTGTTCCTTCCAAAAGGCAACTTGGAAGATCGTACCATTCCTGTTTCCTCATTGTGGGGCGAGCGCTCAAAATCTGAGCTGAACAGTGTATTATAGATCTTGCTCCTTGGCTATAGTTGATGATAGAACTCTAAGGGCCATTTCTCTTTGAGCAGTGTTGACTGTTCGAAGTCTCTGAGCCTTTGCAGTTGCAATGAATCAATTAGAGCCCGGTGTCACTAAAGCTTCACGTCTTGTTCACGATATAGCAATGCTCAGTTTTCAACCCGGTGTGTTTAAATATTCCTTCTTGCAATCGAGATAGCCAACGCCATGACCCAGCAGAAAGGTCAAGGTCCAGGGTAGACCCACCACACAGGATCCTGGCGGCTACAATAGGCGCGTGATCGGGTGAACGAACTGTGCTCCGTCTACAGCAGGTGAATTATATAACGGTATTCCACATCTTGAGCATCGATAGCCCGATTATCTCCATATCTGTTCTACTGTACCTTATGCAAATCTCTTCCTCTTATTCCAATCACCATATCTGAACCTACGGCAGGAAGACATGGATACAACCCTCGAATCAAGGCCTCAGGCTCCTCAAGAAAGGCAATGGTCTGATAACTCAGCACATGGGAGTTCGACACAGCACAATGGGTCAGAGCCCCAAGCGAGACCCACGGAGTGAACAGCGAGCTAAAAGTGACTAGCGACTATCACGATAACCGAACGTACAACATCCTCTTCTGCTCCCTGCGAGCCACAGCTCGACCGTTCATCGATCTCTGGCAGCAGCGCCTCAAGCCCTGGTTCCTCAAGCACCGGCCGTACATCATCGTCGGCGCTGTCTTTCTCGTCCTCGCGATCCTGACGGCGGCAATCACACCGCCTGCGTACAATGCTGTTCAGAACGCCCGTGCGAATATCACCGTCATCGACTGGGACAAAGTTATTTCGACGTGTACTCGCCACGGCAAGACGATTTGCCCGAACGATAGCTGCGACACTGCAGCTGTCTGCGTTGCTGAGAAGACGCTCACTGTGCCGTGCTGGCCCGACGGCAAGTGCTGCACTGCTGCATGCCTGGATGGTTGGACGTGTAAAGAGGATGGAAGATGTGCCCCCGGTCTGGAGTGTAGATCCGGAGTGGAGGGAAGCAAGCTGGTGTCGAGGTGCAGGTCGCCGACGGGGACAGGCGTGGCGACGTCGGAGACACTGGCTGTGACGCCGGCGAGTGTGGCGGTTGAGGTGGTTACTGCAACCTGAGTTAGTATCCTTGGTGCAATGTTTCTTGTATGCGGGTAGAAAAGAAGTCCCGTGCTAGTTTTTGTAACTGTTTTGCAGCATTTGGGAGGAGGTTATAGAGACTACTGTAACATTCTGTCTCATAAAGTATATACGATCACAGTGGAGCTAAGATATCCAATTCAATAGTCTCGTGTCAGGATCCAGTGCTTTTTTACAAACTATCGCGATATGCAACTTTAATTTACTGCCCGAAAAGAAAACAGAAAGAAGAAGCGGGATGAGCTTGGTGGTTTTCTCCGCCACTGTTCTGGTTCATTGTATTTAAACGGCTCTTTTTATTTTTACAAGCTGGAGTTTATGGAGGTTAATTCTTATTATCTTGATATTCAGTGATGCAGACCGCCTATGTGTATATGGGGAGTCTGATAAATACGCGAATGAACATTCTCCATTTGTTATACATTGCTAAAAGGCTATTTGTGCTATTTGGTTGAGTGAGTTCTACCGAGCCACCTTCATTTTCATATGTCCTCTGATTTGCTAATAGTGACTTGCACTACTATCCTTTCATGGTACGGGAAAGAACAACAAATTCTGGCAGATGGCCCGGATTTGGTATATGCCCCGCAATGAGAGAAATGATCCACAGACATCCCGAGCTCAAGCTCATATGCACGATTTAGTTGCTGAAGAGAAGCAGCGAATCAATGTTGGCTCACACTGTACGGAAGGCTGGGATTACACAATTGCGTGAAGAAACAAAACCCAGCCGCGCGGCTCAGGCTTGCGAACCCTCATTGGCGGATTCGTTCGGATCGGTGATGATTTGCTTCAAGCTCATCCGAACCACGTTCACGGATATCAATCAATCAATCGTATCGCGTGCGTGTCTCTACCCCACTCGCCGGGCAGCTGTGGCAGCGTGGCGGCGCGCGTGGCTGACTGAGGAGGCCGCTCGGCTGCACACAAATAGCAGTGCCGCCCCACAGCCTTCCATGCAACCCCACACCCCTCCAATTGAGATCTTCACGCTCACGCAACCGCTCTCGGCGCTTTGCATGTGCACTCGCTACCGCATGCATATCTTCTGCAGTTTGTTCATTCCTCCTTACAGCTTCGGGCTGCTTGTGCTACTTTGGCACCAATTCAGGCTGTGATGGTGAGCGGTGGTCCACTGCCTCGTTGCCTTACGCACCGTTCCGGTTGCCTTGCCCTTCGTCATCAGCCTCGTGGCTGCCTCTTGACCCACCGGTGCCACGTTGGACAGAGGGTGGTCAGACGAGGCAGGACTGAGGCGAAGCGCTATCACGGAGCCATCCAGGTCGTTCGATTCATCATGTATTGAGATGCTACGGCAAAGGAGAAAACGTGTATAGGACTCAAGACCGAACTTTTCTTTTCGGAGACATCCGGAAAGGAAGAAGTTAAGGTGCGGCGCCGAGAAGCACTTGTGTTGCTCGCCTCTGAGATAAGACACAGCGTCCAGATAGGTCAAGCAGCCATCGTCTGGGCACGACAAAAAAAGATGGCAGCGAATTTCGCATCCAATATCTCACCGTTCACCTGTTTGCTGTTGTCTCTTGCTTCGTTCTGGCTCCAGCGGCAGTTCGTCAAGGCGGCATCGACAGCGTCTTTCCTGCCAACGTTCCCGTTTATCTGCATGGCCTCGTCAAACACCACATTTCCAGACCATGAACCGGTCGAGGGTGGTGCCTCGTCTGTTAGGACACTCTCCGGAGGACTTCCGTAGCCACTGTCCCTGTCTTCCGCGTTTCGCCGTTCAACGCCGAATGGGGACTCGGACCGGTTGTTGGGAGATCCATTGTAGACGTGGTTTTGGGCCTTCGTTTGAAGAGCTTGCACACCTCGAATCACAAGCTTCTGGGCTTTTAGCATACACTGCTCAAGGACACCGGAACACATCAGCACATACCTCTTTGTTGTCTCCGTTAGCCTTGTGCATTCTGAGGCCGTGATGATGGGGACAGGTATGTTCGTTAAGGACCGTCGAGTCGTCTTTGATTCTGTCTCCCTCTTTCAAGATAGTCGAGCAGGTACTCAACGTCCGCTCGATTCTTCGGGCCTGTTCTTGTATTTGAGGCAGCCCATCTTCGATATTCCGGTCAATGCGGCTTATAAGGCGGCCGTAGGCAGCAAGTATGCAAAGCGTAAGGCAACTTTTGTCCCGCTCGAGGTCAGCAAAGCCTTTCAAAATGGTTTCCTCCGCCTTGTTCCATTTCCAGGCTTTGAGACACTTCTTCCATACTCTTGAAATATCTCCAACACATCCCTGCCTCAGGGCCTCCTCGATTGTTTCCGTGGTCCTTACTAATGCTCGAACGTGGGCCGTAATAGCTTCGGATCGGAGTACGTCTTCGAACGAGTTGATCAAATCCACTATCTGGATGAGCTGGTTGATCTGCTCTCGGTAGAGAGTGCAACGTTCGCCCGAACGCTCCACATTGCGGTAGAGCTCCTGCAGGTTGATAATGAGGGTCGTCGTGTATTGAACGAGCTGCGAGACGCTAGCAATAGCCCCGATTACCTCAAGGCCAGACATCTTACGGTTGCCGAGGAGAAAGGTACATGCCGAGCGAAATCAGAGGCGACACGCCACCATGATAACGCGAACAGAACGGATGCCCAGCGGAGCCTTGCGTTGGCTGATCCAATCCATGACGAAGATGTGTCGGCTCCAAGCGCTGTGAGCCCCGCCGTGGGGCTGGGTCAAGCGCGAGTAAGGGGGGCTGTGGAAAAAGCCATGAACAAGGGTTGTACAGCCCATCGAGCCGAGCCGTCGGGCATCCTCAAAAGGATCAAGGCTGAGAGGGAGTTCCCAGGAGGGAAGGCGGCCAAAGGGGTCTCTTTCCCTTTCCTTTCGAGGTTGGTGTTGGCTCACGTATATGCATTAGGCGGAGGAGAGAAAGGGTTGTAGCGTCTTGTTGACCATGTCGCACGGATTGTCGTGCGGGGACGAGTTGCGGCCTCGTGATGTGTCTTTTCGCTTGGCGCCAATCACAATCACAAGAGGTCTCAACTTCGTTTTGCCTGCATTTAACCTGTGGTCATCCTGTCCTAGGTCATATCATGCATCTTCTTCCTCATCATAGTACGGCAGTTTCATCCGAATCTGCGGACGCCCTTGTCCAATATAATGCCGGCGCAACCCCGCGATAACAATCCGCAAGGCAGAATTCGCCTATTTCTATCGGATGTACTGCGCGGATGTCTCTGTGAAGAGACATAATGGGTTACGTGAGATAAGAGATTGCTGGCTGGCATGGCACAAGACTTTGCCTGCCATTGCCATGGATTAAGGTTCGAGCGTCAGATCGATACAAAGTAGCTAACCTGCCACAGCTCAGAGCAACATGATCGACAAATACACCACGTATTCTTGCAGTTGGACACAGCCTTACCTTTTCTATGTATGTAGGCAAGTGACTCATGAGTTTGCAGGAAAGATCAGGAACGTTCGCAAATACTATCTCAAGAACTGAATCAGGCTCCAGAGAAAGGCGCCAATAGAAGCTGCAAGTACAAAGGGAATGCATATATGGAGGACGAAGCACCAGCATGAAAACTTTGATCTCTTGGATACCGTAGATTCAGCCTTCATCGCCGAACAGCCAATTTATCCCATCAACGCAGAAAAGGGGCGAGGTCCTGCCTGTTGGAGTAACGGCGGGGAAGCCTTCAATCTGTCTGCCATTGTCTACATCTGAATACAAGTTGCAAAATCAAGCAGAAGTCATAATATATACTTTGAACCAAATAGTTGCCAAGCCGTTCTAATAGCGGGGAAAGGTGGTGGAATGAGAGCGCTGATGCTTTGAAGCCCTCAGTAGCCCTAAAAAGTTGTTGCCGCAAGATCTGCAAAGTTGGCCATGCGTCTATCCACCTACTCCCCACGGAAGCCGATGTCCCGCGGGCTTCGTTCATGATGAGGTTGTTTTACAGAACCCATGAGGTAAAAGTGCTCAGAAAAGAAGCGCGCTGTCCTTGGAAAAAGGTGAGGTACGGGAGTGTACACTTGTACGCGACCCACGCGAGGGCTGGAATGGATACGCCTGCGGTGATAGCGGAGAAGATGGCAAAGTGCTTGTATGGACAAGCTTGCAGACTTTCCCATAGCCCCAGTACCGGGCCGCTTTCCGTCGTTGTATGATCGGAAACAAGACTGTGTGTACTCTCTCTCCTTCCATCCTTCCGTATGGCCTCCTCCGTATGGTCTGTCGCGTAGGTCGAGTGTGCGGGGTTGCCGTCTATGCATGCTTCATAATCGAGATCGTCGAACTCCAGGGCTTGTTGATCTTGGATTCTAGAACCGCCGTGATCCGTCGGACCAATAGTGGGCCGTTGAGGCGGGCCGCGTCGTCTATATGCGAGTGGTGTTTCGCCGATATGAAAATGGAAGTGGAACCATATAGCTGGATATGGTGCAATCCTATAGCGAGACCTCATTAGAAGGGTCTATAAGAAGTAAAAGGCGCGGCTGTCGAACCCGTTGTATACGTTACCATTTACTTGGATTGAGTGGTCGCGTGCCTCGTGTGCTTCATGTCGTTGGTCAGGAGGTGCAGGCATTTGGCGCAATAGAATGCTGGAATGAACGTTGCAGCACTCGAGAGGCCAGATCGCGAGGCAAGAGTTCCACCAAAAGAGATGGGCGCGGAGAAGGCTCCAAATGAGCGAAGAGAGTGCTGTGTTTGCTCTGCCTTGAGGATCTCATGGGGATTATCGCGCTTAGCAGCGGGCCAATGGAAGCGCCACATGTTTCATTTGCGACCGCTAGCACAGCCACCTTGCTAACCATGATGCCTCTTTTGCTGCGAGATGACAAGAAAGCATGCCTGCTTTCGCTTTATACTACAAGAGTCAGTAGGTGATGTCTGGGCTCATGGAAGATTAATATGCTTTCTCATTTGCTTAAAATCTATTTTATCTATTGCGCGGCAACATGTCGTCTTTGACAAAAGCTCAGGCAAAGGCAGAAGTGCAATCAGATGTGTTTCAGGCTCTCTCATGATG
This sequence comes from Lasiodiplodia gonubiensis, assembly GCA_009829795.1. Lineage (NCBI taxonomy): Eukaryota > Fungi > Ascomycota > Dothideomycetes > Botryosphaeriales > Botryosphaeriaceae > Lasiodiplodia > Lasiodiplodia gonubiensis. Next base: position 48,007 of record RHKH01000070.1, read on the forward strand.
ACTTTCGAGGTGGTAATGGCGCTTTGCCAAGCACAACCTTCTGTAGCTCGATGGTAAGGCGTAGTTCTACTCAGGAAGGCTGACACTGCTGCCTGGAAGGCGTACTGCAGACTCTGAAGATAGAAATTCAACGACGGCTTTCGTATAAGCTATCTGAAGCCCAAGAACAGTCAAAGAACACTGTCTGTTACGATACTCTTTTGCGAATCTTGAGCTCTCAAATCTAAAGCGAGCAAGACTTCTGACGATTAGTGTACAATCTCAATTATGTACCACGTATGTACAAAGGCTTCCTAAGGATTTCCCTCAGAATCCTTGATGTATCAAGATGTACAATGCGAAATTACCGCCTCGAAAGAAACATAGATGCAAAACCCGGGTCGAATACGTCTCCGTTGACTTGATGACTTTGGCCTCTGGCTGTGTTGTTCGTCCAACGCGAGGAATTTAACCTCTGATCGCTGTACCCACTTGTTCCAATATTGCCATTAACCTGACGAGCCTCTTCCTCTGCGTTATTATGCATATACACGCGTCTCTCATGGCTTTTGTGTTGATAAAAATTCGTATTTCTCGGATAGTTGCTCCTATCAGGTTCTGACATCGAGCCCAGATCGGATACTAGGGATGCGGAGCTTGTTGAACATGTGACTGGAAGAATTGGCTTAGATTCATCTCGGACTGCTTCGAATCCTATATCGGTGTTTCTCTGAGCTCTGTCAGCATGGTCCATACCGAGAAAAAAAAGTTTAGTGGTTTCCATTACATAGATTGATGCATGTTCATGTGTGGCCATTCTCGCCTCTCCGATTTCATCCATGCCTGAGCCATAATCCGATCGGGTGTACGCGACGGTAGGCCGCGAAACGTAGCATGTCGGACTTCTGTTATCAATCGGACCGTTTGCGTATGTCAAAAGTGTTTCCTGAATGTTTTGCACCTTTGCATCGATCCGGTGCATAGATCCTCCAATGTTCTCCAATATTGCAAGTGCAAGGGTGCTCTTCTGGGTCTCCAGGGTATCGAAGTTCGCTGAGATCGCAGGTTCGACAAGCACCATCCGGGTCCCTTTGGCCAACTTCCTCCACATTTTAGTCTGGTTGAGAGGATCATCTACAGACTTCTTCATTAGCGCGTCCATAATCGTCTGAACGGTCTGAAGAAGTGCCTCGATTGGACCTTTCAACGTCGGCGTCGAAAGCGCATCGTTATCCTGCATGAGCTTAAGAATCTGCTGTAGTTCTTGGGCTCTTTGTTGGTATTTTCCGAACTGGTCGTACAGTTTGGATAAGTCTCGCAGGTAGGCGATCAGTCTTGCGGTGGACTGAGCGAGTTGCGAAATGCTGGCAATAGCCCCAACAACTTCAAGTCCTGACATAACCCTCCCCTGGCTTCAAGAGATGTACGCTGCGTCCTCAGTGAACGAGGCTGTGTGGTAGCGCCAGCGCGCCTGCGAGGTGGAGGTGCGTGAGCGGGGAAGGTCAGAGTGGCGAGTGGTATTGTGCGCGCGTAAGACTCCCCGTACTACACCATTTGAGTTCTCCCAGCGGTGACACCAGACGGGAGTACAAGGCTGTAGGTCAACACATTCTCTCCGCCACAACCCAGGGGATGTGCTGAATGCGAAACAGGAGACAACGGTCCCGCTGCGAGCACCAGCAGGTAACTGAATCTATGCGGGATGGGGAAAAGAAAGGGAACGTACATCCTGTACAACCGACCCTCCTGCTCGGTAAGCCGAAAAACGTTGTTCATTGGTGCTGCTGATGAATCCGCCAGCTTGGTTGCTGCTGACGCTTGGCGGCTTTTCAAACAAGGTTCTGATTGGAAACGGGCGCATTTTAAGGCAGCGGACCGGTTGCCTTGGTATGCAGGCAAACAAACAGCAAATCGAAGTGTGCAGTCGGAGATTGCACGCATGTAGTCCACAGGTCTGTTCGGCCTGCGAAATACACACACCAGAGCCTCTTTCCTCACGCACGTCGTCGCAAGTCCCGATAATCCTGCCCGCTATCTGCTCATTCTGGATGCCCCGCACCATACTCCAATAGCTTTTTCGAAATGATTACGACCCCTCATTTACGCTGCTATCACCACCACAATGTTGACCGAGCAAACGATGCCGTGCAACCCCGTTGCATCTGCAGGCTCGGTTCGCATCAGGGTGAAATGTACGACCCAATGGTCGGGAATATGAAGACGTGGCTTTCAGCTCACGCCATGCATAGAGGCGGGCAAGATCCAGGGTGTATCATGCCTGCCCTGACCCGACGTCCACTACGAGCTTCGGACCCTGGCGTATACCGCAGACTGATTGTTCGCGAAAGCAGCAAGTAGGAGTCCGACGCGTGGCCGTCATCGGTATCCTGTCCAGCCTCAATTCGTAGAAGATTATCCGCACTGCTTTTGACATGGTAATTGGTGTCATCCGCTGGCTTCCCCCAAACTCGTGATGCGGCTCTTTCATAAGCCATGTGGATAAATGGTTTTCGTTGCTGATGGAGCAGGGCCTGCAGAGACAGGAAAGCTTCCAGCATCATTGACAACACTGGCAGCAAAGCCACCAGCCAACACTGTGGGTACACCTTCGTGCTATCCCATCCACTAACTAATTTGAAGACCATGAGTCCTACGAACTCAGCACCTCAACCATATACTAAGACTGAGGTCTCGATGAGCCTTACACTGAAGGAGACCGTTGAGAGCCAGCATCAGGGGTTCACATCGGATGCGAAGATGTCCGCTGGCCCCAATCAGAGCGCGGGGAGACAGTCTCAGGATTCGCAGGCTATGGCTACCCGCGAGCATCATCAAAATGAAGCTCAAGGCTATGCGAACCAGGTGAATGGCGATCTTGACAGACCTGAGGGTATGTCTGCGACGCCAGGAAAGTGGACGAAGAACAAGGCTCGAGACCAGGCCCGACAGGTCAACGGGGATGCATGGGGCATGAGCCGAGAGTTTTTCGAGAAGGGGACCCAGCAATTCCAGAATAAATGAGCTCTGGTATTACTACGCCGGCTTTGTTTCTTTTCCTGTATGGCGCAGTATGAAGCCCCTATTAACTGTTTGTGGGCGGGGTATCTCACAAAAGATATTCCCTTCAGCAACGCCAGCAGATCATCGATTGAACCCGCCGACTCCTTTTTCTTTTTGGAACCATGGCCGTCTATCCACTATCTTTGAGTAATACAAATTGTTTGAATCTATATTTTGCATTGGTTTCTGGTATCTATGATGGTAAAGGTGTCGGAACGGCGTAAGTCATTCGCGACCAAAAAGAGTGCGGGTTCGTGGAATCAAATCCTGAAGCAAGCGCTCTAGACTATTATTGACCTATTCTAAAACGACCTGGAAGCTTATATGATACTGAACTGTGCTGAGACTATGAGGTACGTCCATACAGTACATGCCAGTATGATAAGACACAACTGTTCTCCAGAGCTGCTCCGCGTAGCTGATTTATTACGTAGTTATCGTCATGGGAAACACGTGTAATTATCTTCGCCCCGGCCATTTGACAGCACACCGCGAATCCCATCATCTGCAACTGCGTCATACAAATGCGGGGTATTGCGGCTCCTCGGGATGGTGACTCAGAAGAGGCGGGCGGGTTGTGATCGCCGGGACTCGGTTCTCCCACACCGCCGTCACTTCATCACTTACCGTTCCAAGGGTATAATGCAGCAACAACAGAATAGTCAGGTCCAAGCCAATAAGCAGCAGCCAAATAGTGACGCCGGATGCTGGGGGATGTCTGCAGTAATAGCCTTTCATGCTAGTCAATGTTGACGACCCCTGCAGCGGGCGCAGTTGTTGCTCAAGAGAGGACTCGGTTAGAGCTCTATATAGAGAGCTCGACGTGTCGTCTGCATCGTCGTCTGTGCTCAGAGTGCGGGCTGCTTTGTCTCAAGAACATCATGAGTTTTAGAGTGAATTGATACAGCCATGGGTAGTCTCGGATCTAGTGTGTGGAAGAAAAATGCCAGGTGGTTGGAGAGCTCAACCGCCGTGAAGCGGAACCCATCCAAATCGCCACAATATCTAATTTTAGAACTGACCACGCTCTTTCTTCAATTGATGCAGATATAACATTCGAGAGTCATGAACGCTTGAGTGTAACGCTTATAAACTGTACAGAATACAAAATCAAGAGATAATGCACCGTGAAGCGAACGCCCCATGAAGAAGGTTTCACTGAGTCAATGGAAAATCTGGGTGCTGCTATAGTCTAAATCAATGGCCGGGATCCTGCATCGCAAAATCCCGGTGTGAATGTGGCTGTCCAATCAGGTATGCTTCATCAGTCGTAGTAGATCGCGCGATCTCCTTAGCCTATCTACATCCCTCAACGACCAAATTTTGCGACGAGTGACAATAGCCAGTTCGGTTGGAATCATTGAGAGGGCCAGCTTTCAAGAATTAAGTTAAGATTATTTAAACCAGGTTAGCGGTACATATTGCTGTTGGAGAAGAGATTATGCACTGCAATGTATGCACATATTTTTGGAGAGGGATCTGCTGTACGGACAGCCACGAGGCTTCGTCGCTCCAGCTACCGACTGGCCAGCATTCGGTGGAGCCACGCCAATGTGGCTGAGCAGTCCCTGTACGACAATGCCTGAATACTACAATCGCATAGAATGATCTGATTCATACGCTTTTCCCTCCGCCAGGCATCAGAGAGCTTGACGTCACCACCACCTATTTCACTCTCGAATAATATTTTCCAAAGAAAGAGTAAAGAATATTATTTTACTTGCCGATTCGACATAACTACTCTGCCACTGGGCGAGACCGTGTCGGTCACATCACTTCGGCTGCTAGGCTGCTGCATGGTGCGCGCGGAGCTCCCGTGGGTCTCCACTCTATGATATCATTCTGCTGTACCGACGCCCCGCTCCGCTGGGAAACAGCCTGGGCCGACGCTTCAATTAGCCCAAGCGAGTCTGCCTGGCCACCGCCTTGTAGCCCTGCCAGTCGCAATCTTCATGCACCGAGTTACGCCTTGCCTGTCGCGTAGCCGCGGAGAAGCCTTGCGTCTTAGCTGTCAGGCCAAGACATATCGATCAGCCACGGTAGCCTTCTTTCTTGCTCCGAAGTCACGAGCGCGAGCTCAAGCTTATTGGGCCTACCAAGATACGATCCTAGAATTCTCCCAATTACGTCCCCTCACTGACTGATACAGATTTTCAGTATCAAGCACGTGTTTCTCTTGGTGAAAAAGACGTATAGATTTCTCTTTCCGGATACTCCCGGGGCCCGGTGAACCCGATTCGTATGTACGTGCATTTCGGTCGCTAGTTGCTGACGAGCTTTGCCCCCCATTTCAGCGCCAAGAGGAGTAATTAGAAACACAATGACCTTGTGAGTGGCATTTCAAGACAAGAAAAATGCTCTATAGTAACTAAAAAGAATTCTTTCTTTCAAACAATCCTGTAATAGAGAATGCAGCCGCATTTGAAACATACTTACCCAGTAATCCTGACTCTGTCGGTATAAACTATGTCAGTAATAGGGGCTCATGAATGAACGGTGTCATGAAATTCATGCAGCACAGAGGAGCTTACCAACTGAGCTGTCGCTCAAGCGATTAGCGATGCGCAGGGTATAGAAGCCGAAAGCGAGGCCATTCAGCTTGTCCGCCGCCGCCTGTCCCCCACTTCTCACTCCTCAATTCTGGTTCTGTGTTCCATGACAACATCAAGACCTTTCCCTTTCCGTAACCACTTGAGCTGCTGCTACAAGGATCTGGTAATCCTCCGACCGGCGGCCAGGCCATAGAGTCGCGGCGCGTGATGATTGACCAGGGTGCTTCCGGCCGCCTGAGACGCCCTCGCTCTTCGGCCCCGTCCAAACCTTCCAAGAACCAGTCTATGAAAATACCGCGCGATGGCTGTGTTGCAACGTGGCGGAGTAGGTAGGCAGCTGAGGATATACGCACCTTTACGGGTGACCGGTACCGATGGGAGAGCTGCACTGGACGAGGCGACGACGTTAGCGCGACGTCTGACCGGATGACTCTTTGCTACTTATCATATTGCGGAAGCCCCTCATCTTTTTATGTCCCTCCTTTCGCCTCTCGCTTTTTTTCCTGTTCTCAGTCGTATACCCCAGTCACTAAGCGCGAACCCATGCCTTGCGATTGCGATGGAGCCGACGATCGCCCTACTCATGGAGTAATATCAGACCAACCTGGCAAAAGGCGCCACTCGTGGCGTTACATCCATGCGGATGGACATGCCAACCAGGTGAACGGGTAAGTCGGAGACTTTTGCTGACAGGCGACCTTCTCCGCGTCCATCTCCCTCCCAGCTGCACCGCTCACTGACAGTCTCTCATCAGACCGATATACAGACCTGACATCAATCACCTCATCCACGTCGACGGCGGTCTGCACTGGCATCTCTGCTTCGTCGTACCCTGCCCCCTTGGATTCTTATGCCCGAAGTGGCTCCACGAGCTCTGTCACGGCCTCCTCGCTTGGCTTCTCACTCGTGTTTTCGGGGAACCTACCATGGGTAATTCTGAGGAGCGGCGCAGCTCTTGCTCGTCTCCTAAAGACTCGGGTAGAGGAACACCCCCTGTACCTCCGCCTCAATCCCCTTTCTCGTCGGCAAGCTTTATTTTTCGACGTAACAGCCGTGGTCTGCATTACCCTGGCGAGCGGCAACGGAACGCCTCCTTCCCTGGAACAGTGGTCGACGCAACGCGGGGTGTGTTTTGGACGAAGGTGCCGGGGGAAGGACGAGAATTCGGGTTTGGTCTGGATCCCATCAGCACCGGCCCTCCGCGGCGGCAGCCGGATACCGGCACCGTCGAAGAAAAGAAGATATCCGAATGTCGTCGTGGAAATACCGTCCGCGGGGACCTCAAGCACGATTAGGGAGCCGACGGAGCGGAGTATTGCCGATGTTGTTGTGCGACGAAAACAATGTCAAAGGAAAAGAAATTGCCGCCGTCCCGCTGCTTCGGGTGGATGGATATATCGATCCGAACGTGGCGCATTTCATGGCTTGTTATGGCGCGCATGACGACATTCACGGTTCAGAGATTCTGCATCATCGACTGTTTACGGTAGCCGGCAACGATACCCAGATACGTACAGGCTCAGCTGAGGTGGGAATGGTGGGCACACCGGCCAGGCTCCCCTGCAAGGGGGCGTTGTGGATGGTGGGCGGGCAAGTGGGGATGGATGCAAGGATCCAACTCCATGCGAATTTCGAGAACAGGGGAGTATCACAGATTACATACGTTTGTCAAACTTCGCTAATTCGCCATCACATTTCCTTTACAAAGACGTATCAACTTGGTACCCGATAGATTCGAATATATGAAATTTCAGCCGTCACGTGTACTTCATGTTTGAGTACGAACTAACTCCAGGGGTAGAAAATGCTCAGAGAAAAGAGAGAAAAGAATGGTAAGCCCCGTCATTTCTTTCCCTTGTCCCTATTGTAAAAGAAACCATCCGGACAGCCACTAATTGAACCGTTAAGCTGATTCGCGGTCCCGGTTGCTGTGATGTCCGTCCTCTCCGCGGGCATGTGTTCGCCGACCGATCCATTAATCTGATTCGCTTCACCTGAGGCTGATATTTTGTCGTATGTGTTCCTGCTGCCGGTGTTCCCGGTTTTCTGATTTGCACTAGCATCGCTATTCGCCATCTTGCCAGATTCGTTCACTGGCATCACCCTTGGCTTTCTTGTGTTGGGAGTTGTGTTTGGCGCCTTGGAATGACTGACGTTCATGATATTCCGGAGCGCGGACCCGTCCACACGATCGTAACTACCAAGTAAGTAAGTGGAGATACTCTTCATATATCACCACAACTTACGATGCGGCTTAGCTTGATCTGGAATCTTAGTAGAGGGTGTTTGTCGCTGATCGTGGAAGAGCATGATGTGCTATCGCCCGCTCTCAGCGTCTCCTCTTATCCTCCAGGAGATTTAGAGCCGCATTGAAGAGATGACCGGAGGCAAAACACCCCGAAGACGTGGCTCTTTCTCTCTGCTCCGCTAGCTGACATCCACATAGGCTTGAGCATGCAAAGCGGAGCGTCGTAGAGGGGATTGGGCGTATATCCAAGAGCCACCGTGCCAATCGGGGCATGCCCCTCTTCTTCTTTAACCCCGGCCATCAGCGTTGTGGCAGGCGCCTTATCAACGGCTCTTTCTCAGTGGGCACACGGTGCGGCACGAGCCTGCCGCATCGCACGACTCATTACGTGCAAGGACGCAATGACGATCCTCCAGAGGTATTCTTCGGAGCGTCTGAAAGTGGGACATTCGGAGACGTGGCTTCACTGACGATGTTGTTGACCCGCACGAGGTGGGTCGTCAGGCTGAAACTCAGCCTTACTTATGAATTCTGGAAGGAGTCGAAATGTCCCCACCCGATTCGTTGTTCGAAACAGGACCCCCGCTTGTCCCTGGTACCTGTGGCGCGGTCCGTGCGCGCTATTGGTATTATTTAACCACGGCGTCGTGTCGCCTGACGGCTTGCAGCATTGTCCGATGCTCTCAGATCATCATTCCGAGTCGCACAACCCTGTTGTCTGCCTCGTTGCCTCATGCAAAACCACAACACAGCAGCGTCTCCTCTCCACCCGACAACCCCCCTGACACCAATCATATCTTATCAGCGCATCCATGGACCGGGCCGCATATCGTCCGCCCAGCGGCCAGCCGACAGATATTCTCCCTGCCATGCGAGGGAGCATGCCTTGTCAGACCTTTGTGGCACTGCCTTGGGCGCTTACGGTCCAACAGGTTTCGGACACGTGTGCAGCGTTGCGTCGTCTCGCCTTGTGTGGCGACGGTGGGAAACGGGGGAGTGAGATGCGCCTGAGAGCGCGCGGTTGAGAGATACAGCCTCGTACCCCAGCTGGAGGCTCTGCGAAACTCCTAAAACTCAGCTCAGTGCCAGGCCCGGCTTTTCTTGGACGTCCAGCGCCCCGTTTGTCCGTTTGTTCTTTCGGAAGCGCGTCATGTCTGGCCTCGAAGCGGTCGGAATCGTTGCCAGCATCTCGCAGCTCGTGGGGTATTCCGTCAAGTTGATCACGATACTGCAAGACATTTGCCAGAACGCCGCGCATTCCGCCAAGCGGTACCGCCGCCATGAGCTGCAAGTGCAGCAGGTTATTGAGATAGCTGAGCTGATCAGGAAGACCGACGGACTTCATTCGGACTTGATAGAGTCTCATCTGCTTTCTCTCACCGAAACGACACAATCGATAGAGGAGGCGATCGAGAGGACCCTTTTCTTCGCAGGTCCGGCCAACAAATTCCAGAAGTGTTTGAGAGTTTTGGATGTCACCAAAGCGGACTCGGCCATATTCCGAGGATTCGACGATCTCGAGCGCGACAAGAGCTGCCTCACTCTCTGTCTATTGGGAAGCTTCGGGAGCCTTATCATAGGCATTCAGTCCAACGTTGAGCAAATCCCAGATCTGCAGGGGAAGCTCGGAAACATTCAGAGGAGTCTTCAAGATTGCACGGAGATTGCGGAAGAAAGCCGAAGGATTAAAGAAAATACTCTGGTATCGTCTGACCACGCAATTTGCTCGTCGTGTGGAAGTGAACAGAGAAATATGCACGAACCAGTACCCCAAGACGTATGAAACTTCCCTTATCTACTCTCTACATCTCACTCACAAATACTTGTCTACTTCCTCTAGAGAGTATTGACTAACGCAATACAGTTGGTACAGATAGGTGCTTATGCCGTACAATCAGATACCTTACCCGTTCAAGAAGAAAGGGACTCAGAGGGGTATGAAGACGGTTCGTGCACTTCAGAGCAGACTTTGGTAGGAGAGGACGATACAGTGGAGCTTTCAAATGATGACCACCTGGACATGAACAACTACAGCGGTGAGGAGATCTACGATGACAATCCGGGAGAACACGGGTGGTATGATGGAGGCTGCACATTCTCGGAGATAACGGCGTGTGACCAGGCCAGTCAGATTAATGGAAATTTTGGGTTCGGTTCATCAGACGGCCCACGTGGGCATTCTTCTTGGTTCAATGTCCGTGCAGCAGACAGAAGCAACCAGTGGAATGGGGACATTAAGGACGCAAATTTACTAGTGGGATTCTTTTCACGGCGTGGCTCATGACTCTCAAGGATCGTTTTGTTCCATGTCAAATGTATTATTAAATTGGACGTACTGTAGACTGACGCAACATGAATGACTCCGCATGTTTTCATTGTGGGTATAGATGCATCAAATAGTTCCTCTTTTCTGCCTTCCTTAGTGGTAATGCTTCCGATAGTCACAAGCGTAGTACTCGCCGTGCGTGATTCAAGGTAAACAGTATATCAACCGCTCAAGTTGAGCGGACCAACTCCATTGGCCTTTATGTTATCGATTATACCCCGCATCGCTTACGCACATCCCTCTCTCGGGAGGGTGGGAGGCTGGCTAGAGTGGAAATACACATGTAGATCGCTGATGATGAGTGATGCTTACAAAAATAGACATGCAGCGCCGAAGCAATGATAAGGAGATGGAGAGCTGACTGCTGAGGGCACCGGACGAATGACTGAAAGAAGTCTTGCTAACTGGTCTGGCAGAGTCCACTGTCCTCACTACTGATTCAAGGTTTCTCCAAGTTGTCGCTTCATCTACAAATCCTGGGGACCTCGCTTAAGCAGGACTACAGGGAGCACCGCAGTGTGTCAACCTATCTGGGCCGCTCACCCACCTCTTTTCCAACTTGAGCATGCTGCGAGTCTTCCGTCAACTCTTAACAGCAGGGTGAGCTCAGGAGCACTTCATGCGGCCCCAGTGTAAGAATAATTGACAAAGAGAAGTGTCGGGGACCAACCTCACGAATTACTTGATCATCTGCAGGAAAATCTCAGTAACAGTCTTTTTTTTTTTTTCCAGCGTACCACCATCGGTTGCAAGGTGCGGGGTATCTCCACTGCTCCCTCGAAGAAGCGTTTGAATGTCTTTGGCTGCTTTGAGGTCTATAAAAGTCTTATCTAAAATTGACACATCAAAAGATTATATTGAATTTCTATTCCACATAGCCGTTGCGGTGATGAGTCCTATCCGAAAAACCAGATTCGAGAAAACGGATCGGTAGGCACGTGGTGTGCAGGGATGATGGGAGCGGAGCGGCGGAGGCCCTGAGGCTCTGAGCCGATAAGATAAGCGCACGGACCGCCTAAATTCTCGACGTAGGTACCAGAATCTCCTCACTTCGGCTTCCGAGCCTCACCACCAACTCCCATCAACAACTCCCCTCACCCACCACCGCAATCATGCCTCAGGGAGACTATATGGAACGCTGGCGGAAGGAGCATGGCAAGAGGTACGCGTTGAACCAGCCGCAGCCGACCGCGCGACGCTGACGAGAGCCGCAGGTTCGACCATGAAGAACGAGTCCGCAAGCGCGCCGCCCGCGAGAGGCACGAGGCCTCCAACAAGGCCCAGAACCTGAGGGGCCTGCGCGCGAAGCTCTACCAGGAGAAGAGGCGCAAGGAGAAGATCCAGATGAAGAAGACCATCCGCGAGAAGGAACAGCGCAACGTCAAGACCGCCGACGCCCAGGAGCCCTCCGACACCCCCGTGCCCCAGTACCTGCTCGACCGCTCCAACCAGAACAATGCGAAGGCGCTGTCGTCGCAGATTAAGAACAAGCGGAATGAGAAGGCCGCGCGCTTTGCCGTGCCGTTGCCCAAGGTGAAGGGAATCGCGGAGGAAGAAATGTTCAAGGCCATGACATCAGGCAAGAGGGCGAAAAAGAGCTGGAAGCGCATGATCGTATGTATTCTCGTTCACTGGTGGCTGCGACTTCCAATCCCTCAAAGATGCTCGTCTGCCGAGCTGCCAGACCATTCGCTGTCACCCAACCATCAACCATCAACCGCAGCCTCCATCCACCAAAATTTCTTCGAGATATACGACTAACAAGACGCAACAGACCAAGCCTACGTTTGTCGGACCTGACTTCACTCGGCGCGTAAGTTTTACCGTCTCCTTCTGGGGATGTGTACACTGACTCTCTGTGCAGCCGGTCAAGTACGAAAGATTCATCAGGCCCATGGGACTGCGATACAAGAAGGCCAACGTCACTCACCCTGAGCTCGGCGTTACCGTTCAACTGCCTATCATTTCAGTAAGTTTTTCAAAACATGCCCAATTGAAGCCTGATATCTAACCGAAACAGGTCAAGAAGAACCCTCAAGCACCGCTCTACACTCAGCTCGGCGTTCTAACGAAGGGCACTATCATCGAGGTCAACGTCAGTGATTTGGGATTGACCACCACGACCGGAAAGGTCGTTTGGGGACGCTGGGCCCAGGTCACGAGTAAGCCGAACCACTCCGCTCTTAGAGGATCAAGCTGACCGTTGTAGACAACCCTGAGAATGACGGCTGCCTGAACGCGTAAGTCGAAACACCCGTTGCTCATCCCATTCGATACTAACCTTGTACCAAGCGTGCTCCTCGTCTAATCGCCATTCCCCGAAGCGGCCGTGGATCAGTGAGTGGGGACCGAGTGCCGGGCTGGAGCGGTGAAAACCAAGAAATACGTCGGACGACCTGTACAGGCGGGCACGACGCTGCGAGAGAGCAGCTCCTTGACTTTGCTGGGCGTTTTCCGGATTGATGGGGCAGAAAATTTTGCGGATTCCCTGGGTTCTCTTGCCTAGAGTTTTTTTCTTTGTCTTTTCTTTACTTACAAAATTCGATAAGCCTTTAGTGCGCCAAATTCCACAGCTGGAGATGTTTTAGGTTCGTTTAGAAATTATGGAGGGTCGAGTTGGAGCAGTCTTCGGTGATGAGCATGTGAGATCGCCAAGGGTCTGAGCGTGTCCGACGAGAAGTGCGACGGCGCCAATCATTGATTTCGTTCGATCTTCATTTAAAGGTATGTTGATATGACTTCGCTCTTGGGCAAAGCACTTCCCCGTCGAACACGCCAGCGTGCCTCTAGCAGGAACCCCACGGCTTTGCATTGTCTGTGGTTATGTGCGGGCCTGCCTTGTGCCTCCATAAACAATCTGTATCTTGTGCCGCAGGATCTTGTCATTTCGCTCTTATTTCTCACTCCTGCTATTACAAGTCTTCTGCCTTTTTTTTTCTTTAAGAAGCCTATAGCGTCGCACTCGCTGCGATGTCCAACAAATGTAATTCACTTCATGTACATACCTTGCTGTCGCAGTTTTTACGCCGACGAACTGATGTCTTCTTCGACTGACGGAGTGGCTCATGAAGTCCTCCGTTTGAAAGAAACTTTCTTATGCAATGGCGTCGGCACGAACGACGCTACTTCAAGGCTCTGCTTGGACGCTTTAACACATCTGTAGGCCACATGGGCAGCGGCTACAAACCCTCTTCAAGCAACTGGCTTCGACTGACGGGGTTCCTAAATCATGTCGCCTCCATTCCATATTTCCTAGTCTATGCAGGCTAACGTCGTAATACTACAGCGTCACTAGCTGAAGCAGAATATTAAATATCGAAATCTACAAGCGTTACATCGTCGAAGCGATGTCCAACAACCAAACGGTTGCTAGAAGCAGACCAGGTCCAGCGATCAGTAGGCCTGAATTCGGTAGGTAACCAAAAGACACGTTCCCCGTTGAACATCACCCAGTCTTCTTTTATAGAAATGGCAGGTTCCTCACAAGGCTGCATGATTTCATCGAGGAAAAAACCTTGGTTCCCGGTCCACAGGAACTTCCTCTTGCTATCGAAAGAGAGCCGTGGGGGGTGATCTCTCGTACAGAGTGTGTGGAGCAGGACATGGTTGTTCGTATCCCAAGATCGAATCGTACCATCTTCGTGCCCAGCTATCAATATGCTCTGATCCGGCAAGAAGGTGATGTCGCTGATTCGGCGCCGGTCGTGCTTGAGCTTTCCGGACAGTGACCCAGACGTCGTCTCCCACAGCAAGATTTCGCTGCCTGAAATAGCAGCAAGTATGCTTGAATCTGGCGAGAATTTGACCAAATTCACAGAATCGGCATAATCGTAAGGGAGTTCCCGTAAGAGACCATTGCTCAGCTCGAGAATACCAAGCTTGTGTTCGCTGCCAGATGTACATGCAATGAAATGGTTGTCATGAGAGATCGAAAGCACTCTAAAGCAGGATATAGTTTTTGCAGTCACGCTGTGACAAGCACCTGTCTTTGTTTCCCAGACGCTGATGAAATGCTCGTTTGAGACAAAAGCGACGAGCTTACTGTCTGGTGAAAATGTAGCAACACCTCCCGGTCTCCCCAAGTCACATATGAATTTGAATGCCGGCTTTGTGGTGTCTTCTTGCCGTTCCCAAAGACAAATGATGGCGTCACTTGAATCCAGCTCCGCGAGAAACATTGCATCAGGGGAGACTTGTGATTGAGCCGGTTCTTGAGGAGACGGTCTCTGAACAGGCTCAAACTCCCGTGCATTGTTCTCCGCCAGTCTGATGCTTCCGTTGCTTTCCTCAATTTTGAGAAGGCGGCTGTCTGGCGAGAATGCAAATCGATGAACCTGAAGATACTTTTTCTTGATTTTGCAACGTAGTAATCCAGTTCCAGTCTCCAGGATCAATACGTCCGACACGGTATACACAGCAAGAAGACTGTTGTCTGGTGAAATGACTAGCTGTCTCGAAGTGTACGTGCCATCAAGTATAGTCTTGGATGATCCTGATTTTAGATCCCAAATGCGTATGGCATGTTTGACTGATATGGTAGCAGCAAGGCTATTATCTGATGACAGAGTAATGGTTTCTATCCCTGTGGCTCCCTTCCGAAATGTAGTTTGGTTTGAGAGACTTTTGTCCAGATTCCAGAGTTTGACTGTGCCGTCGTATGATGCAGAGGCGATGAGACCACCTACGGGGGAGAATGTAAGATCCGAAATCTCGTCTGAATGACCTTCAAGAGTATCCAGGAGAGTCCCCGTTGCCACTTCCCAAATTCTCGTTTTGAAGTTCGTGACTCGGGCAAAGAGGTTTCCGTCCTCGGAACATATAGCGAACTCTGCACGCCCCTCGTTTTCTTCTCCAATCGCCTCGAGGGATGTGATCTCTTGTCCAGTTGTAGTATCCCAACTTTTGACGCCCTTTCGTAAGGGAGTTGTTATCACCTTACTGTCTGGGGAGAACATAGCTTCACACATGTTTGCAAACGGGACAGTCAGAACGTGAAGCTTGTTTCCCGTTGAAGTCTCCCAGAGAACCACGGCGGATCCAATCTCGTGGGTGGATACAATGAATCTTCCATCTGGGGAAAATTTAGCGGATTTCACCCCATAGATATGTCCTTCGAGCCTCTTGCCCGGATTTGTCGTTGCTTGGGTCCAAAGCCAGATAGACTCTGAAGATGCAGAAAGTGCGAGGTGACTGTCTGGTGAAGATTCGACGGAAACGACATTGCAGCAGTGCTCCCGAAATGTAGTGGCGATGTTCGAGGTTCCCAAATCCCGAACTTCGATGTCGCTTGCAGATGCGATTATAATGCGTTTACTATCGTGTGAGAAGGCCATGTCTCTGAACTGTCTCCCTTCAAGCTCGAAAATGCCGCAGTTTGCTCCCGTCGAAGTATTCCATAATCTGACGAAACTGTCTTCAGCGGATGCAAGGATTTGGCTATCCGGCGCAAATAAGCACCCTCTGATCCAGGATATATGTCCAGTAAGTGAACTTCTCTGAGAACCTGTAATGGTGTCCAGTAGCTCGAGACCGTTGTCTGATCCTGAAACGAGTACTCGATTGTCAGGTGAAAAGGCAAGCTGACGCGAGTACCAGTTATGACACAGAAGACCGCGACACCTTCCAGTTTCAGTCTCCCAAAGCCGAGTACAATCATCTGACCTGGAGGCGAGGAGACTACCATCAGAGGAGAAGGCAAGACGTGTTATGAGCCTTGAGTGGCCCAGGAATGTTTCCAAGCACGCATCCCAAGTGTTGTTCAGCTGTGTCCTTAATCTGATCCACTTTGGAATGCGGTTCTGGTAGTTTTCTCGAACCCATGATGATCTTGGTACGAAAAGAAGAGCGGAAGTGTACGCTTGATTGGGTGATTCTTCAATGATGTATCTACTCTGCCGCAGGAAACGGTACGTGTCATGCATAATGTGAAAGAGCTTTGGGCTCTCAAAACCCTGTATCTGTATGGTGTCAGTAAGTGCCATCTAGACTTTCCAATATCACTCACATCAAGAAGCGCTTTGATCATTCTAACGCACGCCGTCAATTCCTTGAGAGAGCCTAAGGCATGGACCCAAGCAATCAAGTGGGAGTCGAGTAGATTGCAGATCTTTTCTTGATTAGGAAAGGGTTCTTTGGAGGAGGTCCGAGAACAAGATTCGAGAGTATGGTGAATCCAGTAGGAACACGCGTAGGCGATCCTTGGCAGCAGCCGCGACTCATCTTCATTTAGCTCTTGTCTGCTAAGCGATGCTGGATCTGGAAATTCATGGTCTTTGAGGCACGAGTTCAGTGCATCAAGGCACTTTTCTGCAATTGAACTGTGTTCTTGTAATCGATCAAGTGAGAAATCTCTGGTTGTCGTACTCAAGTAATCCTTTGCGGACTGGTGGACAAAATAGATTGTGTCCTCATGCACGAGTATGAACGATCCGCACCGCTCGATCAAGTCTTTCAAAGCATCGAAATTTGGTGAGTCGTCTCTCTGAAGCTCATGAGGTAAAGCGACTACGGTTCCTAGCTCTCGCATGTGAAGCGGACGGTAGGCAAGAGTCGTTGTTCGGAGTATTTTCATGCACAAGTCTGCGCAGTCCGGGATCTCGTCTCGAACAACTTGCATCATCCTGTCGTAGAACGAGTCTAGACCTCGCTGAAGATTTGCGAGGTTTGCGAGCTCGGTCTCCACCTTCCAAGAAGGGAACCCCTGAAGCCTTCGACAGACGAGAGCAACCCAAAGAAAAGTCCCTTCAGCATTGCTTTGGAGATAGGAATAGACCTTCTGGGCGATTTGTGGACTCCAGTGCCTCTTCAGACTCAGATGACTGACCTTCTCATTGATGAAGGTTTCGACCCCTTGGGACACATTTCGGGCTTCAATCTCAAGGCTTATCCTATACTTGTTCTGATCTGGTCCGATGATGTCCTCGATTCGTGGGAGAGGTCGGCTCGTGACGAGCCACTTGATTTTTCCTGGTGTGGTAAGGTTGCAACCGCTCAACAGGCGCAGGAAGTCGTCGAACTCGGGATCATCGCATTCATCCAATCCGTCTACAATGAGGTAGACTCTTGCACCATGGAAATCTCTCAACATATCTTCCAGGACACGCCATAAAGTGAAGAGCGCTCTCGGTCCCGTGAAAGCTTCTTCTCCACCTGCTTCATACGTCTTCTTCAGGTGGTCAATCAGGCTCTTTTCTCGGAAAACCAGCATGTAAATGAGGCTTTTCACGATCGAGGAAACGCTGCGGAGCTCGGTTTCCGAGTTCTGACAGAAGAAGTAACAGAGTGCGATGGCGCCGTCCGAGTTCCTTTCTTTGGATAAGATCTCAACAAGGCCAGCCATCATCATGGTCTTGCCTTTTCCGGGCCCACCCTTGATCCAGAGTAGGTGATTCGTATTTCCGTCGAGCCAAGACCGAAAGGTTTCATCCTCAAGTATCCAGGAATACGATGCCGTGACCAGTTGGTCTTTGACTGTCAGAATTCGTCTCCTCTCGTCTTCTGGATTGACAGCTTTCAAAAGACGAAGGCAGTGGAGGCCGTCGGTATCATCGCGATATGGCCCTGAATCATTTAGTGTGCAGGGATGAATGCTTCTCGTTGTTCTTCAGCCTTACCTCTAATGCTGACGTTTCCGTTGAACTGGTTTCCCTGCAAATTGAACCCTCCTGACACATTCGCCCCGTCAAAGCTGTTTGACTGGTTCGCCATGTTGCATTTGGTGCGGCATCCTCTCCTGCGCGTTTTCCCAGTCGTCGTGAGAAACAAGGTGCACGTTGTAAAAGTGAATCGTCGGGGCTCTCAAGACTCAGGCTGGCGTAAGATTTACGGGTGCGACGCGGCTGTATTTCACCCGTGTTCGCCTGATGCCTCCAGCTGGCCCCGCTCGCTCGTGCCCGGGGTTTCTACCTTATGATTGGCGCAATCTTGGGGGCGGACTTGGCTCCGTGATAAGCAGGCAGGGAAATTCCGCGTGACTTGGTGAGGCTGAGCTGCAAATTTTCTGCAGCTCGAGAGCCCGTTGAAGGAGAGGCTTCACCACCAAATTTGTAGTTATGGCGTGAAACGTGGAGCGCGAAATTGATCTGAGGCAAAAGACACTGATAGGTAAGACTAGCAATACTGTCGATAGCAACAGCCTGGTCCTGCTCATCGATCCCCCCGAGGAATAAATAGACTTGACATCGATCTGGAAAGCAGCAAAGCACTAGGTCCCCCTGCTATCTATCATTGCACTATATAGACTTAGTCCTACCCGATGTTGATGGTTCCACCGCCTGACTCGAAAGAACTTCCAGAGATAGAGTGTCCTCCAGACTGATTGGATGTTCCAACAAAATTATTGACTTGCTTCGAATAGGCAGATGTTGGAACACGCTCAAGGGTTGCAGGCTGGGCTTCCTGAACTTCAGTCGGCGGTATGGACATCAAAAGTTCTTTCGCATACGCCGCGGCAGCCACAGCGGCATACCCCTGCCAAGTGTCGTTTTTATGTGTGTCCGAATAGTCACAAATACCGCGAATGACAAGGCAGGGAAAGTGGTCCATCAGCCCCGCTCCCTCCATCTCAAAGCAAAGTATGCCCTCCTGCCGGGACAGTTCATCGCGGATCATAGCATCCTTCATCAATCTGTCCGCGGACGCGATCAAGCCGTAGTGAATTGCAGTCTTGTCCTTTGCCTTCCTGATTCTCTCTGGCCGGGAGACCAGCTTCGATTCACCCTGGTCGCACGCTTCTTTGCAACTCCTTCCGTCGTCTTGATGGGTGTATGTTGAAATGTACAGACGGTCTGTCTCTGGACTAGGTCGCTCGAATTCCTCTTCCAGATTCTCGTTATTCTGGATGAGCTGTGCTGCTGTCTCGGCAATACGATGGCCTTTTCGTCTGTGATCAGTTGATAAAATCTGAACAGCACTGAGGAGGAAGAGAGGAGGAGCGTTTAAAGATCCGGTGCGCTGGAACTTCTTGGTTTGTATCGATTTGCCGAAGTCGTATCGGACTACACCACCAGACTGCTTGTCGGGCGCGCTAACGACAACATCGCCCAGTCGAACGTCGTGCTTTGTAGACGGTGCTCCGCCGGCTATCCCAACCATCAATCCAAACTTAATAGCCGGGAAGCTCCGTAGCATATCCCTCGCGACTGTTGCAGCTGAAGTAGTGCCGTATTTTCCTTTAGGCAGTGAAGCGATGACGATATCGTGGTGTCCGATGCGGCCAAAGGCGTAGATTGTGTTGTCATTTGATCTATCCAGAGGAGGTGGGAGATACTCCTCATCTAGTAGTTCGAGAGCTGCCACAACCTCGGTCTCTATGGCGCAAAGCCATCCAACCGCGTATTGGCTGCGTGGGGGCTGACGCTTTTGCCCAACCGTCTCAGGCATCTTTCAAGTTGAAAAGTACTTATTCGGCTCTACTTTTTTTAAAAAAAAAACCGAAGCGTTTGGGGAAAGTAAGGAATAGTCATGGAGCAGCAAGCGCTGTGGGGTCGTAGGCTGGAAGACTAATCAGAGTGACGAAGTGAATACCTCTGGGGGAGATAGGCAGTCTTCGAGGGGCAGGAACACAATGATAATGAGCAAGACTGACAGCTGTGAGAGCTGCGTTGATCATTGCGGAGCTCCCCTCATCAGCTGGCGGGGCGAGGCTGAGGCAACGACAGCCCCCACCCTATCATTCCTGGCCCCTTCCCATTGGATACAGTTAGCTGCGCATTTGTTGGCGCTAACAACCCTGCCTCGCTGCTGCCTGGCGCTAGCTGCGGCAATGCGTAAATATTCGGGGCTGAATCAAATGCTGGCATGAATACTAGATTAAATTCCATTAATTATATGAGGCTGCTGAACCGAATAACCTTGGAAAATAAAAAAGTAAACACGCAAAAAGACCTCAGCCTCGTCATCACACACAATCTCACAAGCGTGGAGATAAGACGAACGGAAAAGATCAACCAACACTCGAATGGCTGCGCCGCAAAGTCAGTCATGCCCGACATTTCTCGATACTACCGTGAAGATCGCCGGGCGCATTCGGGACCTCCTGAAACTTGTACCTTGAATGGCGAAGCATTCTCAATCTCTCTTCCTTTTTTTCGACTTCCACAACCCTTTTCATATCCTCTCTCAATGCATCCGACCACAAGATGAAAGCCAGTTGCAAGGCGAGCGTGGTCTGGCCCCTCACATTCCAATCCATCTTCCACATCTTGAAGACATACGTCCCCAACGCAGCCACACTGATGGCCAGCAAATACGCATTGAAAGCCACAATGGCAATAACGCCGTCAACGTCAGCTCGGTATGTAGTTGCGCCGTAGAAACTGGCGGAAACCTGCAACGAGCCGAGCATGATGGTGTACGCTATCGACACGACCGTGCCGATCAGAGTGAATGCGAGGAAGACACGGCCGTGGCGGAACGCTTGGACGATGTCGACGAATGGTATGGTATTTGTCCAGTCTTCGTAAAGGATGCGTGCTGGTTGCTCTTCTACCGAAAGAGCGAAAAAGACTGTGGCAGCGCGGACCTGGCGCTCGAAGAACTGGTACAGAGACTGTGCACGGGTTATTTACGACCGGTCTGAGGATGCTCCGAGTTGGGCGGAGAGCTTACCTGTATGGATACTCCGACCACCAGGTACAGATTTGGTGACCATGGGAGCCGGTAGTTCTGAGTTTCCATCTGCTCCGGCGAGGTGATCTCGCGGAGTATGTAACATGCTGCGCCCAAGGTCAAGCTGAGCCCCAGGTTCCAGCATATCAACAACGCCAGGTCAAATGTCTTCTTCCATGGCCACTGCCGCCTCCGCTCTACCTGCTCAGTAAGCAGGTGCGGCTTTGGGACGGCTCGTAAAGCATGTCCTGGAGCTTTGAGGAGTCCTTTTGTCCACGAATGCGCCAGCTCGGCGTCTGTCATCCCTGTTCGGATGAGCCGTGTATGTGTGCTGCCGTCAGGGACTTCCACCTTGAACCGATCATAGCGGTGTTCCTTCCTGATGCCATTCGCCGAGAAGACACGCTGGAGATCAGTAACGTTGTCCTCGTCGATAGCGAGGGACGCAACATAAGCGATACCATTTGGTTCCTCATGGTACGTTGGATACTTCTGTAGCGACCAGTAAAGACCCAGAACGCAGGCCAAATTGAGTCCCAGCGCGGCCAAGAGAATCTTTGACCAGTAGGCGTCCGCATACGCAACCTGTCGCGTGTAAATTCCTCCCCAGTCCAGCCCGTTTCCAGAGAAGATGTCCCACGTGAAGACGTAGTTCTGGATGTTCGGTATGGCAATGGCAGCCAGCAAATATCCCACGCTGGAGAAGACCACCGCCCACTGCCTGTACCGCAGTGCCTGGAGAAGTGCCAGCGGACTCCAGAATTCATGGTAGTCGAAACACAATGACTTGTCCGCGGAGCACCCGTTCGGTCGCGCCATTTGCCGCCACTTCTCAAGCCGCTTCATCTCGCCGTCGATGATCTGCCAGAACAGGCCGTACGAGACGAAGATGATGCTCGGCAGATACGTCCAGATGAGATAAACTCTCGGCCCCAGGCATTGCGTTGCGTTGTGGCGGTCCCATTGGCCGGATGCACCTTGGTCGAGGTACAGAGTGAAGAGCCCCTTGATGGACCGACCGCTTCCTGCAGCGGGCGTGAATGTTGTGTTCCACTCGTCACCGGTCCATATGCCACTGGATTCTGAGCCGCTGGTCCAAGCTGCCGGACGTGTCAGCAGTCGGATGGTTTTATTAGTGGGGAGGGCTCTTACTACTCGTGTTGGGATCTGACAGGTAGCTGATCTGCCACAGCGAAGTGACAATTACAATCAAAGCCGCGGTCGATGCAAAGAGCATCGTGATGGACGGTGGCTTCAAATTGTTATTCCAGAAAGTATCCCGTCTGTTACGCACATACCTGGCCCAAATAGACTGCCCAAACAGCCATGTGGGGATGCCAAACAGAACTGGAAGGATTATTTCCCAAGCAAGGAATAAGTGGTTGACAAGTGGGGCTGACGGGTGCACGAAGGCTTTTTCCAGCAAGCTATCATTGTAGCTGGTGAATTTCGGAGATCGGACGGTAGTATTCCCCCACGGCCCTGGACTACATATGGTGAATTGACATGCTAGGGAGTAGAGCAGGATGTAAACTTACTCTCCACCAACAACGTCGAAAATTTGCTTGGGCACATTGTATCCGGCAGCATCAGGGTCGTAGTGCCAGTTCCAGTCTGCCATCCAGTAATCACCAGCAATGATGTAGTAGAGAAGTGGATTCCATCCGTAGCTGAGGCACTTGTTTCCACCTTCCATCCAACATCCACCATACATGAGGACGTACCTGTCATGTATGAGATTGCACGATATGCCGGACTTGGGATTGTTTGTGATATCGTTGTTAGCCATTCTAATCCACATGGCTCTGTTTACACAATCAGCATTGTGTGATGTTGAACAATGAATGTGCTCACCCTGGCATTGTGAGAGCCCAAATGTCTCCTGGAGTAGCGGTATCATTTTGGCCACCAAACACGTAGATGTTGAAAACGGTATGTGGTGGAGCTGTGCCAACAACGGCACACATGCTGTAGCGCTCAGATGGGATACCGGGAGAGTAAACGTTGTAAGCGCCGTAAAAGCTGTCGGTTCGACCAAGGACATCGGTGGTGGACTGCGACATCCATCTCTCCGAAGCAATATCGTAGAAGTAAACAACTTGGAGACTTGACTGTACGAGTTGATCAGATGTGGTAGGAAGTCGGGTTGCACTATACTTACGTATGCGAGTGTGCCATTCTTTTCAGTCTGGCCTCCGATAACCACGAGCATGCCTTCATCTCCAATATCAAGGTATACCAGACCTGGAGCAATGATGGGTAAGTAATTAGGCAAGCTAATAGAGCTCGTCTGTTCTTTGAACATGTTGAAAGCAATCATTTCGTGGAAGTAGCGGCGGTCTGTAAGGTTGTCATCTACCGAATATCCGCCCAAGTAGTAGCCCCTTGCTCTCGACGGAACGTTGAGTCCGACACCGCAGACTCTCTTGATGTTGCTTCCGCTGGGGAAATAGTCTTTTATTTCAGTCCATATGCAGACGTCTGTCTCAAATCGCCACAGTTGTTTTCCGTTGAACAACCAAACCCTGTCAATTTGGTTGCTCCACATGGTGCCAAACGAAACACTCGGTAGACCTTGCTGAGGACCCAAAGATCGAGGGCTTTTCGGGTCTGTGGCAACGAACTTTTGGCTCAGGTTGAATGTCGTCAGGTTGTTTGCTGTGTCTGGTTAATCAAGATTCTTGGAACCTGTCCCGCAGCGTCTCACAGGATGAGATGATGGAGCCATTGGTTGACATGAGATCACCGCCATATAACCAGAGAGTGTTGTTTGCTATTGCACCTGGTATCCGTGAGAATCTGTTTTTAGAATGTTGAAATTATGTATATTAAGTGTCAGACGGACGCACCCTGCACGCCTGTCAAGCGTTGCGAGATGGCGACGCTGCAGAAAAAGACAAGCGTGAGGAGGATGAACATGGCGGGCAGCAGGTTGCGCATACGTGTCAGAAACCTTTCACTGCCCTACTAAGAAATATATGTCCCAGAAAGAGCCTCAGCCTTGCGGTCCAGCTCAACCATTGTGTGGCGCACATGCTAAAACATGTTTGGAGATGACGAAGCAACTTGAGCTGAAATGGTGGGATGAAGGTTCATTCATATTGTTGGATGGTCTGTCCACTGGCGTCAGCTTTGCTCAGCAGAGTGACTGATCAGGTTGTATGTGTGCACTTGATAGGATGGTTGAACAGAAGAGGGGTAGTCAGCGGGAAGTTGGGGCCGGGATCAGCACCAAAGATGTCAACCCAGTAGCCGATCGTGTATAATTGGGAAAACACCATGGAAAAGTATTGGCGATCCTGCTCGGAAGAACCCGCCGTCCCAGGGAGCGCCTTCGGGAATTTCCACTGATGTTGTGTCTTCTTCCCGTCTCCAAGGACGAGAAGTCGTTTTTGCACATGTCATGGGTAGCAGAAGCTATTGTCCGGAGGAGAACCTGGAATCAAAGAGTAACAGATTACTGAAAAGTCAAGATCGAATTAAAGACGCTGTTTTAACGGTGCGCAAAACAAAATTACAGGGTCGATCCACGCTTTGTTTTCTCTATTGATGTTCGTCTAAAGCGGGCGGCCCAGGCCTTTGGTTTTGCTGTTCCGCAACACTGCACGCGCGGCGACCAGGGCTTTCGCATGACACCACATTTCAGTTTCCAGTGCTACTCACCCACTGACGTGTCCGAATCGATTGCGTGAATCACCACCCGTTTCGCCCCAGCACATGCATGATTGCGCCAAATGTTATCCAGTTCAATCGCTCCAAAAAAAATTGGAAAGATGATTATTTCCAATGAAGCATATGCCTTAGGAAGGGGAAGTCAGAATAATGCAGCATATTCTTGTTAATCCACTGTGGTGGCAGATACACAGCGAGTTGGTAAATGTAATAGGGAGAAGATGCGGTGAGGTTTTACCCATGCTCGGGGAGCAGAGCAGGAGACAGGACTAGCGGAGTATGCAACTGGTCGATAGACTAAAGGTACCTACGATAGAGGCCGGATTTGCGGGGAAATATAGCACTTACTCCGTTCCTGAAGTCGGTCGCTCGACTACCCGGCTAGGATAAAACTGGTGAAGCGGGACACGCGCCGCATGAAAACTGAACAGAGTGCGCGTGAGGCATGAGCTGAACTTGAGCTGAACTTGCGCTGAACTTGAGCTCGTATCTTCGCACGGAGGTCCTTCTAGAAGTATAATTTATAATAAGGTTGTACATCCTATGAACGGACCAGCCGCCCACCGGATCTTTCCCCGGGTTCTAATTGGCTCGCTTATATAAAGACACCCTCTAAAGTACGACCGTCGGCAGGGTCAGCCGCTGGCCTGTTTATGCGGAGGACCTGCAGAAATTAGCCGAGAAGAGCGTGAAACCAACTAAAAAAAGCTCGGATGCGCTTTATACTTTGTAGTAGAGGAGCAGGTGCCAGTTTCTAAGCATCACTCCACTGCCGGCCCATGCCGGACCTTACGTCGATCCTGAGCTGTTTTCTGTCTAAGCCTATAAAGAACTTAGACCATGCCTTTACTTGGTTCTATGACTAGCATTACGATATAACGGTAGGTAATAAGTCTGAAGCACCCACGCTAAGACTGAGCGGTTAATAGGCTCTCCGATTTGTAGCCTCATTCTCTCCTCCGTTGAACATTTCATCATGATTCCGAATTGAGATTGCTTAGCTCACTTCACTGGCTCTCTGACATAAGGCGAAATAGACTTGTTATCTATACTTTAAAAGTAATTTATTCACTGACAGTCTATCGTTACTGCACTGATGGGCTCAACCCTTGAAAGCAACCAGTTCATAGCTTCGGCTCCATTCTATTACTCAGTAAGTCTGACCTAAGAAACTACCAAGCCTACCTACTAATAGCCTTGAAGCGGCCAGACATCAATCCACCACCAATCAACATTAGCGTACTTTACGGGAGTGCAGTCACCCCTGGTTTCATCTTCTTGGCACCATGGAGTCACACGGAAATGTCCAGTATAGATGCGGGGCCGTATATCTTTGACAACTCTGGGGTACGTCAAGTCTCACATATCCTCGCGTGTCTCACTAACACCCCATTAGGACTTAGTCTGGGCGGGAGCTGCCGACTTTGGCGGTGTATTCGCGAACAATCCTCACGTTTGCCAATGGAAATCAAGAGACCATCTATGTTTCTTTCTCGGCGCATCCCATCGTGGATTCGGACGTGGAGTGGGGATTATCCTTGACTCGACATACCGTATTGCCGCAACTGTCCAAGTTGGGGGCTCAACCATGAGCGCCGGAGACATGCACGAGTTCCGTCTGGTGGACGGCGGCAGCGCTCTCATATCCATCTACAAGGTCGTACCGTACGACTTGAGTCCATTCGGTGTGACGGACCGCATCGGATGGATATCCGACTCCATCTTTCAAGAAATCCGGATCTCTGACGGTAAAGTTCTGTTCGAATGGTCCAGCCTTGAGCACGAGGAAACCAGTCCGCGCAACGCAGGGGTACTACCCGGAGCGACCACCATCGGCGGCAACGGCCTTGATCCCGGGACGCCATGGGATTACTTTCACATCAACTCCGTAGACAAAAGCAGAGATGGCGACTACTTGGTGTCGTCGCGACATATGTCGACTATCTACAAAATCTCCCGAGAGGACGGTCATGTGGTATGGCAACTTAGTGGCCAAGATCCTCAGCGCTTCAACCACACGCTTTTACATCCCACATACCACAAGGACTTCAACTTTTCGAGCCAGCACGACGTCAGATCAGTCTTTGACAATGACACACACAGTGTTGTCTCTCTCTTCGACAATGCAAGTGACGACTGGACATCAACAGCCACGCACTCCCGTGGCATGGTCATCAGCCTCGACCACACAGCCCAAACAGCAACCCTCCTATCCGAACATGCCCCAGAGAACGAAACACATCAGATGATATCGGGCTCCCAAGGCAGCCTCCAACTCCTCCCCAACGACAACGCCTTCGTCGGCTGGGGCAAGTGGCCTTTCTTCTCCGAGCACTCACCTGACGGCACCACCGTCCTCTGGGGCCAGTTCGCGCCCAACGCCTCCGACACAGACATCATGAGCTACCGCGTGCGCAAGTTCAACTGGACCGCCACGCCGCACGACGCCCCCACCGTGTTCGCTTACTCGCACAACACCACCGAGACCGTCTTCTACGTCTCCTGGAACGGCGCCACCGAGGTCGCAGCGTGGAACTTCTATTCCACTGCTGAGAAGCAGCATGATCAAGTTGCAAGCCAGGGCTCTGGCGTTAAAGACTGGACCCTGCTCGGCACGGCGAATAAGACGGGCTTCGAGACCCGTGTTCGTATGCCCGAGTACGCGCGGTGGGTTTTCGCCGAGGCGGTGGGAAGGGACGGGAGGGCCATTCGGAGGTCGCGGATCTCCAAGACTTTCGTCCCCGCTGCCGGGCGGCTGCGAGACGTGTGCGACGGCTGGGGCTGTCCGGCGATGCTCGCGGACAATGCCGCTGCGCCGGTCAGCGGGAAGATGAAACCGGGGGATGTGGATTGGGATGCTGTGGGCTACGATGGTGGCGGGATGGGCGGCCGCACGCACTACCCCCTGCAGCCGTCGGCGAAGGAGCTCCCGAGTCTGGCGTGGCAGGTCGTACCGCAGCTGGTTGCGCTAGTGGTCGTGGTTGGGTTCGTCGGGTCGCTTTGGGCGGTGCCTAAGCTGTACGCGAGACTGGGGGCGTCGGGGAAGAGGAGGGGGTATGAGCAGGTGGAAAGCACGGATGATATCTAGCCTATATTGGAATCACGTTATGGACTACATGTTCTGGACCAAACAGTTGAGAGCAAGAAACGCAGGGTCCAGCGCCCACAATATTTTCCGACGCATGCACACATCAGGAGGCATTAAGCTCTGATTCTCGGAAGGAATGCCGCCCCCGCCTCGGACCGGACCGAAAAGTTTCAGTCCCATCTCCGGAAAAATATGTAACAAGAAAGCTCTCTTTCCTCCAGCCCCGCATGGACCGCGCCGCATGGGCCACCCCACGTAGGTCGCGCCAACGCACCACTCACTCTCTCGTATTCTTGATTCAGGTAGTCTTAACCATACTTTCGACGAGTCAAAAGTACTAGCTGAAAATGTAAGGTACGGCGACATCAGAATAACTGTTGGCCGCCTCGATTTTCCTCTTTGGTGGACAATGCCTATGGTGCGATATATAGGTTAAACTTTCGTCATGACACGTGCTTTGCATTTTCTCCCTTCAAATAAGGTTTTATGTAGCTATACAATAATGCCGTTAAAGGCAAGTGTCCGTGCCCAGCGCCAGGCACCGTCAAGCTTCGAATTTGAGTTTACTGTGATCTGAAGCGCATCTGTTATTCGCGCATTTTATGCAGGGACCAGCGGTTCTAGAGCATCTACAACATTCTGTTAGATGTATCCCTTCATAAACTTAGTTTCGACTCATGTCTGGATGGAGCGCACCGAGAAAAGACACGCTTTAGAGCATAGCAAAGGACACACCGCTGTCACTGACAAGCTGTGCATCAATAAGTGTTTCAGCTAATAGACAAGCTTAAGCGAAGTTCATAGAGTTGGAGGTCTCGCAAAGACATCCGAGTACGACGAAGTCCCGGCGCTTCCTCGAGCTACATACGAAGGTATATAAAGAGGGACGGCAGTCGAAAAAAGAGACACCAAGCTACCACACCACCGAATCACCAGCAAACCATCCCACAATCCCAAGCTTTCAGCTACCATCCCACCAACCGAAAACATGAAGTTCCTCTACATCGCCATGACCTTCCTCGTCGGCCTCGCCGCCGCCACCCCTCTGGCCTACGACGCCGACGCCGCCGTTGCCGAGGCCGAGCCCGTTGAGAACCTCGTGGCCAGGCAGTACGACCCTCGCTGCTCTGGCGGCTGCCCCAACCGCGCCAGGTGCTGCGGTACCAACGTAAGCTTCTGATCCTCGCTTTTTGAGAGCTGGACTAACCGCATGCCCGACTTGGGGAATGTTGAAATCAGAAAGTAAGTACCCCTCCAACTCTTGATATTGCTGTATAAGTTCTAACCGAGTACAGTGCGTAAGCTTTGCCCCGTTATTATCAATCCATTTGGTTCTTTCACTAACAAGTACCTATCTTGGGTTGGCCGATGTTACAGTGTGTAAGTAATCCAACTTCCAACCGCTTTCCGAAATGCAACTAACGTGATTACAGTAAATACGGACATTGTCGTTGTATTACGCCGAAGCCTCCACTGGATGAGAAAGTTGGAGAGTGGCCTTGGAAAGCGCCACCGATTCCGAGGACATACGACAGTGAGATCACGTTACTTCTAAGATCTTTTGGACTCACTCGCTCACTGAGTACACCAGATTTATACACTCTCCTACTACACTCCTTAGATAGCTTTGACCTTCGTGGTCAACTCAAAGTAGCAATTGATACCAGTTGCTGAAAACAGAGCCTTTCGCACACAGTGATCAGTCACGTTGCCCATTGTCACGTCGCTCTTACTATCTCCTTATACCACTTAAGAAATCCCTCGTACAGCTGTCAAGACTCTTGACATTCGGATCATTGGAGGCATTTCGTTACAAAAAAGATATGAAGGCACTCTTAATGCAGCCTAAACGCCACCCACCCAGCATCCACAGCCCTACAACCGTCGCCAGCTTCCCGACCTGCGCCTTCTCACCACCCAACCACACCGTCATCAACGTCGACCCATCCGAACCATTCCCACCCCTCCCCGACCCAACATCCCCACCCTCCTTTGCCTCCCCTTCCTTATCCTCGTCAACCCTACCAACACCACTCCTCGACGTACACCCGAACCCCCTCCCTCCCCGTCACCACGAAAACCCCGCCACCCATCCAACGCCATCAGCGGCACCGCCCCCGCACAGTCGCACAGCGCCTCGTACACCACCGCCGCAGCCTTCCCCATCGCCGGCGCCACCACGCACAATGCCCGATCCTCCTCCCCCTTCACCTCCATCCCGTACTCCTCCAGCGGCACTGATCGCGCGGTATCAACATCCGCCAGACAACGCGCGGCCCGTCGGCGGGGCAGACGCGTCGGTCGGGGTGGTGTTGCAGCGGGAATTGGTGGCGCGGGCGCGGAGGAGGCAGGCAGGCGGTGCCGCAAGGCGGGGAGGGAGTTGTTTATCTTGCGGGTGGGGTCGTCGGGGTCGGTGATGACGGTGGTGGGGGGCGCGGCAGCGCGTTTAGACTTGCGCGTCGCCGGTGGGCGTGAGCGGCGCGGTGGGGTCGGTGCTGGTAAGGAGGCGAGGATGGCGGTGTTGTTGGCGCAGATGGGGGACGGCGAGATGGATGTGATGACGAAACTTGAGGATGGACGGAACAGCGGAAAAGGCGCTCCTTGTAATTGTACATACCATTTCTTCAAACAGGCTTCTGGGAATTGGTGTGTTGCTGAATTTACGAGAGACCGCATATTAAGTCTGCAGTCCATTTGCCATCATGTCAGACAGCATTGCCAAGCTTTCTTTTGCAATCCCCTCTTACAGCCGACGGCTAGCGTGGATTTGCCTTTGGTTCATGTCATGGGTAGCCGAGGCTATCGTCCGGACGAGAATATCGAATTAAAAACTCTACATACACGTCATCCAGATACCCACGTATGTTACTATTCTCAACGCTAGCAATCGGCTGCGACTCAGAGGG
Source organism: Lasiodiplodia gonubiensis (assembly GCA_009829795.1). Taxonomy (NCBI): domain Eukaryota; kingdom Fungi; phylum Ascomycota; class Dothideomycetes; order Botryosphaeriales; family Botryosphaeriaceae; genus Lasiodiplodia; species Lasiodiplodia gonubiensis. The sequence goes on from RHKH01000070.1 coordinate 78,446, forward strand.
GACTGTACATAGCCCCGCGATCCCGCGTACACAGCCTCCGCTGGGAACAAGCCACTTGTTACCCCGCGCTTTCGCCTAAAACTGTTTTCAAGACCTCAATCCTCTCGCAATATTCACATAAGCACGCTTGGCTTCGAATAATCGGGCATCTGAACCTTGGAATTGGTTAGGTGTTTACCCCCGAACCAAAGCAAGGGTCTGATGGCGGAAAGGTACGGATGGGATTTTCAGCCGTGAAGCGGAGACAAATTCGTATTGATCAGGTTCGCGCTCGGATCAGTCTTTTTGCTCGCCCTCCCAGCTTCGTTGTCTCTGTTTGTGGTGTTGCTGCTGCGCTTCGCGGTTTTCTTCCCTGGCCAGGCTGAGGTAGCGGGCATGCCGCGAGAAAGCGTATGTGAATGGGCAGTCACGGGGTCGAAGACCGGACAGGACTTTGAAATCGCTTTGTTGGGACTAGCGTTATGCAACCAAGTGATGGAGGGCGGAAACGACGCGGTAAAGCTTCATCGGCAAGGCTGAGGCAGGCTGAGAAATTCTTGACCGGCCACATGGGAGGGCAGCAGAGGCGGAGGGGGTCACAAAGTACCCGATTTCGAAGCTAAGACGTCGGAAGAGGTTGAAGTCGCACCGTCAGGCGGCACTCTTGCGCCCAAAAACAGTGCCACCGGTGACGAGAGGGGAAATGATGTTGCGGCCACGGCTGCCTGGGATCCATATGAGGAATGAGGTTGCACCAAGTTTGTGACACCTGCCTACCGGAGAGAAATGCTAAGCGCTCTACAACAGCAAGGAGATCAAGGACTGAGTCCGGAACAACTCCGTGTGACAACCTTTCCCTCCCGTCGTAGCCTGCTGGGGATGCGCAAAATGCCAGCCTGAGTCTTACGAACTGCGAAGCTGCGAGGATAAATCAAGCTTCCCGCTGTTTCTGGAGTTACATCCGCAGAACTCTCCAATACACCAGAGCCTTACCTCCATCTTGCATGCCCATATCGGATACAGGGTACCGGATCGTGAAACCTCAGCTCATTCCGGAAGCCGTGCAAAATGGAACCTCGTTCAGATCAAAGTTCACAGCCATTGATGGAGACTTGGGCCACGGACAGCGGCGGAAAGGTCCGAGATGGCGATAGGGCTTCTCCGCCAGTGCAATGCGAATCGGATGCCACAGCCAAAAACCCTCAATTTGACTACGAGCTGGATCCAGCGCATCCCACGACCGCTCTCAGTTCACCGTCCGCATCCGTCTTTCCGGTGTGGAACCCGCGAGACAGACAAGCTACCTCTAACATCTCACAGGCTTTGGTGGTCAGCCAAGGCACACAAGGAGAAAATGGCAATGCGGACTTTGTGAGATCTGGAAGTCTTCGTTACGGTAGTTACGGGCGAATTGAGAACACTTCCCAGGACATTGATGATGAGTTAAGAGCTCCCTTCGACACGGAGACTCATGACGACAATGCTTCTAGGAACACTGTTCCGCCAGCAACAGAGATTCAGGTCGAAGAACGAGCGGATCTCTGGACACGCAAGGAGGATCCAACGAACGAAGCATATGATTGGCAACCTTATACCCTCAGGCAGCCATTTCTGTCCCTGCTAACGGTCTCTACCGTTGCCCTGTTGATTGTCCTACTTTCGTTGCAGTGGTACTCTGCTACGCACCATGGCCTTGGGAGCGACGATGGAAGCTCATTCATCCTTTTTGGGTGGCGTTTCACACCTTCTGTCTTCGCGGTCCTTTACGTCCAGATGACGGCGATGCTTTTAAACGACGTGAAGAGAACTGAGCCTCTTGCTCGGATGGCAAAGGGAGGGGGCGGACCAGCCAGATATACTATTTGGAAGGTACCTAGAGCTTGGTGGACCGCACTTGCTGACGGCTTCTCGAAGAAGAAGAATGGAGGTCATAGGAGCTGGCTACTTATTGCGGCGTCGGCCATCAATATCGTTGGTTTCTTGGCAATCTCCCCGCTGTCAGCATCTCTTCTTGAGTCCGCCAATATCCAAGTTTCAAGGGCAGTTGGATTTTCGACACTTCTCCCATGGGCGCACCCTCCTTTGCCGCTATCAATCGGAAGAGAGACTTACCTCCGGATTATTGGCCATTTTCTTCAGAATGTGTCGACGTCTGCCTGGATCACGGAAAACTTCTACGTGGTCCCGTTCTGGCCGAAAGATGCTCCCGAGATGCCGGTTGGCCCTATCCTGGAAGGCGATCAACGCATTTGGCGAGCAGAATCATTGGCTCTAACTACAGATATGGAATGCGAGTCATTGTCAGTGGCCAGCAAAACCTGGCACAACGTCACTTATTATGACTTTCATATACCACACGTGTCGCTGTTGTTGAAATCCGAAAGTGGATGCTCCTACAACCTGACCACAGATGCAGAGTTTGGGTTAGTCCAGTCTGGAGGCGCTTTATGGACAAACAACGCCAGTTTCGTCATATTAGGATGCGAGGGGTGTGAAAACAATCTCCAGCTTTCCAAAGGCTGTGAAGAGCACGAATTAATGATCCTCTCTAGCCCATGGGGAAGGCTAAGCGGTTCGAATTTCACCTATTCGCCCAATTTCACAATTACTGGCTGGGATTGCCGCTCGTCATATTACACAGCAACGGTCGAATCCTCAGCACGCACTTCTGGGACCCCTTCCACAGTTCAATTCAGCCAGTCTTATTATGAGGAGCAACGTATGCCTGTTGAAGATGCTTCTCTGAGCCGGCGGCAATTCGAGAGTCTTGCTTTTAATTCATCATGGGAGGGCTACTTTGATCGACCAGCCCTGTCATCTGACTGCGGTGATTACTACGGATTATCTCCTATGCTTGCAGCGTTGTATAATTTCAACTATACGGCGATGATGAGAGATCACGACCTTTTAACGAAAGCCAGGGCGGTGAAGCAACGGCTGTTCGGTGAAGTACTTCAGTACTCCATGCTTCAGAATGGTTCGATTCAATCAAAGACTTTCACGGGGAATGTCGATGGAATTGGAAGACGCGTTGTGATGGTCATAGGCACCTCAATCACAATGATGGCGCTCTTGGGCATAGAATTTTGCCTACTGCTTGTCGCCTGGAGCTGCGTTCGAAAGAGTCGTCGGCCTCTCAACGTACGAGTAGACCCCTCAACAACCACAGGAGCTGTGTGTATACTACAAGCTCCAAGAGGTGGCGAGTCGCCGACCTTTAAAGACGTTGGCAGGGTCACTGGAGACCAGACGGTTTCCACCGGTCCTAATGGACTTCACTTGTCCCATGATATGCACGATAGTCTCTACAGTAAGTCTGCAGAATGCGCTTTGGCAACCTCACTGTCTTACAACGCAACTTCACAGAGGAATCGGCACCCAATCTCAAACAGGACTGGAGACCGGGAGTACTGCGACTACGGGTCCTTGGCCCCTTGGTCCTGTTTATGGTAGCCTTGCTCACGGCAATCATCATCCTCTATTCCTTTGCATCAAAGTCACTTCTCCGCAATACGGCATTCGTCTACCAGACGGAGGTTTCAATTTTTGATCATCCCATGCCAGCAGTAACACCATTTCCGATCATTGCCACCTTGCTGTCGGTCGGCGTTCCCTTGTGGTGGAGTGCAATGGATGTGGTGTTTCGCAGACTACAACCATTTGTCTCGATGGCTGCAGGTCCAACTGCCATGGCGGAGGGTGCCAGCCTAACGTACGAGGGATCGTACTGGTTCGTTGCTGCTTGGAAGGCCATCAAGAACAAGCACTGGACGCTCTGTTTCATCACACTCGGAACATCTCTGACACCGATTTGTTAGTGCCACAACAAACTTGTGTGTTCTGCGCTCTAACGTTTATCTTAGTCACCATTACTATGTCCGCCCTATTTCAGCGTGGTCAAGGCGATTTAATCAGTATCCATGAAGCTGAACGGCAGCTCGAGCTACGCCGGTCGCCTTTCGTGATTGAGTGTCCGGACTGTACGGACCAGTTCAGCCAAATTTCAGACATAAAGCCTTTTGTCAGCACATTGTACCTCGGCCTTGCCACAAACTGGTTGTACAGTGCCACTATTCAGCTGGCTTTGAATGGATCTCAACCACCTTGGAGCATGGACGCCTGGAGCTTTGTACCCCTTGAATTGGCACGTGCTGTCAAAATAGGTCCAATTCAAGACTTAGGAGCTTCTCCTTTCACCCAGGAGGTCACGGTATCTTTGACCACTCCTGCAGTCCGTGGCCGCGTTGAATGCAGTGGCTATGAGGAACTGGCTGACACATCTGCTTGGCTCACGCCGATCAATCCCGCGATGTACATAAATGCAAGCTTAATCCCAGACGGATTCGAAACGGCATACATACTGGGCGCGGACCTCGGGTCGGGAGGGACGTTCTTCAACACGACAATTTTTGCGGCGGGTTTTAGGGACAATGACTGTTGTGCAAATCAGTCCACACAACAGGGAGCTGGATTTTCTGCACTAGGGTACTGGTCGGCAGATCTATCAAACTCCAGCTATTCCTGGCCTTTTCCGAATTCCACATGGCCGCTCAACTTTACGACCAAGTGGATCTACGGCGATTTAATACACATTTTCGGGAGAAGTATAGTGGACAACATGGAGGTGGAGCTGCTCATATACAAGGATATTCCTTCTGTACAAGCTCTTCACTGTCAGCCAATAATTGAGTCCACGGTTGCAAATGTTACACTTGACCCACATAGTGGGAAAGTGCACTCCTTCAGCGTTACATCCGGGATTGTAAACGCTTCAGAGGCATGGAACGATGCGTTTGTAGACTACTATGGTCTTGGAACACCGAAGAAGAGGCCGCTTTCCATGGCTGAGGCGAACTTGACTGGGATGTAAGTCGAGTTTTGCCATATTAAGATATCCTTCTTTTTTGGGAGACAATTAGCTGATCAATTTCCAGTAGCTATGGCGTTGTGTTCATGGACGCTCTGCTTGGAAGCACAATCTTAGACGTAATGTTCGCCGGGAGCGCGCTGTCATTCACTGGCGACGACATCTTCAGCTTCCGCGACCCGAGCAACGGCCTCAATTCCGACTTCATGACGTATTCAATGTTCGCAATGGTGAACAAGGACCCAAATGCTCTTCTCGACGCCTCCACCATGCAGCGCCAAGCCGAGAAGACCTTCTCGACCTTCTTCCAACACTTCGTGAGCAGCAACGGCCTGTCGGCAACGACGCCGAGTTGGGCGTACCAGGAACTCAACGCGAGCCTGCCGGACGGCGTCGAGCCGATCGACAAAAATCGATCCATCGCAACTCCAGGCACGCCGCCAACGAACCGGACCGCCCTCGTCGAAGTATCAACCAAAGTCGAGCTCCTGCGCATGAACGCAGTCGCCGTCTGGCTCAGCGTCGCGATTCTCTCGTGGCTGATCATCACGACCGTCACCATCGCCGCGCTGCAGCGCAAGTACCTGCGCAACCTCGACCGCAACGTCGAGTGCCTCGGCGACGTGCTCGTTCTGGTCGCCCGCAGCGAGCGGCTGCTACGGCTGGTGCGGGAGCGGGGGCCGCATGCGCTGGCGGACGAGCGGGCGGTTAAGACTCAGCTGGGCTGGTTCGAGGACGGCGATGGCGAGCGGAGGTGGGGGATCGAGGTTGTTGAGGGGGAGGCGGGGTAGGAATGGGCCGTGGTTCTTTATGGTATGGGTCTTGTGTGGGAGGGTTCTGTTGTCCAGTTGTCACGTGGGTGTTGTTTGGTGAAGGTTTGGTTCAACTTGGCTCCTCTTCTTGAATAGAAGCACTTAGGTTTGTCGTGATCAGAGCTCTCTTTGAGCCTGACTCAAAATAGTCTGTATAGCGGGAGTGGGACAATTCAACTCCGAGGCAACAATTCAAGAACAAATTTTTCTGTGGCCCGCATGGCCCTTACAGAATCTACGTGAGGCCCGCTTTTCTGTAGCTCTAACATCACCGCGTTGAAAAGGAGAATTTACTATAGACCTATTCTCGAATACTAAGCAAAAGCTGAGTCTCAAATGATGCGTAAAGAACAACGACGATAACCCTGAGTAATATCTACATCACCACAGAATACTCCTGCTCGCCTATAAACTCCTGGTATATGTGTGCTCTGTAAGAGAAGGCCTGTAGGAAAACGAAGACCGGGCTTCTCAGCAAAGAAAGGTAGCGCCATAAAGTCTTGCTGCGTTGAGGGAAGGGGTGCACGATCCACCCATATATCCAGGCCCTCATCTGTCTCTTTCTGATCCTTGAAACCATGTGATGACATGTCATCTCCAGTGTCTCGAGAACGCTCCAAGATGCCTCTCCAATTCGGCCAAGCAGAATGTGGATTATACACCAATTTACATGGTAGTAACACTCCGCTCAGTGTTATCTCTGCATGTCTGATTTGCCCGTACATGTTTTGCTGGTCCAGAGGCTGTACATCCACTCTTACCACAGTGACTTGCATCGCACCTGCGCGATATGGACTGAACTTCACACGGTGATCTATGCTGAACCAACTCCAAGTAGGCCCTCGATATATTGTTGTGCCAGACATCCCAACTACAGGTTCAGGTTGCAAGGGGTCGTCATGGTCCCAAAGCCTCCAAAGGAGATCAAATGGAAGATGACAACGAAACATACCCGCAACATAATCATCGTTGAAGAAGGTACCGAAATATCTGGCGACGCCTGCGATAGCAACCTCTTTGTCTTTCTCTGGCATGCTGAGCTGTGCCGTTGTGTAGTATTGAACGACTCGGTGCCATGCGTCTAAAATCGACGGAGCCTGGGGACCGGAGGGTGCTGGAACTTTGCATATGGAAAGATCACCGTCAGTCAGAGCGGACTTTGTGTACCCTAGGCCTGAAGTGTGTGATTCGGTGAGGAGATTTCCACTTCTGCATTCCCAGAAGATGCGGTCTGAGGCGAAATGTATGGTCCTTGGCGAGAGCATCCGCTCCTGGACCACCCACCCACGTTCCGAAAGTGGCGACTGTGATATTGCTTTGTGATAATCAGTCTTGTAGTCCAGAATAGTCCAAACTTCTTCACCTGTCCCATCCGGACGCCAAGAAACGTGACATGGTTGTATCATATCCACATTACGGGGTTTGAAGGCTCCAACGTAAGGGTTTTGTGCATGAAGAATTGAGAGATTAACCACCCCATTGGTATAGACAGAGCTCATGAGAGGCGCCTGTTCGTTCCAATCCTCGGCGTGTCCGGGTCCTTCCTGTAGGATGCACAAGCTGTCTATCCATAGGTATCGAATGCCGAGGCGCTGCGTGAAAAGAATTGCGTCACGGAATGATTGCGGTAGTTTCTGAATGGGCAGCTGCCGTCTAAGGTCGTCCTCATTACTCGAAGATAAACGGAAAAACGGGGTTGATCCCCAGCAATGACTGAGTGTCGCATACTGGCCGGATGGAATCTCTGAGGCGGTTGAAATCAGACGAGTTTTATGCGGATCAAGATCGAGCAATCGTTTCGGATAGTATGCAGGTGATTGAAGATCACACTTGCAAGTGCTATGTGTCTTCAAACAAGTTTGGAGCCAATCAAGCGCCTGTCTGGCAACATTTTCGTGCCCTGTGTTGTCAGGAAAGTCCCGGGAGTATCCGTCATTCCTGACACGCCATGGTTCATGAATGAGATCCGTAGCAGCTAGGTCCTGGAAGCCTTCGCGATTATTCGGGTTCTGGATATGAGGAGAAGGTACGAGCTTGAACATTGCTCCAGTACATTGACAATCGTAGTCGGAAACCTCGTCTTCATCCAAATTTAAATCGATGTGAATTTCATAACCCCATATAGAGTACTCAAATTCCATGTTGCGGGAGCCTTCTTCCTGCTCGAGCTCCCAGGTCAATGGAAGGACCTGCCGTTGAACCGCAAGACAAATCCTGCAGCCCGAGCGTGCTGCTATTTGCAGGTGCTCAATGCTTGCATGATGCCGGCCTGAGTGTGCAGATCCCTCGGACTGGAGGAAAATTGATAGGCACACTGCGCAGAGCATTGTCGACAGGTTGAGAAAGGCGATGACGTGGAGGATAGCAAGTGCCCTCTAAGACGTTTGCAATGAGGAAAAAGCGTTGGTTGTCTACCCCGCATTAGGCAGCAAGCCACGAGGCTGTCCCGTGTCGATGTTCACCTGATCAGACGGCTGACACGTAAGCAGGAAGTTCGTGTTACACACTCCTGTCATGCTCCAAGCCGCGTGATTCTGATTGGGTGGCAGCAAGGATAAGTATAAGTGGCCCTATGTTAAGAAAACAAATAATCACCAAGAGATGGCCTGGTTGCAGCACTTACATTTATGCTTGAACTTCATAAATTGTCTCTTGAAGGGGTTTTGAGCATGTTTCCCAAGATTTAATCATGCATTTCTCAAGAAAAGGAGTCACTCGAGTCATTCCAATTAGCCGGCGATGGACTGTGAGCTTGGAATCGTTCAACTCCCAAGCATTCAATCGTGGGTACCCGATTGGGAAGTAAGACTTGAGGGGCCATCAGCAGTCTGGCTCTAGTTTCAGCCGACTAAGGTAGTCTAGAACACGAAGATAGAAGCGTGTCGATCACGAAAGCACTTCCCTTGCGAACCCATCAGTAGAAGCGAAATGATTGTGCGCGGCAAGATCTTCGACCAAGCAGAGGCTGTGTCCGACAAGAAAACCGACGACTATCTCACAGACAGAGATTTCCAACGCATCACTGCAGCAAAAACAGCAAGTTCACCCCCTTCTACATAGCTTGAAAAGACTCTGAGTTGGATGCAGATGAGATAGTTCTCGTATAGCTAAGCAAAGATCCGTTCCGCTCCAGACACTGGCAAGAATTCCGTGCCACGGCCACTTCTCTCTTTCGGGGTAATCTCTAGCTTCTCCATTTTCTTCATTTGATTTTCTGTTTATAAACTACTTCCCGCTGACTCGTTAGAAAACACAAGCAAGAACTCTCCTCTTTGTTCCTCCGCTTGGTGTGTACATTGTTCTTTGTAAAGAAAGCCCCCAACCCATTGTTCCCCTTTGCATGAGTCTGCTATCCTATGCGTTAGCCGTCATCTATAGCCCTTCTCTGCCAGATGTTACACTGTTCAAGAGCTCATAGCAGAATGACAATCCTCCCGTAACAGTACTCCCCCCTTCCATTCGTTCACCGACCAGACCTGCCCCCCTCACCAATCATCGTAGTCCTCCCAGCGCACCAACCCGCCCCTCCCCATCCCGCTCCACGCATCCGCGACATCCGGGTCATCCTCCAGCCCCCTTGCGCGGATATAGGTCATCGGCGACTCAGTCTCCGCTTCCCACGGCAGCAGACGTCCCGCCTCACAAACCTCGCGGCGATGCACACCGGGGCCCGCATACATCACCTCGACGTAATCGCAGCGCTCTTCGCCAGGGGGCCAGAGCCTCGGGCCGCTGAGCTTGAACTCGCGCAGGCGGGGCATGCGGTGGCGCTGCACGGCGCGGCCGGCGGCGACGAGGAGCGGGACCAGCGTCGCGGCGACGGGCGCGGTCCAGATGTAGCGGGGCGGCGAGTGGTCGTCGAAGACGTCCGGGTCGTCGAGGTCGGGCGGGTCGGCGTAGTCGTTGGCTGCGTAGGCCTCCGGCGCGTCGGCGTCGGCGTCGGTGCCGTCGTCCATGGCGCCGGAGAAGTAGCGCGTGCCGTCGGGGGCGCAGGGGGCGAAGCGCACGTCGAAGAGCTCGAGGCGGGGGAAGCAGCACGTGGAGGCGTCGTCGTCGTCGGGCAGGTGGAATAGTGCCGGGCTGAGGGGGATGTGGCTGCGGATGCGGAAGGTGCGGAGGCGCAGGGTGCGGAGGAGTAGGTTGTTTAGTTCGAAGTTGAGGTGGTCCACGCCGTCGGGGAGGAGGACGTTGGAGGTCGGACGGTGGGTGCGCTGGTACCCGAAGTCGCGGGAGTAGAGGGTGAAGTGGACGAGGTTGGTCGTGTTTAGCTTGCTCAGAGTGAGGGCCAGGTCGTAGCGGTTCTGGCGGTGCCAAGGGAGTTCTAGCCTCTGCTTGTCGTTGACGACGGCATCCAGCTCTTCGAGGTTCGGGAGGCGTGATGCAAGTTCAATCCAGCTGCGATCTGAGATTGTAATGGTAGTGGGCCACCAGGTGACAAAACGCAGGCTGCGGATCAGAGGAACGCTAGGGAAGTCGTCGATTGAGTGGATCTTGTAGACGGGATTGTGGGATGGAAAGAACGTGTCGGGCCCGGAATACGGGGCTTCGACGCGCAGTTCCAGCAAATGTGGATCCGGTCCAACATTCCACACAGAAAGAGCGAGGAATAGTTCGTATAGACCTTCCCCGATTTCGTCAAAGGATGCTTTAATCCGGTAGTTAAGCTTCCTGAGGTAGCGGCGGCGAGGTCCCGAAACGATGGCCAAGAACTCCACAAGCCGGTTGCTTTTTATGGAAAGGCGACTGAACGTCTGACGCTCGATATGCTCTTGCCATTTGCGGGAGATGGGCGCAAGTGAGCCAATTCGGCTCCCAGGGGCCCCAGGGGGGAAGACATAATAGAGGTGGGAGGCGATGTTGTCACGTATTTCCCAAGGAAGCTCGTTCATGATTGCGGCTGAGAGTGATGTTGAGGAGAAGTCAAGTGTAGACCAGTGGCCGATATTTATAGGTGGCGGCACGGAGCTTGCGAGGGAAGTGTTAAGGAGCGTAGTGAATTGATCGACTAAGTTCTAAGAAGCGACAAGGGAAAAGGGACTCAAGCAATAACACATGCACAAAACGATCTTCCTAGTAATAATTGCCGAAAGAAGCGGCAAGAGAAAACGAACTCAAGTAATAACACAGGCAAAACGCATGCATACGACAACACACAGCATCACATCTACTCCTCGAACCTCTCCCAGTGAACCAGCCCGCCCATTCTCACCGCGCTCCACGCCTCAGTAATCTCGCGATCGTACTCGAGGCCCGGCATGTAGATGTACGTGCGCGGCAGCCAGAGATACGCCGGGTCCAAGGGGTCGTCGGGGCCAGCCCACCGGCAGGCCGGATACTCGATCCCAGGCGCCGTGTACTCGAGACGGCAGTCACGGAACTGCGTCTCCATCTCGAACCGGCGCAGGCGTGGCATGCGGCGGACGTCTGCCGCACCGGCTGCGGCGATCAGCAGCGGACGCAGGCTCGAGGCCGCACCGGTCCAGCGGTACGATGACTCTCTGCCGATGTTGCTGCTGCTGGCGTCTTCATCATGGTCATGGTTGTCGGCGTCGTTGTCTTCGCTGCTGGTTATCATGTTGCCGTGGAAGTACGGCTGTCCGTTAGGAGCGCTCGCGGCGAAGGAGATGCAGACGTGCTCCAGGCGCGGGAAGATGTCGTCGTCCGCGAGGTTGAAGACGCTGGAACTGATGGGGAAATCCCCGCGGAGGGCGAAGAGACGCAGGTTTGGGCTGCGCATCAGACGGTTCAACGCTAGACCGAGGTGGTCGATCCCATCCAGCAGAAGAAGGCTCGGTGAAGAGCGGAAGGTATCTGAGGATCGATAATGGCCTGCCCAGAGGTCGATGTGGACGAGATTGTCCACGTTGATCCTGTTCAGACCCGCTGCCATCTCGTGGCGGTTACGACGAGGTTGAACTACACCCGGCCTTGGTTGGTCCTCGAGATCGGCATCGAGGCTCTCGAGGTTGGGAAGGCACGAGGCGATAGAAATCCAGCTACTAGCTGAGATGCGAAAGTCGCCCTCCTTACGCAGCTTGCGGATCATCGGCACGCTTGGGAGGTTGTCGATGTCCGTCAGCTCGAAGATGCTGTGGCGGTTGTCGATCTGACCGTAAGTGTACCAATCAATGATATTGATGCTGAGCTTGATAGGCGTTAGGCCCGATTCAGCATCCCAGAGGGAAAGGACAGAGAACAGGTCGTGGATCGCTTTGGTGAAGACAAAGTTGTGGCGCTTACCTTCCGGGACGTCTGGTAGAATATTGGCGACATCTGGAAGAACAACGACGTACTCTAGGAGCTTGAGGGCCTTGTGGCGGGGTCCTGTAACTGTCGCAGAGAATTCGTCAAGGTCGGTGCTGTAGACTGTGAGCTCGCGGAACGTGCAACGCTCGATAACCTTTTGCCAATCGGCTGAGATGGTAACCCAGGGAGCCAGCTCCCAGCTCTCAAGGTTCTCGACTACACCCTCCAACAGTTCCAACGGAAGCTTTTCCATGATTGCGACAAAGAGCGGATGTCGTTTCTAGGGAAGAAAAGTCAAGAGCGGATGTCGATTCTGGGGAGGAAAAGTTAAATGCATAGCAGTGATCGATATATATAAGTGGTAGCACAGGGAAGTGTGCATGTACAAAGCTTCAAGTATTCACATTGTTAGTACATGTTGCGAACCAGGCCGAAGGGATTCATACCGCATTGTTACCTAACGCCTTCAGATCCTTGACTATGTACGGACCCACCGCAGTGCATGTTAAGAAGGCCAACGTTGTCCAGTTACAGCTGAAACTGCCATGCTTGCGATTTCGTACGCCATTGCATGGGCTAAATTTCTCTGAGTCTTAAGTAGTAAGACTAATGTTTATATCATAGCAGCTTGTAACTGGTTAGATATAGTATAAATGTAGATGTCTCGAAACCTTCCTATAGATATTGTTCGCTCTATATATACGTTTCTAAGAGGAATGTTTGATACGTCTGCTTGAATAAATAGCCTGCTTGCAAGCCAAACCGCTTACTGGATGACTTAGTATCAAGCCGCCAAACAAGGCTGCTTGGTACGAGCTTACTTTCAAGCAAACATTCCTGGTTACATCGCCGCCTCAGTCGCTCGCATGTACAAGCTATAGTAGACTCCCCCTTAAATATGTACAGAACATCGTACGCAAACGTTCTAGGTACGCGATTTATCGCTAAAAGCATTGTAAAGTACGGCATTTCTCCCAACCCTCTCTAACGGTGTAGCACGTCCAACCGCTCAATTACCGCAATTCCACGGGATGGGCCGCCGAGCGGGTGCGCAAGCAGGCCAACTTACCGATAACTCGGGCGGCCTTCTAGACATTGGATTGCCGTTTACATTTGACTTCGGTGATGATCAGCTCTTCTTGGGTCGGCCAGCTCATCGAGTCTACCCGTCCCGCCAGTACCATTTTCACCGCTCGCCGTCGGAGCGCATATACCTTGCGCACTCCTCTATAATCGTTCTCTACACCATTCCCGGCAGTTCACACAAGCTTGAACACGAGATCCTGAGCCTGCTGCCATTCGCCACCCAGCGATACCTTTGGCCGCCACAAGCCTGGCTAACCCCGACGGCCGCTATGACGTCCTCCAGTTGTTCCTACACTATTCCCAAGCCGCGCACGTCCTCGTCGTCACCCCACCACTGTGCAAGGGTCGATCTTACCCATTGCTTCACGCCGGTTAGAGTAGGCCTTCTCGAGGGCAGAACAGTACTGGATTTATCCAAGTTGTTAAGGTCTAATGTAGCGTGGTCAGTTACAATACTTGTCCGTGACTAAATAGTGCAGCCTCCACTAAATCATCCTCCACATACCTGCCTGCACCACTAGTGCCTGTGGACACTATCCGCTGGCTTCTCATATTGAAGCAAGCATTTTCCGCCTCATTCCTAAAACAAAAGTATTAACGACGAGCAGGGGGGAGTCCGGAATCGATGGACCCACCACACCAACTCGGCAACTGTTCCACTATTTTTTCCGGAGGCATCGCCGAACGGAGATCCCCATCGGCACTTGCGCAACCTCGATCGGGTTGCTTACTAGAAAGAGTAGGCATACACGTCGTCCGAGGACAGATTACTCAGCCCCCAGCCGATTCAGCCCCATACCACCTCTACAACTCCACTCTACATAGACATATTGTAGTGTCATGGCGGGCGGAACATCCCGCAAGATGCAAGGCCAACCGCATTCCCTGGCCACCAGTAGCTATCATGATTCGTTCTGGTGGGCCGCGTGGAGTGGCGATAAGCGAGATCCTGCCGACGATGTGACCAGATGGTTCAAGGCCTGGCGAGGAGGCCCGTTCCGTTCCGCTACGTGGCTTGCCCCACGCGCCCACACCCGCGGCCCGAGGACCCTTTCGGTGTTCGCAAGGGCCTTGACTCAGCGGCGTGTGTGGGCGGAAGTGGATTGCAGGCGGGATGCAGAAGGAAATAGCGCGGTAATGAGCTGATTGCGGGTGACAGCGGTGTGACATATCCGACACACACATGGCCCCCACACGCACAATCCATCAGGCGGTGCAACAGCTGGATCGCTAGTCTCGATAAACAAGGAGAAGTGACCTCGACATGGTGGTCGAATGCGGGCCGAAAAATCTGTGGCCTTTATTCATGGGCAAAAGCAAAGTCGAACTCGTACGGCTGAGATTGGCTGTTGTATTCGCAAAATTTGCAGTGGAGTCGATGGGGCTATTGTTGAGCTGGGTAGAAAGAAGGGGTAATTACTTAGCCTAACCTTTACCAAAATTCACCTATAGGAATTTACATTTTCGTGCATGAAGAGGACTAACACCGGGTGCTATTGGCGTAGAAAGAAGGTATTTACTAAGGAGAAGGTCGCGGATGTGGCTTCGTTGACAAATTGTGTTTTAAGACCCTGTGGGTCAGCGTTGTCTCGGCTACAGGGTTCTTGAAGTTGGGTGGACATGCATGCGATATTTTTCAGCTCTATGCAGGGGCATCAGCGATCGGATCGGCTTGAAATGCCTTCAGCTTCGTTGTGAGCGAGTCATAAACAAAAAAAAAAGCAATATATTCTTCCAGGAATTTGCCACTTCCGCAGCTGGACCGAGCTACATTCACCCTCAATAGTCGGCTTCTGTACCAGTGGTTTGCACAACACGCCCAGAGTACATAGAGCAAGCATTTGAGCGCCTCTTTTCTTTCCAACTTTCTCCGCCGCCTCTGGAATCCTGCAACCATGGCAGAACCCGGAAACGACACAGAAGCTCTCCTGAAGTTTTTCAACGATGCGATTCAAACCTACGCGGAGATCACAGGAATATCCACCAAAAAGCTTGAAGCGGAAACACGCTCACTGACTGTCGAGAAAATGAGATCTGAGACCAAAAGTATCACCGGCCGGGTTGATAGCACTGCACGAAGAGCCGCACAGGTCACATTTGACCTCTTTATCAACCTCGGAGGGCTTGGCGCAGAAGTGGTGGGCTCGACTGTAAGCTTCGCAAGCGTGCTTACCATGAAAATACAAAGAGCAATTGACGTGCTAACCTTGATCCTAGGTGTGGCCGCCCGCAGCCTTATGTTTCAATGGCTTAAAGTTCCTCATCCAGAGCGGAGGGCACTACAAAAAGCACTTCACCATCAAGGGCGTCAACGAAACTCTCCATAGCGTAGCGCCGGTCCTTGATGATATCCGAAGGTACGTTGACGGCTTCAAGGACGGTGTTCAGATGGAAACGTCGCATCGAGAGGTTGTTGAGCGGCGCCTGAAACTATTCCTGGAAGTCTGCGCCATCACCACCAAAGTCCACCGGGATAATGGTAGGGTCATTGGCAAGATCAAGAACTATGCCAAGTCAGCTGCGGGAGATGACGGAGGTGTCGGTCAGAAACTAAAGGAGATGGAAGAGGCACAAAGGAGAGAACAGCACATCCTCTTGGGTGACGTGTGGAAAACAAACCAGATGATTGGGAACTACATCGACTTCAAAGGCGTCGCAAATACTCGGGCGCTGAGAAAGATCAAGCATATGCTCCTTTTCTCCGAGGACAGCCCCTGCTGGGATTCCTGGGCCAATACACACACTGAACTCCAAAGAACAATGGTGGAAGACACCGGAACCTGGGTTCTGGAAAGCGAGTACTTCAAAAGCTGGGCGGATGTGCGCCACGATGCTGAACAACCTGTTCTGGTCTTCGAATCCGAGTCTGGAAGTGGAAAGAGTCATCTGTGCTGCGCCATAATCAACGAGCTATACCGGCAAAGCGAAAATTGGTCCAATCGAGCCCAAGTTGCTCATTTTTATTTTGAAACCCCAAGACAAAATTCATCAAAAGGCACCGGGGCAATGACTGCTGTGTCCTTTCGCGATGCTCTGGCAGCACTCATTTGGCAGATCAGCGAAAGGGATTCCGCCTTCAGAACATTTCTTTCCCTCCAGAAAGAACCCCCAGGGGGATACACTTCAACATCCAGGCTGTGGAATGCCCTAATGGAGTTCTCCAGGAGTCAGAGATCGGACAGCAAGAAGATTTTCTTCTTGGTGATTGACGGAGTCAACTTTGCAGCTTCGCATGGCCAAGAGAGTCTTGACAAGACTCTCAACCATATTATCAAATGCGTTGGCGACCTCAGGGCCAGGAAGTTCCAAGTCAGAGTCCTCGTATCCGGAACACCGGAGTGCTTGAGGGGCATTCCCCAGCGCGCAACCGAGGACCTCAGAAGGATCACTGTAACCAATCACAACCAAGAAGACATCCGGAGATTTGTCCAAACTAAGATGAGAGAACTTAGTGCGGATTGGGGAAACAAGGAATTTGGCACCCTCGTCGACGAGCTTCAACAGAAAACATGTCGAAACGCAGGCGGAAGCTATTACAAAGCAATATACGCCATGGAAGAAATTCAGCAGACCGATGGCAGCCATGACCAGCTCGAGAGCATTCGACGCCGCGAACCGGAAAATAACAAAGAGCTGATTGCATGGCATGTCAACAGACTTAACAACAGCCTAGAACGGGAGGAGATCAAACAGCTGAACAAAATTCTGATTTGTATTCACTTCATGGAGCAGAGACCTCGTGTTGAGCACTTGAAGTCGTTCTTGAGATTGGGTTCCAAGAGTGATCTCCCCAAGAAGTTCGAGGACAGGATCCAATCCAGATACGGGCAGCTGCTTGCCATTCTCCCAGATAAAACAGTCACGACCCGAGCAGAGGATCCAAAGCCTCCTTACATGGATCAGAAACCTCAAGGCAGTTCAGCCGCCCAGAAAAGCGAGCACTCAATGACACTCCCTGAACGTGCTGAGATCGATGTGACCCAAAAGTTTATTCAGTCGCATTTCCCGGCCGAAACGATTGAGCGACTCCGATTCAGCGCACTTTTCCACCAACTTTACAAAGATATAGAGGGACCGCGGCCAACAACAGGTATCAACAGAGTTGAGGGACATCTGGAACTCATTGTCAGCCTTTTCAAAGCGGTATGCGATAATGGGTATGCCTGTTTGAAGGAATACGCAGGGAAATCCTTACTTTATCATCTCAAACAAGTCGGGCAGAAGGACCTTGCCAACACCGACGATCATAGGCGAGAAACGATCGGCCGTGGCTTGATTTCTTTCTTCTTTCACGAAGCCAATGCCGAGGCTTGGCTGACCAAGGACAGCACCCAAAAAATAATCGAAGACTGGAAAAACTGGACGGCGTCGCTCTCTGAAGTCTCCAGATGGCTCAAGGATCCAGTGGTGAGAATCGGTGCCCGCAAGGAACTTGAAGAATATCAGAGAAAGAAAGAAGAAAAAGAGAAAAAAGAAACCGAGAATTTAAGCCGACTGGTTGGAACTGAAGTCACCACCCATGGACTGCCGACATCCCATCCTGCGGGAGGGCTGCAAACCCAGGCAGAGCAAACAATTGAAGAACGGCCTGAATCAGAATCCAGTAAGGGCTCAATTAAGCATTCTGAGACCAAGCCCGAAACACCGACCAGAGCGTTGTCAAGGAAGAGGTCGACAGAATTTATGAACCAGCTAGCAACACTGGAGTCCCTGCTTTCAACTCCAATCAAGGTTCTGGCCGGTAAATGGCTTAGGGATGATAAATGGGATGCTTCGTTTTCATTCCGGTGTTTTCTGCTATTCTCTTCGACGGTACGTTGCTATTCTGAGAATATGGTCCATCAAACTAAGCAGTACTAACTAATCTTGTGTTTAGAAGCTCCTGAACCCGGCTGAAGAATGTAAAGACGACAACGAAGTTTTCCTTCGAGATGTCATCATTGAGCATGGGTTCAACGAAAAGCGGATTCCACTCAAGTTGATCCAAAATGCAGCTGACCATGCCTCGGATATCTTGAAGCCTACTCCAGAGAAGGCATTCTTGAGGAAAGCCGAGACTTATGTGACTGAGAAGTGGTCGCGAGAGGCGATCAAGATACTTCCCAAGGGCACCGACTACTGGAAAACATCCTGGTGTTATGCGCGAGCTTTCAATTTCACGCACCAACAAAGCAAAGCGCTTCTTTCTCTCGAGATGGTCATCAAAGAGCTTAAGAACCCGAAATTTCGAACAAAAAACCCGACCGAATGGACAGAGATGGTTGATACCTTGTGCAAATGGTACAAGGAAGCGCATGCGTACGAAAAAGCGTTGAATTTCTTCCGTCAGCTGCAGACAGCGTTCCCGACTGATAAAGGCATCATGAAGAGAGCATTGCAATGGGTGGAAGAGAACTGCGATTCGCGCGGACTGGCCAAATACTTGAGCATCGAGAAGACAACCCCTGTCGAGCTCTTCAAGAGCTATGCATCAGATCCGTACTTCCATCATTCCATATGCATGGCGCTCCAGAAGGATTTACGTGGCCTCGATCAAGTCTACAACGACTCTGTCAAGGAAGCCTATCAAGATCTTGCCGAACGCATCTCCCTACGCTACTATCACGGCCTGGCACTGTTCTACCAATACCAGACAGAAAGAGCTGCGAAGACTTGGAATGACAACATCACGGACACAAAGCATCTTCTCTTGAAGCGCCCCGGGCGGAGAGATGAGCTGCTGCTGAGCGTGCGCACCAGATCAGCAGAGAAGCTGGCTTCTCACTACATACAGTTGATCAAAAAGCTCCAGAGATACGACACAAAATCATTGGAATACCTGGAGCAAATCAATGATCTCAAGCTATGGAACGACAGGGCTCTTGCAGACACGCCCCATTCCCTAGCGCTCTTGCTTGGACGTGCAATGCATCTCATGGGAAGGCCTTCTTCGGTGAAGAACTGGTGCGTTCGCGAGCACATTCAGAAGTCGATGGAGCTGCTGTCCGACGACAAGGTCTTCAACGACTGGGAAGGTTACTGGCTCCTGTGTCAGGCATTCATACCCTTGGAAGACGACGCCAATGCGCTTGCTGCCTGGTCGCTAATTGCCGACGACTACTTTTACATGAATAGAGGCTGCGCTGGCGGATGTGGCTGCACATGGACCGGCTGGGCTGACAACGACATGTACGTCTGTAGGGACTGCGCGGATGTGCAGTTCGACGAGCCTTGTTGGCTAAGGTTAAAAGACGGGAAGCTCGAGGAGCACGTGTGCGGCAAGGACCATGAGTTTATCATGTTACCCCGCTGGGAGGCAGCAGCGGCGACGGAGAGGCTCGCCAGTCAGACCGTGAGCGTTAGAGGTGTAGAAAAGAAAATTGAGGAGTGGAAGCAGGATGTCAGGCGACAATATGGCCTGGATTCCGAAGAAAAGACTGGACGGCTTCGCTCCCTCGCGAAACGACTCTCCAACCGCAAGTAGTTCTACAGATAGGCTAGAATCTTCCAGTTCATCTCATGTGCGAGGTGCAGCTCGAAGTCGTGCAATAGGAGCGGAAAAAGAAACGCTATACGTATAGAATGGAAGACTAACATCGATCAGGACTATTGCTGTGGCCCATGATATGTCCTTTGCTTGAACATTTAAGAAGCTCGCACTATCTCGTGCACGCGTAATGTGCGTATCCGCACACCCAAAGAATTAGCGCTCCCGGCACCGCCTACCTACATCTTCTAGAACGCCATTCCTCATCCTGTTAGTCATCCGCTGGACTACAACTATTGCCTCTAGCTCGCCACTACCAATATTGAGAAATCTGTGTGCTTCTCTGTGAAAGTGTTTATGACCGGTTTGCAGTGTTGAATATGTTGGAGGATGGACCAGGCAACAACATAATCTTGACACCAACTGGATAGAACAATGGAAATGTGGGGAAGCTTTCTCGCATACACTATCTTTCAAATATGTTGGAAATGCTCTATCTCGATTGCTTCTTAGCTAAGAAAATTTAAAGTCGAACTCACCCTCCTTCCAGTTCGACACGTGAAAATTGTAGCTAAGAAAATTACCTAGAACATTCTGTAGGACGTACATCGCCAGGGGCGATGTGATAGGGCAAATGAATTCAACTCGCCTCAACTCATTACTAGCACCCATTATCTTCCGCCATCCGTTCAATGAGTAAAGTCGTTAACGCCTCATTTCCGCTGTCCAGAGCCTTTGTCAGAGCACCTTCTCCTGCTGCATTTTGTAAGCCAATGGTGGCGCCGTAATTGATGAGGCACTCGACCAAATCCTCGCTGCCAGTACCAACGGCGTGGGAAAGTGGGGTCTCTCCGCTCCAGTCGAAAACATCGAGCCTCGCACCCGCCTCAAGCAACCGGTAAAAGATTTTTTCCGTTGCTGGAAGCTCTAAAACTGACTTGAAAAGAATAGTTTGGCCGTTCTCATCTATCACGTCGACTGGAGCGCCCATTGTAAGCGCCAGATCCAGCAACTCCGAGTTGCGTTTCTGAACGGCATAGTGGGTGATCCCTCCATTAGTGCCCCCGCCAACATCAAGCTCTGCTCCAGCCTCGACAAGAGCCCAGGCTGGTTCCTCTTTGTCCCAGTCTATTGCCAGAGATAGTGGGCTGTGGCCATGCGCATTTTCCAAGTTTATTGGTGCTCCCATGCGGATGATTTCATAGATCAATGATACGTCCTCGGCCATGATGGCCAGATGGAGGGCTGTGTGGTCGAATGGGCCCAAGGGACCTAGATCTACTACCCCTGTAGACAATAGCTTGTGTGCAGTTGATGTACGGTTGTTCCAGAGAGCCCAATACAATGGTGTCCGGAGCGCTGCATCTCGCGGATCGACCTCTTGCGGATTGTGACCATGGTTTGCAAGTAGATGATCCAAAGCACTGTCTATCCCAGCTGCCGCCAGAAAATTCACGAGTCTTGAGCCTTCGAAACACCATTCTTTTTCTGTTTCGAAATAAACAAGTTCGGCGCATTTGCTCCAAGTGTTTGCAATATTGCAATCGTTCGGCCAGCGAAACAGATCCCATAAGTCATCTTGGGGCATACCCTCAGATTCCACGGTTTCAAGATGAAAATGTAGGAATCGGATGGCATATCCTGCAAGTGGAAATTCATCGTTCAGTTTTCGCTTTTGAGTGATACAGTCTTCATGTGGCAGGGCCAATAGTCTGGTTGGAAAGGGATACTCAGTGATGTCGTTCAGTTC
The DNA here is from genome assembly GCA_009829795.1 of Lasiodiplodia gonubiensis. Classification (NCBI taxonomy): domain Eukaryota; kingdom Fungi; phylum Ascomycota; class Dothideomycetes; order Botryosphaeriales; family Botryosphaeriaceae; genus Lasiodiplodia; species Lasiodiplodia gonubiensis. The sequence goes on from RHKH01000070.1 coordinate 99,652, forward strand.
CATATACCGGATACAAGAGCGTGAGATCTGGAAATGGCCACGAGCGGCTACTGAATAGTGATCATTTCCTTCCAAAGCCTGAAGGCCGCGGTCCAAGAAATAATCCTGGGCTGACTGGTGAATGAACTGTGCCCTGTTGTTGGTAATGTACACAAGGCCTCTTGAAAGGTTCGCCACTACCTTTTCTAAATCCTCGAGGGTGTCAGTATAGTAATTTCCAGACTTATACTCAGCAGAAGTCCTATGGTCCATGTGTGCGTCTACCGCCAAGGCATGTTGCAGCTCTCTGGTAGTAAGGGGCTCTCGTGAGAAACAGACCCACTGCAAGAGCTTCACGGCTTGAGCTCTTGAATCGTGGCCAATGTCTTCCATGAGAGCTGCATAGAGATCTTCCAGTTCTCTTGGGACCTCCTTGATTGTTTCCATGATTTTCCGAAGCCGTGCACCTTCCATCTTAAGCTCAAGTGCCTGTGCAGCAACCAAAACGGCCCATTGAAAGACACCCTGCGCCCGTCTTTAAATCTCTTCGATTATTTCACTCCTTTCGTTTGAAAGAAGATCTTTGAGATAGTCTTGGAGAAACTTGTTGATGTCCTCGTGATTCTCTTTCTCAACATCGATTCTGAACTCCTGGCAAAGGCTTAGTGTGGGATAATGTCGAAAAGAACAGCAAACTCGTAGGCTCCCTTGAAGTTGGCTAGCTGTTTTCGTCAGTTGACTGAAATACTTTGCGAGCTCTATGGCAGGTTTCCTTCCACATTCGTCCAACGCATCAATGCAGATAGTGATGGGTCGTTTGCAGGAGGCTTTGGGCAGAACGGAGGCGAAAAAGGAACGAAGATCTCCCTCTCCCCAGTTCCATTTCTTTGCAATCGCGCCCATCTTTTTGCATCTCTCTTGGAAGATATTGGACAGAGCTGACAGCTCCTCGGGCAAATATGCCAGCAGCTGGTTCAGAAGAGCTCGAAAAATTCCAAGAGGTTCCCGCTGATGTGGGCTCCCGCGTCCATGGACAAAGAATGTGGCAACCAGCCCATTGCGCCATTGGACCCTCTCTTCCACCTCTTGCACGATGTATTTCATCAATGTTGACTTTCCGGCACCAGGCGTTCCTTCTATCCACAGCATTCCGGATGATTTCTGGAGCCAACTGGAATACTGAGGGTGTTGTGTTACCCACTTGCACGTTCCATTCGATCTCGCTTGTGTTATTTCGTCTTGACGCCAGAGTTGTTCCGGGAATGCCAGTGACTCCAGACAAGCTATTGATGTTGTTAGTGTATGAAGGCCACGTATTGTGTCCAATGGTATGTACCTTGTTGTTCTTCCGACAGTGTCGTTGGGGATCCTTCTGAGGTTAGCTAAGACGTAGCCAACAACCCCATCAGATGCTTACCTTTGTGTTTTTTCATGTGCCGTTGAGGTATAATAATTCTCGCACCCGCCTCGAGCAATTTGAGACGTTCAAGAACAACGCGATACACGGGGTCATCATTTCCGGTAATTTGACCATATTTGAATGGCTCCGATTGACAGGATAAATGAAGGGATGTCTGGATTCCCAGTAACGACCGTGCGTTGCTGAGCTTGCGTCGACCAAGACGGCGGAAGTTCCGTCCATCACCCATCTTCCGTTTGCCTAAATTACTACTATAAGTGGCCGTATGCTTAATGTCGGAACTTGAGATTACCTGAACTGCAGTTGGAGATTCCAGAGTCTCATAAAACGAAATTATCACCGAGTCTTGGAAGCTAAACGCCAACGGAAACCGTTCCTGCTGGTACCTCAATACCTCCGAACCTTTCCGCAAGGTATTGAGGAGATGCTGGCTTGGAGTTTGACCCGCCATAGGGAGTAGGGATTCTATTGCCATTCCCTGGTTTGGGACTCCAAAGAATAGAATTCCGTAGATTGACTTCAGATTGATTTTGTCGATTTCGTCACTCTCCGACATTTGGATAATCGCCTCAAAGCTAAGTTAGGACTTTTTTTTTCGTGAGCATTAGGAATAGATTTAATACATCTTTGATCACCGTTCCACCGAGACTATGCCCTATGAGCATCATTGGCTTGTGTATACTGGAGCCCTTTTTACAGTCAGTTAAAACTCTGTAAAGGTCTGTACTCAGCGTACCAATCCATCTTGTCTAATGCTGCGCAGTCCTTCACGCAGTTGAATACCCAGATCTCGAAGGCCCTGAAAGGAGCTGCTACCAATGATTGACGTATCGTAGCCGTAGATGAGAATTCGTGCCTGCAGCATGTCTTTGGAAAGGGCCTCGCGCAACCACATGAAGCTTCCACCCTTTTCTTTGAACGACCCGAATGCGTGACCATTAAGGCCTGAAAGAGCAATGATGCTGGTTGAAGTCAGCTTTTGCGCTCAGCAAGTTTACAAGAGCCACCTTACTCCGTAGTACAATCAGAATCCTTTTCGCGATGCAGCGGTGTGAAGCCCAGAAAATGAGTATCCAGCGTTGGAGAATAAATCTCTCCATCACTCCCACATTTTTCAAATCGCCACTCTTTTCCAGCTTTGCGATAGCTTTTTTCAATTGTCAAAGATCCTGGGAATTGCGAAAAGGGAAGCGTAGCAATGCGTTCTGACGGATCATAGGGACTGCAGGCGATTGAATGTATAGTAACAGAAATGTTATCGTCGAGCGAGAGTATGTCTTTGAGAAGTAGCTGGACATCGATTGCTGTGTTATTCCAATGTGGTATGTGTCTTAGTCGGAACACCTTCGCAGTCCCTTCTGCAGGCTGGGACGCTATTGGTCGTTGGGAGGACTGTGCGGGCGATAAAGTCGGTTCTACAAGATTTGCAGCGTCTTCCTTTATCATAAGCGCTTATTACCGATAATTTGTGAGGATTCCCACTGACCAAGGCTGCGCTCATGAGGTGAACTCTGTCGTGTCTGGTGTTTAGGCAGACTAGCCGATGAGTCGCTCTCATCATGGACATCTCGGGGCCGTTTAAGACCATTTCCGAGGGCAGGTGGAGACGTCATGATACGGATATATTCGTTTGTGAGCAGCAGATGGATGCAATACGGTGGCGAAGTCAAATTTTCGTGGGAAGGCTGAGCTTATGATTGCTGATGGATGCTTGGCGGTGCCCCGCCTCTGTGGAGCAATAGTAAGCAAAATAGCAGTCACATGATATGATATCACATGGTTACACAAAGACAATCCGTGAAAATAGGCTGTCGGTTTCACAGTGCGTTGCAACAAAAGCCAATGCCAAAATAGACTTCCCGTACACAGGAGCGCAGTCGGCGGAGTGCAGACTCTTCCGGGTCATGCGAAGTTGAAGAAAAGGGCTTTTACAATTTGTCACCATCAGGCTTCTGAGTTTGCTCTAGACATGTTCCATGCTCAACTTTTCACGACTCCATTCATTCTTTCTACTGGACTTTATCAAGATGCTTCTACATCCGTCGCAGCCCCACCGGGGTCTATTCCACCCTATTACCGGTTTAGTTTCGTGCTTCATACCCAGGTGGAACTCTGACTTACCAATCGCAGTTGGAGTAGAATGTTGTGAAAAGCCGGTCCATTTCACAAGACTCATACATTTGGTCTTGCTCCCATGTGTCATAGGCGGGGAATTCGTTCAGTATGTCGATCAGTAGGGACCGCAATTGGTTGAGATCAAAGTTTGGATCCTCCGGGGGCTCCACGACTTTGACGTACACAAAATACCATTCCCTCCCCGTGTCCCCTAAGATTTTGGAAGTTAGATGAAGTTTGACTGAGATTACGAGAGCAAACTAAAAGGTTTCTTACGATGTATCTTCAGGTACACCCTCTCCAGCCACTTTCCGATCTTGACATAGGCCCATGACGCCTCAGTCTGGTGAGTCTTTTCGCGAAAGACCGTCTCCCCTTCATTAAGAGCAGTGTCGTTGATCGCGACGCTGATGTTTTTCAACTATCAACTTGATTTAACTTATAAGTGGTGAGGATATACTGACCTATATGTAGGATTGTGGGTGGAGTATCGAGTTCCAGGATGTCCGTCCCCGAACTTTATGTAGAAGCCCCGCATCAAGCCATCCTGCGTCCAATTCAGCGAATGTACATTCAAGGTTGCTCCCTGGGAATACCTGTGTTTGCGCCAACACACCATCCGTCGCAACATTGGGGTCCGGGGACACGATGAAATAGCAGTAGCGCGGGGCAACGGCAGACTGCTGCACTGCAGCCATGTTCGCAGCCATGGAAGGCTGTCGATCGTCCGATGTAGCTCTCACTCAGAGTTTAGAGGGATATCAAAGGCTGCGAAGTCTGAGCTCACGATCAACTTGGTTGCGGGCGTCGGACTAATAAATGCTGGATACTGAGGGGTTGCTACACACATGCACTTCGGTGCGGGGATTTCACTGATTTTGGCGGCGTGCAGCCTTGCTGACCACCTCCGGATTGGGGGAGCCGAAGCGTTCAGCCTCAATCGCCCATTTCAAAAGAGCATACTCACCCGGCGATTTGTTTCTTGGGCTGCTAGTAAGAGGAAGGTAGATATTTGCCGCGTTAGTCTGGATGATGGTTTGTGCCGGATTTGTGCGCAAAGCTCGCGTGGCAATGTATTTCATTTGAAGATTTCCCGCTTGTTGAGTGACTTCTCCCGAGAGGCATATCTGCATAAAGTAATTAAAGTCCGAGAAACCATTAGTGCAAATAATCTTTTTCAGCCCTGAATGACAACGATGTTAACGTTTCGGGTCCGGCGCTTCGCCTGTTCTCGAGACCAAGTACAGGGGGTTTTCTAGCTGATGGCTAGCGCGAATAATAGCAAGGCCATCGACTAACCATCAGCTCTCTTTTCTTTTTGTTCTTAGAAAAATGAAAAAGAACAATATGTGGGTAGTTGAAGCTACAGTCCGGGCGATAGCTTCAGCTACCCATGTATGTTATCTTTCTAAGAAAGAGCCGAGGGGAAAGGTCCACCTAGGTCCGGTAGCCGGAACTTGGTAGTGGAGCCGTGGCTGCTGCCTGCGGGCGATGCAAAACGGAAAGCGCTCATTGGTCAATGCAACCCACAATTCACCTGCGCCACATCACCTACGTGTCAGGGCGAGCCTCCACAAGAGCTGAAAATGTATATTGGGCCCGGTACTTTATCTAACGGACCATTCCAATCTCTAACAACTACAAACGACCAATCTCCTTTCATAATTTGCCTTATCTACAGTTTCAAGCTTTTCTGGATGACCTTGCCAATCTTTGTCAATTCACCATGTCGAATGCCAATACAGAACTACGACAGGGGTCAACGAGGACTGCTGTTACCGAACTGGACGGTCGCGAACCGAAACGAGCCAAACGAGATGAGGTTCCAACAACAATCTCACCAAGCCGTCCAAGCCCAACGTCTTCCATGATGAACGGGGCTGACCAGGCGATGATCTGCCAGCTATGCAAGGCGAAGAAAGTCGACGAGGCCTTCCTTGATGTCCTTGAAAACCGCAAAACATGGACCAAAATTCCTTCACGGATGAGACAGCCACTCGAAGAATCTTGCCAAACCTGCCGGCTGCTTCTTCACGCTCGGGAACGTAAATCAAAGAGCTACGAGGATCGTAATGCAACATATTTCTACCGTTTCACAAAGACTGGTACTCCTTCAACGCCTGTAGAAAGGGTTGAAGCGTTCAGATTGGCGGCGCCCAAGTCCAAACCTTTGAGATTCAGCGTTCGAAAACCCCAAAAAGGACATATCCCCGATGCCACCAAATTCAAACAAAGTCTGGATAATTCGGAAAGACTCAATTTCCCGCTTTTCACAGAGCAGATCCGGATTTGTCAGGAAACACATAAACAGTGTCAATTGCAGTACCCAAAGGTTGTACACGGCTTGAAAGTCATTGATTGCCGGACTCGGAAGGTCATTCAAGCGCAACCTGACTGTGCTTATGTCGCACTCAGCTATGTTTGGGGTTCCGGGAAAGCGGGCGATCTCCAAGATCCACCAAAGACTATCGCCGATGCGCTGTCCGCGACCTTGAACTTAGGTCTCAACTATCTATGGATTGACAGATATTGCATCGACCAACAAGATGACCGGGACAAACACACTCAAATCCAACAGATGGGATCAATCTACCGCCAAGCACAAGTCACTATCATAGCCGCTGTTGGGGATGATCCAAGTCATGGGCTTCCTGGAGTCTCAAGCAATCGCCCATCTAAAAACCCGATCTTGCTCAATCATCATATGCTTTACCCCATGCATCAGACATCAAATGAACTAATATCGTTCTCCACATGGATGTCGCGTGCATGGACATATCAAGAATTCGTCTTGTCAAGACGCAGATTGGTTTTTACGGATCAGCACGCATTCTTACACTGCCCAACAACCATGACTGAGGAATGGCCTGCATCCGCTTGGAAAACCACGTACGTCCCCAACTCCAGAATAGGCAAAGATATGGGATGTAACCTTCAGGACTCCCTTACTTTCGCGCCATACCACACTGGTATGAGTCGATTCTCTGTGACTGTAAGACAATATTCAAAACGACGTTTGACATTCGCTTCCGACACCTTGAACGGTATCCTGGGGGTTTTGTCTACCTTTGAAGAACAGGAGACCCCAATGTACCATCTTCACGGCCTGCCTTACCATTTCAATGAAACCAGTTCGAAGTTGTGGCTGTATTGGTCTGCCTCACCCATCGTCAGCCCAACAACGTGGCCACCTGAGTCCGTGCCACAACGGAAGCTGGAACAGCCTGGCGACACCTCGAATCAACCGGTGTATTTTCCTTCATGGTCATGGACTGCATGGGAGGCGTTTCCTTCATTCCATGATTGGAGTGGGTGGGGTCCAGACGAAACTTCGACAAAAATATCTGTCGAACTGATGAACAGCGACGAGAAGCTGCCCTTGGAAGAATACGCATCCCGCAGAAAATCCGGGGAAGACATAACAGCCTCCCCTTTCATCTGGGTGGACGGCTGGACTCTGCCTGTAGAGCTCCGTCTAGATCTCCGATATGAAATGATTGTTACAGACAGCAGATCCAAGAAAATGCACATGGTGTGCAAGAACACCCCTTTTACGAGAGAAGATGTTCTGAGCGGGAAAAGACAAGTCCAGAGTCTGATTGCACTTGTGCTATCCTTTCGCCGCGGAAGTATTGATGCTCTAATCCTCGAAGAGCACCGTACCGGCGAGTACCGCACACACGAGTACCGCCGTATTGGAATTGGGAGTGACCACCTTTACGCACCTGGGCTATCTTTTGAACCCCTGACGGCCTCGGCATTCATGGATGGCTTTGGCGTGATTCAAAGGTCCATTAGAATCGGGTGATATTTCGAAAATTCGTACTATAGCTGCCTAGTCCATACCTCTCAGTTAAGATGATAGGCGATGTGGATAAAATGGTAGACATGTACATGAAGTCTTTATTCTTTGAAGCGTCATAATGGATTGAAAAATATTCACGCTTCCTTGCCTTCACAGGTTACAAAGATAATGTGGAGCCGAAGCAAGTCTTCAGACATTAATACGAGTTTAAAATCATCGAAGTATATCCAGACATTGGCCAATCGAAGTAGGCGTTGAGGCAACTTTTTTTTTTTTTTTTTTGGCCTCTCGACGTGGCG
>RHKH01000070.1:107409-141739 GCA_009829795.1 Lasiodiplodia gonubiensis
AAGAGCAAGCACAAGAGCATTTACAGTAAAGTTATTGTCGTACAATGTGAGTATGTATCATCCATGATTAATTATCCACAAACTCCCGCTACCCATGCCAAATCACAACATACACATCAGTAGTCATGTCGAACCCACAGTTCGCATGCAAAGCACACATCAAACTCAGCCTCAACTCCACCCCACCCTGCTCACACCAAATTCCCCCTCAACTCCTGCTCCCTCTCAATCGCCTCAAACAAGCTCTTAAAATTTCCCGCACCAAACCCTTCAAAATTCCTCCTCTGAATAATCTCCACAAACACCGTCGGGCGATCCATCAAATGCTTCGTAAACAGCTGCAACAAATACCCGCCCTCATCAAAGTCAATCAAAATATCCAACTCCTGGATCCGCTCGAAGTCCTCCTGCAGCTGCCACTTGTTCACCTTAGCGGTGCGCGCCAGACGGTCGCGCATGGCGGCGTAGTAGGTGTCGGGGACCTTGATGAACTCGACGCCGCGGGCCTTGAGGTTGGTGATGGTGGCGAGGATGTCGGCGGTGCGCAGGGCGATGTGCTGGACGCCGGCGCCCGAGTTGAAGGCGATGTACTCTTCGATCTGCGACTGCTTCTTGCCGTGCGCCGGCTCGTTGATGGGCATCTTGACGACGTCGTTGGGGGACGACATGACGATGGATTTGAGGGCCGAGTATTCGCTGTTGTGCGTAGTTAGTATTTGCGTTGGGTATACCGAGGGGGGTGGAGGTGGGTGAGAGAGGTTCAACTCACGTGCAAATGTCCTTGTCGTCGACGCTCCAAAAGCGGTGGAAGCCGAGCATGCGCTCGTAGTACTCGCACGCGCCCTCCATCTCGTCCCAATCCTGGTTCCCGACGCAGTGGTCGATGGCCTCGAGGTCGATCTTCGGCATGAAGCGGGAGGCCGGGTCGATGGTGGTCTCGGAACGGTAGCCCGGCAGGAAGGTGCCGGTGTAGTCGAGCTTCTGGATCAGCGTGTGCGTGGTATCGCCGTAAGTCTGGATGGTGGCGAGGCGGACGGCGCCGTCGGAGCCTGCGGATTGCGTGTGCGGTGCGCGCACGACAACGGCGCCGGCCGCGACGGCGGACTCGTACACGCCGTCGACCGAGTCGACCTCGAAGGCGACATCTGTAGTACTTTTGTCAGCATCCGAGCATCATGCGAACAAAGACAATTGGTTGGTCGTTGTCAAAAAGTCACGGGACCAGGGGGGCGGAGATAAGGCGTACCCTTGACGGCATCACCGTGCTTCTCCATGTGCGCGTGCATCTCCCGCACTAGCGCCTTTTCCTCGTCGCTGAACTCGGCGCCTTTCTCGACGGCCTCGAGGCTGCGCAGCGGGCTGCTGAGCACGAACGTCACGCCGCCGTTGCGCACGACGTGCGAGGCCACGGCGCGGGACTTGGTCTCGAGGCCTTTGTACGCGACGCGCTCGAAGCCCATGCGCATCATGTAGTAGGAGGCGGCTTGCTTCGCGTTGCCGACCCACCAATGCACGTGGTGGTAGCCGCGGTAGGATAGTAGTGAGGCCTCATCGGTGACGGGTTGTGTGGAGGGCGATTGTGGTGGCGAAACGGCGATGGGCGCCATGGCTGCTTTTGTGTGGATGGTGCTTAGAAAGAGAACAGGACCTGAGATCTGAGGTTGCTGAAAGAACCCGTGCTGGAAATGTTGTGGAAAAGGTGCTCTGTAATTGCTAAATACTCCAGGCCGCAGCGCTGTGGTTGAGAGACAGTGAAGGGAGAAAAAAAGGACGGCTCCCCGTACTCCGCTTGCAGTTCATATAGCTAATGTCAACGCATGTGCCGTGTTGCTAATCCCCTCATTGCCGTTCGCTGACGTACCGGTCAGCATCGCAAGAACCGTCGTGGACCGCTTTGTGCCGCTGCACGACCCTTCCCAGTCGGGGAGCTCTGGAAGCTTGGATAGCGCGGATGGACGCGGATATGTGGGGCATGACGGTGTCGAAGTGCGGATATCTCAGGAAACCCGCGCCAAGACCGCCGTGGCGCTCGGCTTGTGGCGGGCTAACTCGACGCACCTGAACAAAGACGACCTGCGAATAGGCTTGCCACGGATCGCTAATCAGGGGGCCTATTCAGGATCCTGAGGATAAGCCGCCTGCGCGGGGAACCGCGGTGTAGGGAGACGTCCATGTGCCGCAACTTGTGGGGTCATATTATTTTAAATCCGCCTCTTGCGTTGACCTGCCTCCAAATAAGCCGCGCCTACCTTTCACTTCCCATATACCCAGTATTTGCAGCACACCGAGTCAACATGGTTGCTCCAACACCAGCTCTCTCGTCAAATGACGCGAAGGTCCTCTCTGCCCTCTTTGACCCCGAATCTTCGCCCTCAGCCTCGATCAAGGTAGTACCGCAACCGCCACAGAGCCTACCTCACATATCCGACTCGCTTCTCCCAACTCTGCAAGCGGCGGAGCGTTCAGCCATTCTCCCACTCAACACTCAGAAGCCGTCACTCGACGACGCCAATGCCGCGATAAAAGCTCTCGGTGAGCTGATTGAGCAACACCCAGCCTACGCATCCGCCTATGCAAACCGGGCGCAGGCGATGCGTTTAAGAGTCGAGGATGAGGACAGAATGTTCGGGGATGAGAACGCCGATACAACAGAAGCGCTGCTGGCGGACCTCGCGAGGGCAATTGAGCTTGCATCGCCCGCATCACCACAAGACCCACTGTCACCACTCCAGGCACGGCTGCTAGCCACAGCACATACGCATCGGGGTTACCTGCTTCTCAAGGCAGCCAAGGCAGCCGGTGAAGCCAACCTACAGAGCGGGCCCAAGGAGATTAGAGGGAGGGACAAGGATAGCTTGGAGGAGATGGCGAGCCGAGAGTTCTTTCTAGGTGGTCGGTACGGTGACAAGACGGCAAAGGAGTTGGCAGTCAGAACGAATCCGTACGCGAAAATGTGCGGCGCCATCGTGAAGCAAGCCATGAGGGAGGAGATGGGCGACGCGCCGAGGATTAACGTCGGAGGTATAGGCGTGTAGCATGACGACTTCTGTAATGAAAATATCATAATTTGAGAGCCAATCATCAATCAAAATGAGAACTGACATGGTGCGAAACGGCCAGCTCATCGCCTTCAAAGTCGTTGCACACCGGGCACACCTGCGTTGCCGAGCTGAAGCCTGTCGGTTCATGGGTGTCGTCATGCCGCTCTTGAAGAGGGTGATCTGGCGGCAATAAGTCGCCCAGGCTGTAGCCAGTAGGCGGACCTTCAAAGTCCTCCTCTTCTCTTACGTCGCGGTACCGTATGTCGAATCTCGAGTTGGATGGCCGTGTGGTGGTTCTTACTCCCTGATGAACGCCGTCATTGGGTTCACCATTCCTTCCTAAATTGCTCAACCCTTCGGACCCAGCTCTTGCTTCTTGCTCGGTGGCCATTCGCTGCACGCGACCCACGCGGCCATCAACAAGGCGGACCTTGATGCCGTGCGGGTGGTTGCCGCTGGTCAATACATCCGCAACGGTTCCCTGCACCTGGCGGCCGGTGGGCTGATCGACTTTGAGAACGATGGAGACGTGGGCGCCAGCGACGACCTGCTGGAGGCTGGGCACGCCGGATGGCGCGTTGAAGTTGTTTCGGCCGCCGCGCCCGGGACCGCCTCGTCCTCTACCGCCACGGCCTCTTCCTCTGTCGGCGGATTGCTGCTGTTGCGGACGGCCCTGACGGTTGCGAGGCCGTTGCATCATGGTGGCAGGATTGTCGGGGAATGAATGACGACAAGGCGAGGGGTTGGGTATGTGTGGACGGGAAAAAGTTGGTCGGCCGGTCGGAACTGGGGCATGTCGAGCCGAGCTTCCCCGCAAAAGCCAACGTGCAAGTCGCATTGCTCGGATTTCAAACGCCGACGTCAGTCGCCGCGGAGCAGTGCAGCTTATGCGGAAGTGCTGCGGGCGCGAGCTCAAGCCAGCCGGAAGCTATATCCCACTCCTGCACCAGAACAGCCGATCCGCTCCCAATTCTCCAATCGACGCAATGGCTTTGTCGTCTCCCCCGAACCACCACCGCCTTCCTCCGCATTTTAACTCCCCGCCCTGACTCTCTCCACATTCTTTTCTTGTTTAAACCTCCTCCCCTCCTCCAATTCGCACCCGTCAATTGCACAGAAGCACCACAGAGAACTGTAACCATGGCGAAGGTGTTTAGCTACGACGAGGGTATGTATCAGGCCTCATCACCTCACCACCACCGCCCGCAGCACTCAAGGTTCTCCCAACGCTAACATTCTCTCCCGTAGTGTCCAAGCACAACACTCCTGAAAGCTGTTGGGTAGTCCTGTACGGCCATGTCTACGACGTTACATCCTTCCTGAACGAGCACCCGGGCGGCTCGAAGATCATCCTGCAACTCGCCGGCACCGACGCAACCGAGGAGTACGACCCCATCCACCCGCCCGGCATCCTGGAGGAGAGCCTTCCGGCCGAAGCGAAGCTAGGCCAATTCGACGAATCGACGATCCCCAAGACCGAGTCGGCGCCGGCGGCGCAACAGCAGGAGGCCAGGTCGGCGGCGGTGGGCGGCGACGCGGCGTCGACGGAGCCCGAGGGCCCGCCGGACCTGGACTCGCTGCTGAACCTGGACGACATCGAGGCGGCGGCGACGAAGCAGATCAGCGCTAAGGGCTGGGCGTACTACTACTCGGCCAGCGACGACCTGGCGTCCAAGACGTACAACAACACCGTCTACCGCCAGATCCTGATGCGGCCGCGCGTCTTCGTCGACTGCACCGCCTGCGACACGTCGACCACGGTGCTCGGCAACAAGGTCGACATCCCGCTGTACGTCTCGCCGGCGGCCATGGCGCGGCTGGCGCACCCGGACGGCGAGTGGGGCATCGCGCAGGCGTGCGCGCGCTTCGGCGCGCTGCAGGTCGTGTCCAACAACGCGTCGATGACGCCCGAGCAGATCGTGGCCGATGCGGCGCCGGGCCAGGCCTTCGGCTGGCAGCTGTACGTGCAGACGGAGCGCAAGAAGAGCGAGGCCATGCTGGCCCGCATCGCCAAGCTGCCCGCCTACAAGTTCATCTGCCTGACGCTCGACGCGCCCGTGCCGGGCAAGCGCGAGCACGACGAGCGCAGCAAGAACGTCGGCTCCAACCTGCCCGTGCGGTCGTCGGTGCAGGAGGGCTCCGCCAGCAAGACGGACCCCGCGCCCCAGAAGAAGGAGGAGAGCGGCGGCATCGGCAAGAGCCTGTTCCAGGGCACCGCTCCCGACCTGACCTGGAAGACGACGCTCCCCTGGCTCGCCCAGCACACGCAGCTGCCCATCGTGCTCAAGGGCGTGCAGACGCACGAGGATGCGTACCTGGCCTCGCTGCACGCGCCCCAGGTCAAGGCTATCATCTTGTCCAACCACGGCGGCCGCGCCATGGACACCGCCCCACCCGCCGTCCACACGCTGCTCGAGATCAGGAAGTACTGTCCCGAGGTGTTTGACAAGATCGAGGTGTGGGTCGACGGCGGCATCAGGAGAGGCACCGATGTCGTGAAGGCGCTGTGTCTAGGCGCGAAGGCGGTGGGTGTCGGCCGTGCGGCATTGTACGGTCTGGGTGCGGGCGGCAAGGAGGGGGTTGCGAGGGTGTTTGAGAGTGAGTGCCCTGAGATTGCTGATTCGATTCTGAATTTGCTAACCCGTGATGACAGTTATCAAGGCAGAGACCGAGACCGCGATGAGGCTACTTGGTGTGGAGAAAGTGGAGGATCTGGGGATGCAGCATGTAAGTCGCTCCATTGTCCATCAGATTCGTGGATTGTCCATTGACTGTTTCTCAGATCAACGTACGTGCTGTGGAGCGCGATCTTTACGACGGTCCGTCGAACCTCGCCAAGCCCGCATTGTGGGAGAAGGTTAAAGCGAGGTTGTAGAAACATGTGATCTAGAGGAGTTGAGAGACGTGAGAGATTTACGAATTCTTCGAGATGAGTTGTCATTCATACCCATAGATGAACGATGTACTTTTTTTCTTTCTTCCATATGAGTTGACATCGTCACGTGTGATCTACGCGATATGCTCTCTATACATCTTGGCTGGAACCGTCTCAGCACCAGGTCAGAAGCCATTGACCCTCAGGCAAGTTACCCATAAGAGAACCTTCATCCCATCGTCGACGGCTTCATCTCGAGTTGGCCAACATTATCTATTACTTCGCAAACGGAAAGAAAGAACCTCATCGCTAAAACTGGTTGGGCCTAGGGTCGAGCCTCAGGACCAGCCGCACGCAGCACAAGTTATTGCTCTCGTCCAAGTAATTGCTGTGTTAACTTCCCTTATTTGCACCCCTGGCTCGAGGGACTCTTGTATCCGCGAGATCATTCATAAACAAGCTTTATTGGCGATTTTCTATGACTGGAAAGAAGACCGCGGAGGCTTCGAGGTGAGTTCAAGACAGTTGATCCTTGGGCATGGGCACAGGGGATGCATGGACTGTCAGGCATCATTCAGGCATCCTTACATATACCAGACGGAGCTTGGCTTTCAACCCCTGACAATGCTTACAAAGGATTACAGGGCAGGCGAGTCTTGTGAGTATAGTTTGGTATCAAGCATTCGGCTATGCACTCGTTGGTGGAACTTTTTGCAGGCAACGAACGGTCGCGCAGATAGGAGTGACGCAAAGACCAAGAAACAGGCTCGACTTCCGCTTACCTATATTGCGGAGAGTATAATATAAGTACCATGCTATTCGATGATCAGGTAGATTTAACTTCGTGCGAATCCGGATGCATGCCGGTACCAGCTGGTTCTAAACGCCGCCCGGAACGCCATATGCCGCTGAAGCGGGCCAGCCGATCGGAAGGACCCTGCATTCCGATCGTCGAGCATCGTGGGTGAAATCAGGCAGATGCAAGCAAGAAACGACTTCTGTGGGCTGCCGGCAGATTTTCAGCCAGTGCTTCACACAAGCCGATTTGATGCCCGCACTTTGGCCGGCACTGACTCGGGAGTAGATAAGTTCAATTGGCCAGATTGCTGGAAACTCCGTTGCCTGGGGAAACGGAAACGAGAGATCCAAACTCTAAACATCAACACTGTAAATAGGAGGCTCGTGAACCCAACCGTCACCCGCACCCGGCATGATCTCCGCTTTCATGACATCAGTGGCTCAGCATCCACCCGCAACGTTCATGGATTGCGTGTGTAGGGCTGAAACGTTCACTCGGAGATTTTGAACCTAGATGGTCGTGAGATGTTGTTCTCCCGGAGTCGCCAGCTGGCACGAGCCGTGGAACTCAGGGTACACGAGAGTCCGAGCACAGGCTAGACGTGGCAGTGAGTTCGAGAAAAATGAGAGGAAAAAGCTTAACCGTTTGGGGAAGAGCCAACGTGATCTCTTTCGGCAGCTAACAAGCATAGCCCGGCCGGCGACACGACCGAAAGAACAGGCCCTTTAAGCACGTTCAGGCGCTATTCCCGTAGGCACGATGGAGGAGTCCTTCGCCAGCCGGGCAGCGATCGGCAGTGGCCGTGGCGGGCAGGCCGGGGAGGCGGATGTTCTGTGGGGAGGACATGTATCGACTGACAGAAGGTTCGGCAATGCCGTTGCTGCAGGTGTTTTGTCGGTGGGCAGGGCCCCAGTGCATCGGCAGCGTCAGGCCTTTGCTGCGAGCATCGGGCAGGAGGAAAGTGGAGGGCTCGTCGTGTCCGCAGGGTGGTCCGCATGTTCCTGTATCGGGCCTTCACCGCCAGCCAGCAGAGATCGCCTGGCTCTCGAGCGGATGCAGGCGGGCGCTGGGCGAACCAGATCTGGGTTGAGTCGAGGCTCGAGCGAGGCTCTGCAGGCTCCCTCGCGGGAATTGGCTACGAAATGAGCCGGCTGCATGTCCGCAAGGCTGGGAGCCGGGGCCACAGTGCCAACAATACATGGCTCGTGCAGGATGGAGACGGGACCTTCCCGGCGGATCCAGGACAGCTGCGCGGTGGAGGCGAGCGAGGTGTCGGTGAGGACGCAGGGAGCCGATCGGTGGCGCGCTTGGACGGGGGCATTGCTCGCGGCAAGGAGCAGCGCGCACCCAAGATTCGGGCGGTGGTGAAGGCGGGAGGTGTGGTTAAGGGCCCGGTTGGATCGCTGCGATCGGCGGCCAGGCCCTGCAGCAAGCGAAGCGTGCGCCTGACGCGGTGCACGGGGGCCTGACGGAAATTCGAGGCCGCAACGACGACACCACCACCGCACGCCCGGGCCACCGACTCTTCCTCTCCAGCCGGCCGTGCTCGCTGCCCCTCGCGCAGCTCCAGATGCAGCACCTGCAGCGCCAATCGCCAGCACGCCTCGCGCGGCTCCGGCACACGACGCGTCGCCACAGTTGGCCCCCCATATCAGCAGGACCACGGCGCCCTGCGTCCATCCAAGGCCGGCACCGTTGGGCTAGCTTTCCCGTACCTGCAGCGACGCCGTTCCCGCTCGCGCCCCAGCGCTGACGGCATCTGGGCATGAGTCGTCGGGCCCCGAACACGTTGTACGGGTGGAGAGCGGCCGCGCTCGTGCCGTCAATCATGCCTTTGCGCCATCTTCCCTGCGCACGCATCGCTACTTACGTGCATATAGTGTCTTCTCATCCTGCACCGTCTCTGTCCCACTTGTTCCCTCCACCTGCCGTCGGTCAGCCCGCCGACTGTCCGTCTGTTTGTTGATTTCCGCTGCGTGGTGATACCCCCTTGTCCCTGATCCGGCGCCTGATGCTCGATGCGATCGACTCTGACATCACTGTACCGCCTACCGCTTGATCGCTCTTCCGAATGGCTCCCAGCCGCAAGAAACTCGCAAAGGCGCGGACCCACCCTTCCAAACGCTCGAGCGAGAGTAATGACTCGCCAAGGCGGCACCAGCGCTCCCAGTCTGACGTCCCCCAGACCCCACATAGTCAGGAGAACCGCTGGAAGAGGAAATCCAGGGACTCGCGTGGCCGTAGCAACTCCGTTCACTCGTCAAAGAGGCGGCCGTTAAGAGAGCTGTCGCCTTCCGAGCGCAATGGGCGTTCGCCGTCTCCTGAGCGCTGCGAGCAGCATATTTCCCCCTTGACTGTGACGGAAATGGAGGAGGCTGCACAGAGCGCGAAGCAGCGGGAGCAGGAATCGTCGTTTATGGAAAGACCGGATAGAGGCACGCCATCGGGGACCTATTTTAAGTCACCCTTCCCTACCCATCCCTCGCAAGTATTGCTGCCAAGCCCCATTACCCCGAGCTTTTTCGTTACCTACGACGACGGTCCCGCCGACGACGACACTGAGGAGGACGATAGCCCCGCTGAGGACAGCCCCGCCGAGGAGGACGACCCCGCTGAGTACAGTCCCGCTGAGGAAGACAGCCCCGCCGACGACGAAGAGGAAGAAGAAATTTACCAGCCGCACGAGCTGTCTGTTGGCACCTCGGACGCCCCGGAATTCTTCAAAGAACTCGTGGTTGAGCCCTTATCTACGGGAAGCAAGCGCAATTCCATCGACTCCACCGCGTCATCCATCGAGGATGAGGACGAACTGCCGTATCCGATTTCCAACCCAAGGCTGTCCAGTGATCTCTATGGCTCCACCAATTCGCGCAGTTCAATGATGCAGTCCACCATCCGGTCCATCCCGCCCTCAGAGGCAGACCCTTCGGCGACTTCGGTGCGCTCATCAGCATCTTCAGAGACATTTTCGACGCGCCATCATGACGACCGGAAATCTACGGGCAGCAACTGGACAGTCCACGCTCCTATGACTGCTGCGTCAACACGCCCCACTTCCACCAACCCACGGACCCCTTCCCCTTTCGGAATTTGTGCAACGCAAACGCCTCTATACGGCCCCCGCAGTCCCGGTGTTTCTAAAGACAAACGGCCTGTTTCAACATTCGGTAACCCTCTGTCGCCTTACCTGGAAGATGATGCTGTCATGCGCCCGGTGTCCGCGAGCGATGCGTATTCAGGGAAGGTGTCTAATTTTGGCTCCAGAGATGAGCTCCTGGCCGACCTTACCCCTCCTACAATATTCACGCCATCTCGGAACTCAACGGCAACCAAAGCTTATCAGGCAACTTCGGATCCCGACGAACACTACCAAGAAGTTCGTAGCCTATCTCGCAGTGTTTCTGGAATGTCATCTGCCACCGCCGATGAGAGCGAGCCCAGGGCTCTCAGGATGCCAAAGAGGGTTGCGCGGCCTAATGAGCGCCAAAATTGGACTGCACAGCTTTCATCTACTTCAACTCAGGCCGAACCGATCCACCATTTGCCCGCAATCCCTTCGGCGCCGCATAGCCCACCCCCGACAGAATTCAGCTCCCGTGATACCGCCAGCGCATCTCTCGTGTCTCTCCCGACAATGCAAATCGAAGGTAGCTCGCCGTCATCGAGACCGGACAGCCAGGACAGAGGCGAGGAGTCTTCGGCAGCAGCTGCTGCACGACCCCGGCTCAGGAATCCATGGCAATCGATGGACTCGTCGACTTTCTTCAACATCATGTGTGGTCGGGATTCTGAGACCGGTGGAGAGTCAGCAGCGAATTCGCGGCCTGCTACGAAAGCAAGCAGGTCAAGCAGTGCCGGAACTGTTCTCTATGTTGCGAAGGGACTTCCTAGATGGGCTAGGTAAGTGGAAACTGCCCTTACATGTGTTAATCGCTTTACTCATGATTCCAGGTCGTTTTACTCGAACGGCGACACGAGTGTGATCGGCTCTTCACGTACCTCCGCGCGGTCTAAGCCATCTCAGAGTTCTCTCCGTCACGCCAACACCCACAGCAGCGGTAGCGGCGATAGGCGGAACAATCGCCACGAGAGCCGGACGGCTAGCAGCTCGCGGCCCACTAACACGGCACCGACAGAGAGCCCAGCGTCGTCGCAGTTCAGCATCGCAAGCATCCAGCGCCCGCGCAACCGGCCCCGCAGCACCATCATCAGCGAGAACTGGACGCCCTCGCCGAACCTCCCCGCGCAGGCGACCGACGACGAGTACGAAGACTCGTACAACCCGCCCTTTTCCTCCAGCTCCTCTTCGGACAATGCCAACGACACCGACTCCAACTTCGACATGTACTCGGCCGGCATCGAGTCGCACGTCCCCAGCACCGCCAACACCAACACGACGGGCGGCGCGCCCCCGTCGCGCCACCATCAGCACCACAACCCGTACCAGCCGCAGCTCCGCAACATCTCGGACGTCCCCACCGCCGCTGACGACTCGATGCACGGCACCCAGCGCCGCTTCCCATCGCGCATGTGGCAGCACATCTCGGGCACGCTCCGCTACTTCGGCCCCGCCGGCACCCAGAGCCACGAAACCCCGCGCTTGCACCGCAACCAGAGCTACGCCACCAGCAACAAGTCATTCCGCTACCTGCGGCCGAGCAGTTGGATCTGCGGCGACGGCTGCGGCGATATCGACAACCCGAACCGCCCTGCCGCCGACCGCCAGATGTGGCTGTTCTGCTTGGGCTTCCTCCTGCCATTCGCTTGGATGCTGGCCGCCCTGCTGCCGGTGCCGGAGAAGAAGAAGCGCAGGTTTGGCGAGGGGTTTTACAGCCGGCACGACGAGGAGGATGGGGGCAGCCGGGAGGGGGGCGAGCAGCAGCTGCGGGTCGAGAAGCGCAGACAGCAACGGAATCAGAGTGGCCGGAGTGGTGGCCGCGGCAGGGCTACGGAGGCGGAAGATGGCAGTGGCGGCGTCGTGGATGTCGAGGCGCAGATGCAGGCGGCGCAGATGGGCGCGATGGCGGAGAGGGAGCGCGTTCGCGCGATTTGGTGGCGCAGGTTGAACAGGCGGATGAGTGTTGTCGGTGTGGCGATTATTATCGTCGTGGTTGTTGTGGTGGCGGTGACGATGACGGTTTGAGGGATTTTCATTTGTTTGATCTTCTTTCTCATCTTTGCGGCAAGGTGTTCATTTTAAGCATTTTCGTTGCCTGGTTCGCATAGCTTGGTTGGGTTTGTTTCGACGGGTTTTCCTAGATACCTCCCCGTTTCTTTTCGCATTCTCCTTTTAATCGTCGTTCTTGCTTTTTTGGCTTTCGTTCCCCTGGAAGCGGGGAACTTCGGAAAAAGGGGGGAAAACAGATTGGGCATAGTGGTGTTGGTTTTTTTTCTTCTTCTTGTTTCTTTGTGTTTTTCATTTCTCTATTCTCACGACAGCGGTTTATGATCTGAACGAAGGAAAATATGAAAAAGCGAAATGTGGCGAATGGTGGGATCTTATTTCTTTTACTATATAAGATTGTATAGTCTTTGACACCTCTTGTACATATGTAATTTTCCTCAATCTTCTCTTCTTTCCTTTTCCGTGGTGGGATGTATACTACTAGGAAAAGGGAGGCGGATTGGGCGGCGGCGGTCAGTTCGGGATTCTGACAGGAGGCGGCATTCCATTGGAAAAAAGGATGAAAGGAAAGGGAAAGGAACAAAGATTGTACAGTGTGCGATATGCAAAGCATTACTGACCTACAGCATATATAAAGGTGGGGAGGCGGGGTATGTGGAACTAATCAAACATCTAATAATTCGATCATATTGGCCGTAACCTCCGCATTGCTCCCGCATCATGGCAACTGCCGTCTTCTGATTTCACACCAATTCGCGCTTTTATCAACTTCGTCTCGCTGGCCCCACCGAAATAATAATACAGGTGGCCTTGAGGTCGCACTGGGTGGTAAATTCCGCCATCAAACGTCTGGCCGGGAGGCGCCGGAGATTTATGAATGGCGTTGTGGTGGCGCAGGAGGCGTTGCAATTTTTACGGAAAGGAGTGCGGGGTGCACGCTTACGTAGTGTACTTCTGCTGAGCGAGTAACCAGAGAATATGCAAAAACGTGGGTGCATGGGCGTGGGCAAACTACGTAGTTGTGCTGATCTAGCTGCGGCGGTCGTTATTTCCCACTCTGGGTACCGCGCGGAAATACGCTTTTAGGGTAAGTAGAAGCAGATCCCTTGCAAAAATGAGGCTTACATACGGGCAGATGCATTGCAATAGTGGAAGTAAATCTTTAATATATTGTAGCTAAATATAATCGTAAATCAATTGAACTAGATTCATTCAAGCGTGCACAGCCGAGAACCCCTGAAAAAAGAAGGAATCGTCTAGAACAAAAATCTCTCATCTCAGTCGTCTATACTTTACTACTAACGTAGCAACCACCGCCGCAAAGACAGAGACTCTCGTAGTCAGCGCCAATGCGACTGTCTTCCGCACGATATCGTAGTAACCGTCAAGCAGAATCCCCACGGCCGACGACCTGGTTGCGGGGTTCTTCTGCCCAAGTCTGCTGTAATACCGCTCCACGCCCAAACCGCTGATACCCGATTCCGGCGGATCTATCTTGCCGTTCGGCGGGCTGGCGTCAACGCTCTCCAGGCCCTCCTCGACGGTGGTGATGGGGGCTTGGATGCCGTTGTGGTGCTCCGCCAACACCTTCTCCTTGCGCTTGCGGAAGGAGTACGACGTAGCCCAAAGCAGGAACCGCACGTCGAGAGGCGTAAAGGTCGGGTAGGTCCACAGACGGATGGCGTTGTAGGGCGGAATCAGGTCGAGGAAGTCGGCCACGATGCCGAGCGTCAGGCCCCAGAGAAGCAAGGGGGTGTCGGTGCTGGCCGACGGCTGCACGCTGCTGCCGTTGTTCCACAAATTCGATAGTTGGGCCGACACGGACCGGCCGCTGTACTGCTCGTCGCCGCCGTCCTCGGGCACGAAGCCAGGGATGGTACTGCAGTACTCGCTCTGCGAGGGGATCAGCCGGATGGCGGCGAAGATCATCTTGCCCAGCATCGCGCGCAGGAACCAGCGCTTGATGCCGACTTCCTGCTTCGCGAGGCGGTTGGACACATCCTCGTGCCAGTATGTGCGTTGTGAGGGCGAGAGCAGAGCGCGCATCGAGACCCAATGCGTGGAACCGACCTCGGCGGGCTGCAGGCGGAGGGCCGGAGGGTCGGGGTCGGTGAGGAGGTAGATGTACGGGCAGAGGACCATGAGTCTGCTTCATGTTAGCACCAAGTCCACATACCGTCAGCCGGAAGCGGAAGGTGCTTACGGTACTTTTCCCCACGAGGTCGTGACAACGCGCTCGGGAAGGTTGCCCACGGGAATGGAGTTGTCGTCGGTCAGCTCGATGCCCACCTCCTCCTCGGTCTCCCTCACGGCGGCGGCGCGGTCGTCGGCGTCCTCAGGGTCTCTGCGGCCGCCGGGCAGGGCGACGTGACTGGTCCACCTGTCGCCGGGGCGGTGCGCGCGCTTGATGAACAGCACCTCCGGGTCGCCATGCTGCACCCAGTCCTGCGCGAAGAACCTGTCCAGCCTGCTGTCGACCGACTCATCCTCGTCCCTGCCGGTCCATTGGGCTCTGTTTTGCTTGTCCGGCCGGTGCGAATAGCGCGGTTGGACGCGAATGATAAGCGCTACGGATGCGCGCTTCTTGCAATTCGGCGGGTTCTCGACGTAGGGGTATGGATTTTGCGAGAGGTCTTGCAGCACGGTCTGGAGGTGGGAGAGGAGCTCCGGGGAGGGAGGGGTCTCGGCATCGGCAGGCTCGCGTGGTGGTGGCATGATTGCGACGTGACGGAGGTGCTGGGGAAGGCGTTCCTGAGGCTCTGACATTTGACGCGATGTCGGGGTCCGCTGCGCGAGTCAGTCACCCGCCATTGCGTCAGTCCGGCTATCGAGTGCGTCTTCCGCTGATAGCCGTTCGACCTTCCTTTCTCAATCGTCTTCCTTACTTCACTTTCTTCACTTTTATCAATTGGCCTGCATTTACGAGGAACAACATTCAATCTATTGGCTAAGGCACTGCCTACTAACTAGCATCGTAGTTACGTCACTTCAAGAGTGAAATCAGAGCCCATTTTGACGAGTTTCATCGTACTTGTATCTTTCCTCGAGATCCTGTGCGCAAGTCAGTCCGCCGGTCATGATGCTGTCGAAGCGAACAACTTACCCAGTACTTGTTGAAACCAACTCCCTCACAAACTTCCGAGTATGAAAGAATCATCGGAGGAGCGCCTTCCGTCATTGACTTTTTCAGCGCCTCGAGCGTCTCACGGATACTCTTGAGCTTCGCTGCGACAAGCGTCCATGGATAGGCCACCGCGCAAAATCCCAACTCGGCCAGATCCCTTGCCGAGAGATTCTCCGTCTTGCCGCCCTCGATAACTACCACCAGTCAGCAACCGTATCCGATGACAATTGACTTCTAGATAACTCACTGTTGGCAAAGGTAGGAATGCCAATTTCCTGCACGCACTTCGTCATCGACTCACGGTCGGGCAACGCTTCGACGAAGACAGCATCAACACCAATTCGCTTGAACTCCTTCGCACGCGCCATGGCTTCCTCCCATCCATGGATCAAAGCGTCTGTCCTGGCGAGAACGAAGATGTCCCTTCCCTCATCCCTCGCATCGCAAGCAGCCTGGATCCGAGCATATGCTTCGCCTCTCGACACAACCGATTTCCCTTTCGTGTGACCGCATCCTACTATCAGTCAGCAAGTGTTACAATAGTACTTCAGGAGTGTGCTCACGCTTCGGCCAAGTCTGGTCTTCAATCATAACTCCCGCCGCCCCTGCAAGGGCGAATGATTCGACGGTCCTCTTGACGTTGCACGGACTTCCATAGCCCGTATCTCCATCTGCCATGACGGGAACCGAGACCTGTCGAACCGTCTCCTGGATCTTATTGCATACTTCCTGCAGCGCAATATAGCCGGTATCCGGAAGCCCGTAGGAGCTAGCCACGGCGTATCCAGCGAGGAAGATCATTGGGAATCCTGCTTCCTCGCACAATCTCGAAGAAAGTCCGTCATACGAGCAGCAATGGGCCAAGATCTTCGACGGGTCGTTGTGGGCGTCGAGCATCATTGTGCGGAGTTGTGAGGCCTGTAGAGACGGGATCTTGCCACGGACATTCTTCAGTGTGACGGTAATGTCTTGTGCCTGTCCCTGCTTTCCTGGCTTTGTAACGACCTGCTCGTCAAATTTGAATGGGTAAGGGACGGTGTTGACGATGGATTTCGACATCTTGTAGGGTTCGTGGAAGATCAGGTATGAAGAAAGGATGCGTTGAAAGTGGCTGTTCCAATCTCACTCCGGTCGCCGCTCATTCCTCTCTTTATATCCCTCCAAGCCCTCACTACTACAGACAATCTACCGCCGATTTCGCAGTGAATGGTGGGGCAAGAGTGTAATTCCACGGAAACGTAAGGTAAGCGCGGATCTCGGCGGATATCTCTGGGCGGGGATCGTGCGAGCCCTTGACCCAAATCGTTACAAGGCGCACGCGGGGCCCCGCGTTCCCCGCACAATCCATGCCAGATCATTCGCGCTTAAGGCAATGCTTGTCCCTGGATCTGCATTTTCCAGACAGATGTGTGGCTGGATCTGTCTCTCTGCCGTCTTGGACGTTTTGAATGGCCAGAAGTACCGGATATCTACTCTCCAACGCGGATAGCTCAGCTTCTCGATTTCCTGGCCGAGGGTAGAAGGCATACATAACGACAGAGCCTATATAGATGCAGCTTCTCACAGGGAAGATGTGATAGATCATTTGTCCGCCTTCCAAGTCCCCCTACTGTACAGCCTTGATCCATCTTCCATCTGACTCACATCTGTTGAGTCTACCCGGCCCGAATGACAGCCGTGGACGATATCGGAATCAAGGCAAAAGGGACTGACATAATGCATATTGAGGATGCTGAGAAACCAGATCCGCACATCGAAGTGTCGGCATCGGAGCAGACGTATATTCGGAGAAAGGCAAGTATCTACACAGCTTGCAGCCTGGAGTTGCTATACTGACTTTTCACAGTTCGACAGGCGCGTTCTCCCTATCGTCTGTACGCTCTACGTACTGTCATATTTGGATCGCGGCAACATCGGGAATGCAAAGGCCGCAGGTGCAGACAAGGACCTCGGGCTTGACAGCGTACAATGGTAAGTCCGGCTTAGGGTCATTGGAATTTCTTCCAAGAATTAAGCGGCAGCATGCTGGACTCGGTAGCTGATTCTTCTCAGGAGCTGGGTTCTCAACGCCTTTTACATCTGCTATGTGCTGATGGAATGGACGACGATGCTGTGGAAGATCCTGCCCGCCCATATTTTTGTAGCGTGCATGTGTACGTGGTAAGTTCATTGTCACTGGTTTCCTGAGGGCTGGAAATCTAACCAACCTACCAGCTGGGGAATCGCGGCTATGTGTACGGGCGCAACGCACAACATGGCTGGTATCATTGCATGTCGCTGCCTGCTTGGTATCTTTGAGGCCGTATTCGGTGCCGGCGCACCGTATTTCTTGACACTCTTTTACCAGCGTCGCGAACTCGGTTTCCGCATGTCGCTCCTCCTTGGAATGTCTCCACTGGCAAACACCTTTGCTTCGTCCCTAGCATATGGAATCACCCACATCAAGAACTCCATTGAGCCGTGGAGACTTCTTCTGCTGATAGGTGAGCCACGACTGATCAACCTAGCATACCATCTAGACACTTGCTAAGACAAAAGCTCAGAGGGCGCCCCGACCGTCCTCTTCGCACCCATCGTATTCTTCTTCCTCCCCGACGCCCCCGGCACCGCGCGCTTCCTCACCGAAGCCCAGCAGACGCAAGCAGTCGAACGGCTGCAAACCGTCGACCGAACAGCCAAGACGCGGGTCAAGTGGTCGCAAATCACGGCCGGCCTCACCGACTACCAGCCGTACGTGCACACGCTGATGCACTTCTGCTGCAACTACTCGTTCGCAGGGCTGTCCAACTTCCTGCCGACCATCGTGCGCGACATGGGCTACTCGTCGGTCGACGCGCAGGGGCTGACGGCGCCCGCCTACTTCGTGTCGTTCCTGTGCTGCGTCGCCGCCGCCTACGCCTCAGACCGCTACGGCCACCGCGGCTTCATCGTCGCGGGGGCCGCCGCCGTCGGCGCCGCCGGCTACCTCGTGCTCGCGCTGGTGCGCGACGAGGCGAAGATGAACGTCCGCTACGCCGGCATCTGGCTCGCCGCCTGCGGCGTCTTCCCCGCGCTGTGCATCAACATCACCTGGCTGCTGAACAATCAGGGAGGCGACTCGAAGCGCGGCGCCGGCCTGGCGCTGTTGACGACGTTCGGCCAGTGCTCGAGCTTCCTGAGCAGCGTCGTCTTTCCCGAGAGCGACGGCCCGTTCTACGTCAAGGGCTGCGCGATCGGGGCGGCGTTTACGGGGTTGATCGTGGTGTTGGCGCTGGGTCTGCATTTCAAGCTCGAGCATGAGAATCGGAGGAGGGATCGGCTGTATGGGAAGGTCGAAGCTGATACACGCGTGGATGTGACGATGGGTGGGGATAAGAGTCGGGATTTTAGGTACCTTACCTGAGAGCTGTGAGCGCGGTCGTGGTGGACGAACAGGCTTCTCTGGGGATTTGAAGTTGCCTATTGCTGATGCTGGATCATCAACGGGTGACCGAGAGTCTCTGTGCGAGCTGGTACGTTCTTCTTGCTCGAGCGCTGGGCGTGGGTACCGCTAGTCTCAGGTGATTGTGATGAATTTCCGAAACAGTTCGATCTCCTTGACCAAGTAACAGCGTGAATCTTATCATCGGCGCGGGATTAAAGCATAACGATGTTTGGTACATCTTGAATGGGTCCAGATTGATCTGCTTCTCCTTGAGACGAAAAAAGCCACTACGTACCGTCGGAAGCCCCGCAACAAAGGAGGGCGGAATTGACGCGCGTGGATATCCGCCGATAGCCGGGCGAAAGCTTAACCTCTCCGCTCCAACCAACCGCGCCTTGAATTTCCTTCAACACCCTCCACTGCCCGTCCGGACCAGAGCCTCATCTCGACCTTCGTCCCAACCAAAAGGATACCTAAGGCAGGAAAGAGGAAGATGCCCGACGAAAGACCGTACCACCAGGCCCGCGCCAGCCGAGATGACCCAGCCGACGACTACGACGACGACACGGCAACAGCCAATGCCATCGCACGCAATGTCACCACCGACTCACAACACCTGCAACAACCATCATCATCATCCTCATCCCACCCAAACGAAACAACCACCACCAACTCCAACGGCAAACGTCCCCACGCATCATCCTCCGGCACCACCACTAGCAATGTAACTTCCAACTCCAATCCCAATCCCAATTCTACTTCCTCTACCGCCACCCGCGAGTTCCAGCGCGCCTACAAGGCCTGCGTCCCCTGCCGCAAGCGCAAGGCCCGCTGCGAGGTGGCCGTGCCGCCCGACGGCGGCGTGCCGGGCCCGCCGTGCATGCGCTGCAAGCGCGCGCTGCGCGAGTGCGTCTTCACCGAGGAGCGCGCGTGGAAGAAGCAGCGGTTGATGGAGGAGGAGCAGAGGCAGCAGCAAAGGAGGAGGAGGAGAGGAGGTGGTGCGAGGGATGGGGAAGCGGAGGACGAGGACGAGGACGGAGGTGTGGGTGAGGGCGATGCGGAGGTGGACGAGGGGAGGAGGGGGTCGGGTGGTGGTGGTGGTGCGAGGAGGGGGAGGATGTCGAGGAGGAGTCCGTCGAGGTTGGTGCAGCAGCAGAGGCAGCATCAGGCGGGTTCCTCGGCGGCGGCGGCGGCGCAGCAGGGGGATGATGGGTTGGCGGATTCGATGATGAGGACGGTTGTGGCGAGTGGGAACGATGCGTTGAATTTGCTGTTTGAGGCCGCGACGAGGGAGGATGCTGTGGCTTCGTCGGCGAGAGAGGGGTATTCGTTGGATGCTGGGGTGCCTCCGGGGCCGGCGGTGGGAGAGGGCGAGCCTGCCATGTATGCGACGCCTGGTTCGAACATGTCTGTTAGCTCGGGGCTGTTGGCGCCGAATTCGGTCCAGTTGTCGGCAGCATCGGATGAGGTATTGGATCTGTGGAAGAACTGCCGGTTTGTGAGGATGGGATGGTTCACGGCTAGGGAGGCAGTGACATATGTTGACTTGTAAGTTTGCTTGGTGAGGAAACCGGCGATTGGTCGCTGACAACTTCTACAGGTTCTTCAAGAATATGTCACCCCTGTCACCCGTGCTTACGGACTACTACGCGGATCACTCAAAACACTACGAGCTCGTCACGAAAGAACCGTTCCTGTGCTTCACCATACTGGCCCTATCATCACGCTACCACGTACTACCGGGCGTCGGCGGCGCATCCCGCGGGTACTTCATCCACCACCGTCTATGGGAACATTGCCAGCATCTCATCCTGCGCATTATGCTTGGTCAAGAAAAGGGATCCACTGCCAAGACACGGACCGTAGGATCAATCGAGGGGCTTCTCCTTCTTGCAGAGTGGCACCCACGTGCTCTGCACTTTCCACCGGCCTCGGATGGCTGGGACTCGGGACTTGTCGCCATCGAAGCGCACGATGACGAGGAACCATCGAGCCCAGAGGCCAATCCATCCGTATCCAACCGCTGGCTCGAGGATGTGATTGAGCCAGCACGTCGATCAGATCGTATGAGCTGGATGCTTCTTGGATGTGGTTTATCCCTGGCCCATGAACTCGGCATATTCGAGCAAGAGGAGAGCACCAAGAGACCATCACTTCACGAGGAAGTGCTGGAAGCGAAGAGGAAAGCTGCACGGAACTCCCGAGCCCGAAAGCTGTTGTATGTCTTTGTCGAACAGCTTGCTTCTCGTATTGGCTGTACTTCTATGATCCCGCAAAGCTTGAGCCATACTGTTCTGGGGAGGTCCTTTGCCGGAGAAGTGTTTCCTGGGGCGAACCACTCCGAAGCTTTTGTATCCTCATGGATTGAGCTTACCAAGCTGGTGAAGTCTGCTTCCGATATGCTATTTCCGTCGGCATCTTTTACGAAGCAACTTTTGCGGAGTGGACGATACATCGGATTACTGGAACACTTCCAACCCCTTCTATCCCAATGGCGGGGGAGGTACCTTGATTCACAACGTACGTTTGCTTAACACCGAACTGATAGACCACACTAACAGCAACAGGCCTCGGAGACGTCCTCCAAGACATGCTCGCCATCGAATACCAATTCGTCCGCATCTTCATTAACTCCCTCGGCATGCAAGCCGTGGTCGAGCGCACCCTCGACGAAGCCGACGACTTCAACGCGCACCCAACCGCACCCAACGATCCACCAAACCACCCCATCCGCCCCCTCTCGGTCGACTCGACCGACTACCACTTCATCCAAGAAGTCGTCGACGGCAGCTGCGAGATCCTGCGCAAAGTCATCAAGCTGGCCGACGCACAGCGCCTGCGCTTCGCCCCCGTCCGCATCTACCTGCACATCACGGCGTCCGCCATCTACCTCATCAAGGGCCTCAGCCTCGGCGTCTGGAACACCAAGCTACCCGCCTCGCTCGACGTGCTCGACCGCGGCATCCAGGCCCTGCGGTCCGGCACGTTGGATGATATACACCTCGCGTCACGCTTCGCGACCTTGCTCGAGGTCCACGTCGCGCGCTTGCGTCGTAGTTTTGTCGTCTCGTCGCGCCCGCCCAGGCTCGCGTCGCGCCAGCCGTCGGCGGAGAGGATGGGGCCCGGTGGGCAGGGTGCTGCTGGTTCTTCTGCGGCGGCGGCGGCGGCATCGACGGCGGCGGCTGCCGCGGTGACGCCTTCGTTGGAGCAGCAACATGCTCAACATAGCCAGCAGTTCGGTGAGAGCGATCTTGATATGAACGCGTTGGGTACACCGGGCGGAGCGGGGATGCCGGAGGATGACTGGCTCGCGTTGCCGTTTGATCCGTCCATGGCTCCGCTTGGTGCTGGATCGGGTATACAGAAGTTTCCGGGACTTGATTCGGGCATGCTGAATTTCTTGTGGAATCTGCCCTCGTGAGAAAGACTACATGAGTGGGAGAACGACTTTGCGAGAAGAGATGAAATGGGGGGAGGAAAAAGTACATGAGCTTGAAAAGAAGAGGCAGAAATCCGAGACCATTACTCCACCTCAACCTTACGATGCACTCTTCTGGACCCTGGGTAAGTGAAGCAGTCCTCACCAACACTCCGATCTCCCGGAACCGAGAAGCGGTCCGACGGGACCTCCCGCTCGGCGCTTTTCCCGAATAGGCAAGTAGTCTAAAAAAAATTTCAAATGAACTCCAGTCTCCACCCTGCGTTTCCAACAGCGAAGCAAAAGGCAAAAGAGATGGTTGATTGTCTCCGCTCCCAGAATCGAACTAGGGACCTTTTGATGGCAACGAGATATTACAGTCAAACGTGATAAACCAACTACACCAAGCGGAGGAACAGAGAAGGATAGGCGGTAGACCGTCTATGCTTGGGTTGTCTGATGAGTAAGCAACTACAAACAATATTTATAACTCAAATAAAAGAATAGAGAAGTGCTGGGTACTAAAGACTGCTACGAAGAGCCACCTTAAAGGATGGTTTCTGACGTGCAGAAGCAAACAAAAGGATATGCGGCAAGTGAATCGTAGATCTGGATACTACCACTTTTACTCTAACGCCCCATTTCTGGATGCCGACGCGTCGAAGTAAGGAATCGGAGCTCTAGCATACTACGTGCATGAAGACATGCAGTCAATGATCAGTAACAGAGGGACACACTTATGGAAGGACAAACTTTTTCAGCCAATCGCCTTTATGTTCTCGGTCCTCCAATCAGCCGAGGCATGGTATTGGTCTACAGAGCTCAAAGTGGCTGGCTTTATTTTGACACTGATGAAGACAGGCACATGTTACACTCAGAAACGCGATTATGATGCGCAGCGGCGTTGCATCATGAATATCATGGCTATGGTTTATTGCTTAATTGAGGCGAGGCTGACGGTCGACGGAGAAACCGATGCGACGTGAGTTACTCAGTCCGAAACTTACCACAGGTTCTAATTGGTGAAAGATTATGGGAATCCGGATCGACGCGGCCAGACGAGTAAAACCGCCACACGGTGATTGATTATGTTCCGAGCTGACTACATCACGGGTGCGGGGTCAGTGATTCCCATTTTCTGAGATCCCAAAGCGGTGGTTGACTACGTATTCGTGCAGATTCCCATTTTTCGTACGACAGATTGGCAGCTGACAATCAGAACTTACACAAACGTATAATGTCGGATTATACCTTATTTTTTTGCCTTACTTTATATTCCGCGTTTATTTGCCGTATATCTCGTATTCTTCTTGTAATTTTAAGGTAAATACCTTATATATCTTACTACTAAAGCGTAATTCTATTATAATACTTTCTAGCACGTACATGGGTAAGTAGTATATATAAATAGATAGTTTATTCTTATTCTACTCTTTAGTAGTGTGTAATTTAATCACTTTTTACTGTTTAAAACATAAGTAGTACCGAAATCTTAGTGTCTCGTTCGCTTAATGCAGTACGTTCATTCTTCTTCCCATTCAGTTCTGTCTTCCCTAGCGTTAGAGCGTTCCATTATTTCTTTTAAACATCGCCCGGTATTCCCACCCCAAAGTACAGGATTCAACGAAGCAATGAGTTGCAACAACAGTAGAAGATCACAACTGTCGCTATTGCCAGACTGTCCATATCGGCATGCACAGGAGCAGATGCGACTACCAGTCCGTGGAGATCGTCCATTCTATCGGATCATCCGGCACAATAACGGGTAAGCTTCTGTAGAGAGGTGGTCTATTCATTTACTGATTCGTTCCTAGGGACTTGCACTCCGCAACACTGAATGATACGTATGAAGGCACGACAACGATTGATGCAACCCAACTTCGAGCATGTGCACACAAATGCCTCTGTCGAACCTTTCGATGTCCATGCACCTCCAACGACAACACCAACCCTCTGGAATTCATCGTCTCGCACGATGTTCACCAAACAACAATTCTTTTCCGATCTGATGGCTTACTTCACTCTCTTGCTGAGATTGGTGTAAGGCTTTCTGGTAGAGAGGTGGCCGAATCTGAGTTACTTGGGCAAGTAACAATCATCCAGCAAGGCTTGACGTTCAAGTACTACGACCATGTTGACACCGACTTCCTGAAGCTTGAGCTCCTCGTCAAATATCTTGTCACTGCCAGCGTTTCCCACGATACTCCGATGATCCACGCTCCTACTCCGGATAGCAAGAGGCTCGGAGACCCTCGCATTAGCGATGACTTCGAGGCTCTCCAAAAGTCCTTCCACCGTCACGAATCTACATTGACGGATGGATCCGACCTCATTTTCGAACTGCACGTTCCGAAGCCGGAATCGAAGCTGAGATTAAACCCAGACTGTTTCTGTTTGAACGAATTCTCTGGTACCAGTCCTGAAGAGGCGCTGATCAAAGCTGTCGGAAGGGGCTCTTTTTTCGATGTCTCCAGTCCACTGAACACCTCTGACAGTGGCACGTTGCGCCGCGTCTTCAACCCAAATGCCATCATTGTTGAGCCCACGGCTCTCATCCAAGCGGTTCAGGGCGGCCACAAACATCTTACCGGTGATCTCATCTCGAAAGGTGCTGACGTGAACACCATCGCTCCTTGTGGCACACAACTGAGCATTGCGGCTGGGAAGCGGTACAGAGCAATCATGAAGCTGTTGTTGGATCAGGGCGCTGACCCTGTACCCGCGATGCTATTTTTGAAGAGTGGGGCCAGCTCATCAGGTCCAAAGGACCTTCAACTCCTGACAGATGTCATGGAACAGTGCAAAGAAGAGGCTCGAAAGGCACGAATCACCGAACTCCACCACAACTTCCGACAAGAGTATCGCAACATCTCCAAGGCGGCTCGGCAGGTCTTTCCAGATCAATTCGAAGATGGGGAGACTGTGCTGGAGAGCAATGCATTGTTGGATTGGAAAAGAGATGTCAACAGCTGCGCCGAGGCAGCCTGGACAGAGGGCGTGCGTATGCTACGCAAACTCTGCAACGGCAATGTACCTCGGAACATCAACGAGGTCATCATGGGGATCGCACTTGCAAGAGCTATGGCCGTGATACTCGGCAACGAAGTCGATGAAGGCGTCCTCTATGACTTGAATGAAGATCTCGGCCGCTGGCAGGTCCTGTTCTTCGAAGAGACTCGGTTCGCATTTTCTGATGCTGTGCGGAGGATATGGGGTGTCGACCTTATCGACCTCTTGGACCAAGAATCTTCGGTGGCTGGGGAGATCGTTGAAGACTTCCGGAAGATGGCGGAGCAGCTGATGGAGAAGGCACACGATGTGTTTGGCTTGGGTGAAGTGATGGATCCCTCCGACTCCGGTTGGGACGGCGGCAGCAGCGGCAGAGATACTGAACGTATTCGGCACGACCGAGTTCCCCGACTTGGCGACCATCTCATGGACAAGCAACAGTACCCGATCAACAGGGGCCCTGATCAAACAACTCTGATATGGCTCATGGCAAGTGTTGTTTTCGCTTGTTGCATGGCCGTTCTACTGGGTACGTTGATGGTTGTCAAGCCACCTGATTGAAAAGCCGACCCCAGACATAGTTTTACATGCCACCCAGGAAAACCCAGACATACTCTTATATTACTACAATTCCATCAGGAAATATGTGTTCTTCACGTCAATCGGCGATATCTTGGAATATGAGCAACACTTGTTGGGCGCTGATAATGGGTTCGTCAAGGAAGGATTGGGAGTTTCCATCTCATGAGGAACTATACTGACTTTTCATGCTTTGAGGCGATCCATCGATGCATGGTGTCAAACATGCATGGTAAAGCTGCTTCACTTAATGTTTCACAAAAAGGCAATGATCGCAATACTGATGCTTCTCAGAGCGAATTTGAACGCAACAGACTCCTTCTTAAATGCGACAACCTGCGCAACCGTATCCAGATGAAGATAGCTCAGGGTGCTATCGGGTTGTACCTGTGCCAAATTTCATCCGACATAGTTCGGAGTGGTAATGGCCCGAACGATCTCGCAGCTCAGCAACTGGAGGAAACCAACTCATCTGTTGATACGGAAATGAGTCTTTTCCACTTTTCCTCCTCAGGTAGTTCGTCTGAGAGGAAACAGACGTCTGGCTTGTCCCAGGAAATATTGGTACGGCCAGATCTTGGTAATTGGAAGTACGTATTACCTGTTGAAATATCATCAACGTAAAACACGACTGACAATTGATTCCCCCTAGTGATTGATCCTAAACGAGTCAACCCGTCTCCAGGAGTTTCAGGAAGGAGGCTGTATGCCTGCGAGATATGTAATCATCTTTTCACCAGTTTCAACCTCAAAAAGCACAAGCAAGATATGCACAATCCGAATGGTAAGAAGACTCACAAGTGCACCGTGTGTGGGAAGGGTTTCGGAAGAGACGACAACAGGCGTCATCACGAGGAGAAAAAGCACGGGTTGCGGTTTGAGGATCGGAGGAAGCAGAAGAGGCACTCAAGTTGAACGTCCCCAA
The DNA here is from genome assembly GCA_009829795.1 of Lasiodiplodia gonubiensis. Classification (NCBI taxonomy): domain Eukaryota; kingdom Fungi; phylum Ascomycota; class Dothideomycetes; order Botryosphaeriales; family Botryosphaeriaceae; genus Lasiodiplodia; species Lasiodiplodia gonubiensis. The sequence goes on from RHKH01000070.1 coordinate 133,708, forward strand.
TGATAGACATGACGGTGAGGGGCGAAGCATGACGCACATATTTTTAGACAGCTTATTAGCGTTGCACTTTCGACGGCCGATACTTTCTCGTTTTCCTTAGGTACCCCAGTTAGAGCCTCCGCTGAAACCTCGATATACTTTGGCTAATAATTTATGGAGCTTTTTTTTGACACATATCGACAACCAGAATCTTCTCCATCACTAGATTGGAGGAGCAAGCATATTTTATGCTTGAAGTTGGGAAAGGAGGTCCGGTCAAGACATTTCGGTTTTTGGAGGTAAACAAAAGTGGTGACCGCAAAAATCATTTCGCAACGCTGATGTCTTACGGTTCGTGAATAGTGTATAACATTATCACGACTTGCGAGGTCGTTTTTTTCTATTTTGCGAAGAAATTGGCGCTTGTATTAGCAGTATCATTCTGAAGTGTCGTTCGTTGCAATGAAGTCTGGTCTGATCTGGTCTTTCCCATATCCACTCCAAAACAACAGTCGCAGCAGCCCACTTCGAACAGAGCTTGAAGATCACACATAAGCTTGCCCGAAGCATCTAGCATTTAAATGCCACCAGAAACTCAAAATTTTGCACTGTTCCCTGAAAAAAAATCACCCCCCCCTTCGACCTTACATTAGTCCACAACCGCTGGATAGGATCCGGAGCGGGCCGAGGCAAAGGTTCCAGCGTTGTTCGCGGGCAGATTTTGCATGGAACAAGGCGCCCGGGCCCACCCGCCACCAAAAAATTCTTCACTGACGTTCCGCAGCCACCACCACCCCCCAACCTCCAACAAAACAAAAAGATGTGGGAATTGAGCCCAACGCGGGGGTCGAACCCGCAGCCTTGAGATTAAGAGTCTCACGCTCTACCGATTGAGCTAGCCGGGCGGCTGTAACAAGAACGAGGAGTTCTTGTTGCTGTTGATGATACTTGTAATTCCTATGTGCAATATATAGTATAGTTTTTCCAAACCGCGTAGATACCTTCAGAAACCACTGTAAAAGACCCCAGAGCGTTTTCAAAAAGACCTGGGGTGTGTGGGTAGAACAAGAGAGATTTTATCAACGGATCTCCCGATCGGGAAAAACTCGGATATTGTCTGGGAAAAGAACCATCGTCCCTTGCCAGGTAGCCTATCAAGCTCACACATTGAACAGGGCTGTCACCTTCTACCGATGGAGCCATCCGGGTGGCTGCTGTAAGATAAAGATCTCACTGCTGGTTGATGAAAGGCGTTTTGTAAAAGATGATATACGTCTTCAACACACGTTCTCTACACGTACATACTGTGCTGGAACATCGCTGCATACTCTGGCTGCGTGGGAGAATGCCTTTATTACGGAATGTGGAAAGATCCAGTTAACAATATTTTGCCTCCTGAACCTTGAGACATAACCGCCGCATCAAACCGTAGATGAAGAAAACCTTTTCTAGCTAGTCATGCGGCAAAGGTAACAGGCCAAGTATATTGTTACTATCTTCCAGACGCAAGTGAATAATTTTCAATTTTACATTTGCATCCGGACAGCTTCACATACCTTCAACATGAACACAATTTTTCGCCCGCCTTCAGCTGCAACACCGCTCTATATATCTCGTCAATTTCAAGCATTTCTTCAGATCGTGCATGTGAAGGAGCAACTGAATCACTCGGTGTCGTGAGGAATCCGCGGAAAATTTGTAAGATGATCGGTTGGCAGCCCTCCTTTTCTTCCTTTCCTTTTCTATTTCTCGCTTTCATTTCAGTTCGCTAGCTGCTGGTTACTACAGTCCCCTCTCGCAACCGATGGCTAGCGTGAAGAACTGTAAGGCCCCAGGCGTAACTATGCCTCAGCTCTTAGAAAGATAACATATATAGGTAGTTGAAGCCGTTGTCTGGACGAGAATGTAGAATTCAAGTTCCATGATATGAGCAAAAGACATATATATCCACACTAGTCATTGGCTGCGAGAAGGGACTGCACACTCCCCGCATGCGCTCGAAAGATTATCCCGCACGCCTCCTTCACTTTGCTTTATTACTACGCTGGCATTTCCACCTACAGAAACGCCATCGTGGACAGCGCTTTGGGAGACCATAACCTACGGAGATGTGTTTGTACCCTGCTCACGGCCAGGAAAGTGCTGCTGTTTGGTTAAAAAGCGAAGAAGTGTTGAGGTTAAACCCCTTCCTTCATCAACCAAGTTTCCCGAGCGCGTCAGTGGCTGCCGCTGTGCGTAGACCAACCAGCCGTACGTAACAATGTTCGCGTTCACATAACAAGTGGACAGCGCTAAAGACTTCAATCATTGGAATTATGCCTGCTATGGGTATCAAAATCGAACAAACAAACAAGCCAATCCTCTCTTTACCAAACCACCAGGAGAGAGGCAGGAAAACGGGAGGTATCCGCCAGCCAACATGACCAGCGAACCAAGACTCCTTCGACACCAATGCAACCTTCAGCGAACAGCGCTTTCACTATCTTTTTGTTCTCTCTCTCTCTCTCAAACCAACTCAACCCCACAACCCCCCTCAAGCAAATGCGCCTGCTGGCCCTGCATAACGCCCTCATAGTAACAAGCGCCGACCAAACAATACCTTGCACCCGCACCACGACCACTCCCCCCATCCACCGCCACCCCCCGAACCGGCCTCAGCACAACCGGCGCCGGACACCCGCGCAGCAGCCACACTTCATCGCCCTCCACCGCCGGGTCCGGCACCAGCATCAACACGTCGCCTGCGCCGCCGCCCTGCGCGACGCGCCGGCCCGCCGCGTAGAACAGGATCTCGTCTCTCTCGCGCCACGTGTACTGGTAGTCGTCGGGAAAGCGGTGTTCCTTGGCGAGGAGCAGGTTGAGGATGCGGCCGACGGTGACGGGCGCGAACGAGCGTGACCGTGACGACGACGACGACGACCGCGCGGTCGTGAGTTGGTCGGCCGTCTTGGCGAGCTCGAGGTAGTCCGGGGTTTGGGAGTCGCGCCGGCCGGCGGTATCTGTTGTTGTCGTCGTTGCTCCGTTTTGGATTGAGTGGTGGTTCGGTCGCTCGCGCGGGTAGCGTTGCGGGTGGATGCCGGTGATGCGGTCGATGGGCGTGCCTGTGACCGAAAGCGAGCGGGACCGACGAGGCAGCAGCCGCCGTCCTGGGTGGAGGGTGGTGTGGTGCGTGAAGGGGCCGGATGCGCAGAAGAAGAAGCCGCCCGTCATCATATCGCGGCGGCCGGGGCCGAACAGCGAGTTCACCCGGTTGGCCTGGGACCAATCGGGGACCCATGAGGGTAAAGTGGTGGTGTTGGGTTGGTAGAGGGAATCGCAGATGCCGAGGATGCTGAGGTCGCCTGTTTCTTCGATGACTGCCGTGGCGGCGTCGACGTATACGTCCTCGACGGACCATGCGTAGTGGGGGCTGATGAGCTGGGTTGCGCGGGAATGGAGGCCGAGAAAGGCGTAGATGACGTCTCGTGGATCCGAGGCCTTGAAGTAGCCGCTGGCGAGGCCGTCACGGAGGTCGTCGAGGATGCATGAGAATGCGGGGATGTGGTTATTGTTCTCCAGCGAGTCCCAGAAATAGGTGAGGAAACTGAGCGGACGCAGGCCGGGGGCGTCGTAGTTGAAGGTGGTTTTCGGGGCTTGGAGGTTTGCGTAGATGGCGCGGTGGAAATCACGAGGTGATAGCTTGGTATCTCCGATCGTCATGTAGACCTCTCGCGCCAACAGAACTTCCTGCACAATCCAGCATCTGTTGAACTTGAAAGGTCTCCAGATCAGCAAGTCAGTTGGTGTATATTTAAGCAAGTCGCGTGACACTCACCCAGGGCCGACTCATGACCCGGCAGGCAGCCTTCACCCGATCTGTGGCTGCTTCTTCAAAGCATTGATGGCAGTAGTCTTCTTCCTGGTCATCCACGTCCATCATGTCGCCTTTGGTGTGTATTGAGCAAGTGGTGTTCTGGAGGTGGGTCCGCAGTCTCGTGACGTCCCTTTTTCCCTGGGCTTCAGCCTCCTTCCGGTTCCGGCGAAAGGCAAAGTCCTTTGTTGATCGGTCGCCAACGATGTCCAGGGTTCCCAGCACGAGATTGGAATCGGCATCGGGCTCGCCCAGCCACACGAGGGTCCTCCTGGCTTTGCTGTAGATTTCGCCCATCATCGACACTTGGTGATTGCGCTCCAGCTCGTCATCCTGGTTGACGCACAGCTGGTCGATCCAGAGGTATCCGGTAGTCGACGTTTTATTGAGGTGGGCGAGCACCTGGGTCAGTGCTTCGGTGACGGCGAGGGTGCGGCTGGCGGGGAGCAGGCGGATCAACTGCGTCTTTTTCGAGCTGCCCCACACGTACGAAACCGCCTCGAACAAGGGCGCGGCGTCCAGGCTGACGTGCACAATCTCGTACTCTATGAGCCAGGGGGCGTCTTTCCGGAGGGCGTAGTGGCCTGGATGCAGTCTGAGGAGGCGGATATGTCGGCCGTCGACAAGCGGCCTGTGGTGGAAGGTGGAAGAAACGGGAACCGGCAACTGGTAAATGGGTATCATCATGTCGCAAAATGGAAACGCTAAAAAATCATGAAACAAAAGTGGGAGCGGAGTGTGGCGGTCTTATAGCCGGCGTGAGGCTGAAAGGGCTCGGCAGAGATCTCGCAACCGCTGCAGGTCCGCCCTCCAGAGGGAGTGGGGTAAGCTTCAGCCGCCGTCAGGCTCCAGCCTAGGTACGCCGGGCAATTTGTTGGCCCCAATCCAGATCCAGGAACCATCCGCCCTTATATACATCGCGGTAGCTTCCGGAATGCTCACCTGCGTTCCGCTGTTGACGCATTCCGTCTCACCACAGCCTGACCGGCGCACGCTGCTCGGCTGATTTCGCAGGCGGTGAGATGCGCACAGCACGTTTGCGGGCTGCTCAGTTGCTGATGTTGTACCAGTGTCACGGCGAAAAAGAGCGTTGAAAGCGAACGCGATAGCGAGCTGCGCGGCAGGCAAGGCACGGTCATGTGGCTCGGCAGGATCGCACAAGTGGAACTGGCACCACTTCTCCAATCAACCCTGTGTAACGCAAGCCATGATGAAGGAAGTGGCGGCCTGCAACGTGTTCGCCCAAACCGACCACCTGGTGCTCGGTTTCGCAACCCCACTTGGAACTTCTCCAGCCGTGCGTGCGGACTAATCCACGAACGCGCTAATCACTAATCATCCAACGTTATACAACATCGACGCCTATAGCAACGCAGACGTACAACACTGCGCATGGCCATCCTTCTATCATTACCATCGGAATAAACAAGCAAAACGAACGGGTCTGGCTTGCAACTCCCCGGCAGCAGCAGCAGCAATCAGCCCAGCAGGCCAGCAGCCACCACCCCAACGTCCCTGAACGTCCAGACTAGCATCGCCGCCAATCGCAAGCTCTCCGACCATGTGGGTCCAGTTGCGCGGCTTTCCCTTCGATCCTTTGGGTCCGACCGTCTCAGATCGATCCAACACCCCTGTTGGCTTCTGGAACAACTCCTCCAGGAGCTGCTGCCGTAGGGCTACTGTTGTTCCTGCGCTTGGACCTTATCCTCTCGCCTTCGCTTTCGGCAGTCCCTCGTCTTCGGTATGCCGACCTCCTGGATCGGCATCTCCGCTCACCGTCTCCTTTTCGGCCCCATTGCTGCTGCTCGCTCTCGGCTGATGGGGCTCCCGAGACGGCGGCCGGCCTTTCGGTAAAAACCAACAGACTTCTTCACCGAGTAATGCAGAAGCGAACACGAATCATCCGATTCCAAGCCTATGATGAAATCGATAATTTCGTAAACATAGCCATGGCTTGAATTTCTCACCGCCACTGCCATCATGCTGCAATCATCGGCGAGTCAATCAATCGACATTGAATCATGATCCGACGCACATAAAAGGCCGTTGCGAACGCTGCATGGCTTTTCCTCAGCTCGGTGCGTAGAGTAGACTCATGTGCTACATATTCGATGGTCTGGACGGTAGCTTAAACCGCATACTATAAAATTTTCTTTCAATAAAAAAACAACATTTGCAGGCAATTGAAGCTATCATCCAGACGTGAATGTATAACGCCACATTCACGTCCGGATAACAGCTTCAACCGCCCATGACATGAGCGCTGCAACCCTGTACCTACAAATCACTCATTGCAGACCTTCTGGAACTCTTCCAGGAGCTGCCGTAGGGCTACTGCGCACTGTTCCTGCGCTTGGACCGACGCCCTAATGCATTCTTCAATCCGCGCCGCTTTCGCTTTCGGCAGTCCATCGTCTTCGGTATGCCGACGTCCTTCTGGATCGGCATCGGCGGCGCTCGTCTCGTTCGTGCCGTCTCCTTTTCGGCGCGATTGTCCGGCTACTGGTGGGCTCGGAGACGCCCTTTCGGTATCTTGATCGTTTTCTCCTCGGAACCGCTCTTCCACCTTTGTTCCAAGCATTGCATCCCAACGTCGGATCGGTGCCATCTCAAGCTCTTTTAGTAGCATTGGGATGTAGAAGCACAGCAGACCAATCACGCTGACGACCACGAACGTGATGAAGACCGCCTTCGAGCCGCTTTCTGTCTGCGGCTGGTCCAAGTGCCGAAATGCAACGCAGCCAAGGTATATCCCTAAACCGATGAGGAAAGTCTTCACCGAGTAATCCAAGAGCAAACTCGGCACACGCGTCATCTGGATCGTGCTTAGCGACGCTCTTTTCCATCTTGTCTTGAGGACGAATTTCTCTACTTCCGCCTTCACATTGCTCAACATTTGATTTTCGTCTGTCCCAGTCTCTTCTTGTCTTTGTTGTTGAACGAACTGTGAGAATTGCGAAATTAGGTCTTCCACCCTGCGTCGTTCCCATGCGTGTCCAGGTCGGCCGAGCCAATCCTTGAAGCTGCCCGGAGTGATGAGTGAACTGATTTTCTGCTGCAGAAGGCTTGCGTAAAAAACCGACAGCGCACCGGTGATCAGGCTGATAATGAACGCTGCTTTGGCCGTCCAGTGCGTCAAGCTCAGATCTGTCAGCGACAAAGCCGAGATGGCTATTTGAGCGATGATTGCAGCCTATGAATGAATCAGAAACTCCCTAAACATAGGTTGACTTGGATATGTTACCGCCACTGCCATCATGCTACAATCATCGGCGAGTGACCTCTTGATCAACATCACATCGTGATCTGACGCACGGAAAAGGTTATTCCGCACACTTTCCACAGCATTTGAGGCATCTGGGAATATAGATAGCAGTAGGAAAGTAGAAAATAGACCATAGTTTTCCCTCAACTTGGAATATGAGTGGCGATAGTAGTGTTTAGCAGAAACTTGTATGAGTTGCACCGTACCGATTATGGAGATTGGGTCCGCCATGGTGACTGCTCGTCGGTGTAGGGAAGAACACGATCACAATCTAAAAAATAAGCGTGGGACGAGAAGACTGTGCAAAGAACTGCCAGTGCAACTGTCCTCCAATATAAGGGTGAGTCCACGGCGAGGCTGAAAGAGGGGTAAAGACATGGCTGCATGAAAGGTCCCACTGCAGGCTGTCCGAAACCCAATGAAGGTATAAACCACGACGCTGATGGACAGCCTTGCATGCGCACGAACCTTGCACGGAATTCGCCTGCCAGTTATGCGCTGGAGCTGATATTCTTACTTACATCTGAAACTTGCTGTTTCTACCTTCATCGATAAGTATTGGCGGCGGCAAATGGCCGATGATCTACGAGTCGTAAATGTATAACGGCGGCATACTAGCCCCCTGGAACTAAGGATTAGTAGGTCATCAACCAAACCACACGCTAGATGAATTTTCTGACAAGAATCAAGCGCAATACTCTCAGGACCCGCGTCTCAAATGAACTCGTCGGCGAAAAGGTGGTAACTATGCCATTGAAATATTGTGGCGCCTGTATAGCATTTCCCGTTTACTGATGGAGGATCTCTCATCCCGCCATGACTTGATCGAATCTAAGCGGTTGTCATCAAGAAAAGCAAACTGTAGGTGATATCTCCCATTTCTCTCGCATTACACATCAAGGAAAAAAAAAAAAAAAACGCCAAACCCAGCTTTTCAT
>RHKH01000070.1:141884-156647 GCA_009829795.1 Lasiodiplodia gonubiensis
GTACTCTTACATATGCATTATAACCCATGCCACTCAACTCCGTCGACTGACAACAAATGGTAGATCACCACCAGTCTACAACGCCCCCCCCTTAAGCAATAAACCCGCTCACCTGCGCCACGCCCTGCGCACTCCTCCCCGCATCCAAAAACAAACCCTCGCACTCCTCGACGTCCGCCACGCCGATCTCATCCCTTCCGCCAACCTTGGCCAGCACCTGTGCGGGCGACAGCAGCTGGAGCGCGTACCTCAGACTGACCTTGACGCCGAGGTCGCCGACCTTGGTGAGGGCCGCCTCGTCGATCTTGAGCGACTCGGTGCGGGCGCGCGTGCGGATGATGGAGCGCACCTCGTCGGGCTCGTAGGCGTGCGTGGGGATGATGAGCAGGCGGGCGAGCAGGTCTGGGGGCAGGCCATGCGCCGAGGGAGGCAGGATGTTCTCGGCGCCGCGGACGGGGCAGAGGCCGCGGTTGGAGGCGAGGATGACGATGGGCGAGATGGTGGATTCCAGGGCGCGGTTGAGGAAGGTGAAGGTCTCGAGGTCGAGCATGTGGACCTAGAGGGGGAAAAGGTCAACTTTGGTACATAGCGTCGGGAAACCAAGGATAACTTACCTCGTCGATGAACAAGACACCAGGGACCAGCTCCGCTACGCCCTGGTCGATGTACTTGTTTACGACCTTGTTGATCTCCGCCCGCAGCTTGTCCGTGATCTCGGTCTTGCGGGGCTTCATCAATTGGCCCATCATACTCATGATATCCTGGCCGCCCTGGGGTCTTGCGTTCGCGATGTCCAGGTCATGCAGAGTAACATCCTGGACAACCTCCTTCTTCTTGTGCACATCGCCCTTAGGCACAGGGACGTACTCCTCGGCTTCGAGATCGAACTCGGTGGCATAAGCATCCGAGCGGCCGACGCGCTTGACGGCGCCGGTGTTGGCCTCGATGTAAATGACATCACCCAGGCGCACGCGCTCCTTCTGGATAGCTTCGTAAATTGAGGGGTCCAGGCGGAGCTTCTTCGTGCCCTTTGCCGACTTCAACACGATGATCAGGTGCGAAATGGTGCGACCGTAGCCACCGAGCGGGTTCTCTGCCTCCTCGGGCGTGAGCTCCGTAACCTCGCCCTCGTACACCTCCTTCGTTTCGCGAACGCGCAGACCTAGCACCCCAATCACGCGTCAGCAAACTCCCGGCTTCCCCAGAAAACTCCACACTCCAGATGCAGTTCCCGCCAGCAAGAAACTAAAACGTACCGATAGCTCTCCGGAAGCACTCCATCAGCGCCTCCGTCTTCTTGACCTCCGCCGAGTATATCTCGCTCCCGACGATCGGGCAAAACGGCACCTTCGTTCCCAGCTCGTGCGCGACGGCCAGCGCGAGCGCCGTCTTACCGGTCCCCGGTCCACCGGCCAGCAGCACCGCCCTGCCGGACATCTTCTTCGACTTGATCAGGTCGACGACAACGCCGCACGCCTATGATTACACAAATGTCAGCACAATCTGCTGCCAGTAGCGCCACCCTTCTTGGAATTATGTCTGCCACAGCTCCTCCGGGACCAATGTTTGTGTAGGTGGTGGTGGGGGCCTCGTTACCTCTCGAGCAGCAGCCTGGCCGATGAAACCGCCGCTGGTCTTCTCAGCCATGCCATCGGACCGCAGGCCGAGACCCTTGATGTGCGAATGCGCGGCGGTGCGGTTCTCGCGCCCGCTGCCCTTGACCTCGCTGATCTGGACGGGCGCCATTGCGACGACGGATTGTCTAACGTGCTGAGGATTGCGAACGAGCGGGAGTCCGAGCAAGAGCTTGGATGAGACAGTCGGTGCGGAAGGTGAGTCGGATAGCGCGACGCGCGAGTTGAAGAAGCTGTGGCGATGGAAGAGAGGTGTGGCCGGGGCGAAGGAGAGCTGTGTGTGTGGTGTTCTGGGAAGCTTTCAGAAAATCGGGCTGAAGCTGGGACCTAAGACGCGGATCGCGAAACGCTTCCGCTGCTTGCCCACGCCAAGACCCGCTTCGCTTTTGCTGCCTCCTCCCCGGCCGGCGAATCACACGCTTGCCGCCTCGCCTTACCACCTTCAAAGCTTGCGCCTCAGCTGCGGCTGCCGCTTTTTTCCCTGTGGCGCGGCTCTTTACTCGGCTTCACAATCAATTTTCATACGTACTGACAACATCCGCAGGCACGACACGCACTCGACACACGCTCGCGAGACGCTTGCTTCGTTTGACTCGATTTCGCTTTTCTTCGTCATCATGATACTATTTTCTACTCTCCGTTTGCCGCCTCGCGCAATGTCTGCTTCCGACCTCGCCTGCGCAAATCCGCAAATCCAGTATGCCTATCCCATGAATGCCCATATCGCCCCAATATCCTTTCTACTGTACAGAATGCTAATGTGTGCCAGAATTACCGCAACCTGAGCCTCGTCGAAGACGCCCAAACCTGCTCATTCCAAACCCAAAGAAGCTTCTCGCCGCACCCTCGTCACTCCTCATGGCAACCCGACTTTTGATTTTTCTTGACCAAACCTCATAAACGTCATCCATCATCAACCCCAGCCAGGAATTAGCAATGGGGGCTGCTCGACCTATGCACAAGAACAGAATAAAAGAGAAAGAGAAGCAATAAATCGGGGGAAGAGCGAGAAAAGGTGTTGTACACGGCAGACCGACGAGGAAGAAACCCCCGACGGCGCTTTACCAAGGCACCTCGCATCGCAAAGACCCAGTCGACCGAATCGGATCGCAGAGCCGGTACAAACGGATCACGCAAGGCATTCAGCGGCATTTCAGGCCAGTGCATGGCCGTTTTACTCCTCTTCGCTCTCCGATGCACTCGACTCGTCATCGCTTGAGTCGTCGCGCTGTGTCGTCTGCACAGGCTCTGGTGACTGATCAGAACTAGAGCCACGGTTGTTAAAGTTCTGGAGGCGCTGCTTAATCTCCGCAATCGCCTGCTCCTGCTCGTGCTTGCCCATGGGCTTGTTCTTTCTGGGCTGCGCGGCAGTGTTCTTACGAGAAGGTGGCTCATAGTCATCATCGAACGTAGCTACGGCAGCTGTAGCTGTGGCGGCGGCGGGGTTGACCGTCTTGATATACTTAAGCAGATCATGCAACACGTCGTTGGGGATGGTGTCGATGTCCAGTTCGAGCTCGTCATCATTGACGCCCTCCAACTAGGTTAGCATTCTTGGCGGGGAAGTGGAGCGTGGGGGCTTCTTACCTGAAGAGCAGGCACTCCATTCCGGATAATCTGGACTGCCTTCGCCATCTGGACCTCGTCCAAGTTGCTGATCGTCTCGGAGATCAGACGCTTCTCCTCAAAGGTGATCTGCCTCATTTTCTTCTTAGGCTTCGCGGGAACCGCGTGCTTCGAAAGCTTCTTCGACTTGGTCTGGCTCTTATCCTTCTTCGAGCTCTTCTTGGCCGCTACTTTGGGAGACTTGCCCTTCTTTGCCTGCAGAAGCAGCTGTTCCTGTGTCAACCTCATGATCTGCTCGGCAATCTCAGCCTGTCTTCGCTTGATCTCCTCTTCATCTGCGTCATCTTCACTCTCGTACTCCTCTTCATCCTCTGACTCAGAGGCCGGTTCTGACGCAGGCGCGTGCTCCTCCATCCACTCGGTCTTCTTATCCCACGTTTTCCTGTACACCTCCTCGAGCATCTTGCCCATCTTGTTCACATCATCACCCTCAGGGTTGAACTTGTAGCAATTCGCGAAGATGAGATCAAGATCGATCTTGACCTCTTTCGCGTTGGTGTACTCACCACGCTTGAAACGCTGGTGGACTGTGCCCAGGTCCATGGGCCTCTTGATAATCTTCAGGTATTGCGGGATGTTCAGAGCGACGGGATCTACAGGCTGGAGGAAAGGGTACGAGAAATCCCGGTACTTCGGTTTCATCATCTCGTTGATGACCATCTCCGCGAATTTTAGCTCGAGCTGAGACTTCTTATTCTTTGGCCGAGGGTTGTTCGAGTAGGGCAGGTCCTTGGGCGGCGGGCGATGGATCTCCCTCTTGGGGCGTCCGTCGCCAGTTGACGAATCTCGCCGGATGAGAGGAGTGCCATCAGCCTGAAGAGCGAAAGTGGCATTGTTCGAGGTCGAATTGGTCGGAGAGTGGTGCACCGGGATGTTGGGACGAGACTCGCGGCGGGGCGGTTTCGCGGCGGTGCTCGACTTCTTGGGTTTCTTGGGGGGTTCTACGTGCGCCTCACGCCCTGGTATCAAGTGCATGCCACGCTCAAACCACATCTGCAAGTTCCAGGCCGATTGCGCGATGGGATGCTGAGGACCATTGAACAGCACGCAGTTGTCAATCATAAGGTAGAAGTCGGCCATGAAGGCATCTACCGACTGGTATCGCTTCTCCTTGTGCTTTGTCTCCAACGAACTCAGGTCCATGGGCCTGGTGATGATTTGGGGGTAGTGAGGGATGTTCAACGCAACGGGGTCCACCGGTTGCAGGAAGGGTAGCGCCGGCTTGGTCTTCTTTGCGCCGCGCAGACGGTCCATCAGGAACTTGTGTTGCGCCGCAGTAAGAGTCTGAGAATCGTACTTCTTCTTTTCGGGCGCATTGCTGATGGCAGGCGGAGTCACTGCCATGTCTGAATTCGCAGACGCTGGCACGTCGCCATTGGCAATCGGCGGAGGTGGTTGTTGCTTTTGCTTTGCCTCACCGCTGGTATTCGGTTCCAAGGAGCCATCTGCAGTGCGCACGCGCTTTGCCAAAGGACCATCATCGTCGTCGTCATCATCATCCTCGCGGGGACGGGTTTTGTTTGCCGACGGCGCGTCTGTCATCTCCTGGTCTGCGATGGCGGGAGCTGCTGGTGTCGCAGTAGGATCCTGCTTGGCGGTAGCTGGCGTTTGCAGCGCGTCTTCTGCAGGTGGCGGAGGAGGAACTGGATCGGTCGGCTCATCCGATTTTTGTACATCCGCGACAGCAGGCGCGTCGGTTGTCGCAGATTGCGTCTGGGCCTCTCCATCCATCTTGTCCTTTTTATCCTCCTTGTCCTCTGCGGGCGGCGCGCTGGGTTGCGCCGGGACTGGAGACGCAAGATCTTCTGACGCGTCGTTCGCGCCTTCAGGCTTTATAGCAGACACGGATGTTTGCGGTACCGATGCGGAATCTTCGCGCACGTCCGAGGTCGCAGGCTCGATTGCAGACGGAAGCGAGGTAGGCGCGAGGTTTTCGGGCGGTGCGGGAAGCGACGTTTGCTCGGGCGGTAGGTCGGCGAGGAAAGGCGCAGTGGGCGCGATGCCACTGTCGACGTCGGTGATGGGGTCGGTGATGGAGTCGGCGAATGGATCGTCGTCGGGGTGCAAGTCGACACCGTTCACGCCGTCGTCACCGTTTGTGGCAGGCGTTGGCAGGGCGTCTGAGGGAGCATCGGCGTCGGGCGCAGGAATGTCAACGTGGTGAGGCGCGGGATCTTCATCAAACAGCGGATCATGCTCATTTGCGCTTCTGCAGAATGATTTGTTCAATAACTACATGCGCCAGGATATCCTGAAAGAAGGCGGACGCGCAACTAAAAGACAGACAAAGGCAGGGAAGAGCGACTCACCCGTTGATGTTTGCATCCAAGGCCATCGCGTCTGCAGATGGAACGGGTTTTGGCTCCACGGACGGTTTGTCCATTGCGGGCGAAGTCATCACGGCCATGCGACGCAGGTGGGGGCGGACAGCAGCACTGTGGATTACGCGACGACGCGCCGGCACCACAGGGCTGTTGCGTGGAAGCTAGCGCGTTGCAGGATTTATGCGCGCACAAGCGAGCCGGGGGGTGGTGTTGTGGGTGCAAAAGTCAGGACGCGCTAGGGTGGTGACGCGTGGTTGACGGAGCAGTGTCGGGGCGGGTGCGCGGTGACGTGGGGGTGGCTGCGACGCGCTTGAGACTTTGCGAGGTCGGAAAAATCGAGGTTCAGAAAGGCTCAAGGCGGTAGAAGCATTAAATAGCTCCGGGCCGAGTGAAACCGCTAGAGGGACGAGCGCAGAGGCCACGTGACCTTTGCAGCCTTCCGCAACGAAACGCAGCGGGACTGACGGGGCGACGGCGAACCGCGGACGAGCAGGGCCGGCGCCGTGGGCAGTGGCTGGAGGATGCAGGCGGCGCGCGGGCAACGCAGCGGTGCAGCGAGGGTGTGGTTGGTTTTGTTGTTGCAGGCCGCGATGTGGTCGCGCAGCGTGCTCCAATCAGCGGACGCGAGTAATGGGCGACGAGAGGGTGTGTGCGCGCGCGACGTGCAGGAAGGTGCGAGCCAGAACACCAAAAGCTCAGCCGGCGAGGGAGGCAGGCGCCTGTTAAAAAAGCTGAGGGCTCCTGCCGCGCCCGAAGCTGTGGCCCCCTGACGCGGTTGCGCCTTGCCTGACGTGGCCTAGCGCGCCCCCGTGCGCGTTATCTAATCCATGCCGCTCGAAAAAAGCTGAGATAATTTTTCGATGTGCCGGCACCCAGCACTCGGCGCGCTCCAAACCAACCGCCCTCCCAGCCGTCCGACTGTCAGATTTTCGCGCGAGCCTCACCATGCCTGCTGCAGTGGCTCAGCGCCGCAAGGCCGCCGGCCTGCCCACCCCCAGCGCGAAGAAAGCACGAACGTCCGCCCAGCCCAACGGCACTTCCGCGCGCAAAGCCGGCCTCGCCGCCCTTGTGTCCGCTGACGGCAAGCGCGTCCAAGCAACCCCTACCAATGGTGTGAAGGGTGCGAAGCAGGACACCGCCGACGAGGCGCGTGCCATTGTTGGCCACGGTGACGTCGACATGCACGATGCGAGCGCCGACGCAGAAGTTGTGGAGATCTCCAGCGGTGAAGAGGAAGAAAGCGATCTCGAAGACTCCGGCGACGAGCACAAGGACGAGGCTGCCGATGCAAAGGCAGGGGCCGCCGACGCCGAAATGGCAGACGGCGACGAGGCCGAGCCACCATCCTTTGGCGAGCTGCTCCAGGCTAACGCACCGGAAGTCGTCGACGTTGAGGCTACTTTCCAGGGCCCCAACCAAGATGCCCGCGCATTGGCACCAACAAGCGGCAACAGGGCGCTGTCGGCGCCCTCGGCGACCTCTCTCGGTACGGTTCTAACGCAAGCCCTCAAGACGAACGACAAAGAGTTGCTCGAGTCCTGTTTCGAAATGAACGACCTGAACAGCGTCCGATCCACCATCGAGCGCTTGCCCTCCACGCTTGTTGCCAACCTCCTCCGCAGACTCGCTGAGCGCCTACACAAGAGGCCGGGCCGTGCAGGAAATCTCATGGTGTGGGTCCAGTGGTCTATCGTTTCACATGGCGGATACCTTGCTGGAAGGCAAGACATAATGAAGGAGCTGGGCAGCCTCAACCGCGTCATCAAGGAGCGTGCGAGCGGTCTTCAGCCGTTGCTCACTCTCAAGGGCAAGCTTGACATGCTCTCGGCACAGTTGGAACTGCGGAGAAGCATGCAGAAGGCATCCAACATGGACGAGGATAACGAGGAGGAAGGTGTCATCTACGTTGAAGGTCAGGATGAAAGCGACTCTGATGAGGAGGTGGCTGCCGACAAGACCACCAAGGCTATCACCGATAGCAGACCGCAGAAGCGTGCCAGCAAGCCGGATGATGACGAGGACCTGGACGGTGTGGAGAGCAGCGACGAAGACGGCGCCATGAACCTCAACGCAGAAGAGGAGGAGGACGATGAGGGTAGCGAAGATGAAGATGTGCTGGATGACGAAGCGGAGGAAACGGAGAATGATACTGGCGATGACGAGTCTGAGGACGACCTGGAAGAGGTCGACGACGATGATGGCGAAGATCTTTCCGAAGACGACATTGAGACGCCGAGACCGACCAAGCGTTCTGCAGCTGCACAGCGCATGGGCTTCGGCAGCGGTAGGAGACGCCGTTGAAGACTTGCATGCTTCTCTTTTGGGATCGCTCCGTACCCCTGCACAAAATGTACATCAACGTTTTGCTCGACTTCCTCCTGTTACGACGAGCGTATCGCCCTCTCACCAAAAGCGTCGTCTTTCTGGATACATTTATTTGATATCATACACCACGAGGACATGAGTGGGCATGATGTCCAGGCGTTCATCGGGTAGGATCGGAGTTTGCTCGCTGGCTTTGGGTCAGCACCGTTTGGCTAATGGGCTGCATAGCGTTGGTCTTAGATAAATTTATCGGTAACGCGTAGTCGGGAGGTGGACAAAATAAAAATTCTTTCAGGCATCACTTCCGGACGAGTTTGTCAGACACCCCTGACCAACACTGTACACCGAGAACCGTTGTTTCCGAACCTTCGTGTGCCAGGAGAAAGTAATGATGACTCTGGCCATGACCAATGCCATCTGCAGACCGCCGATTTGGGTTGCTCCACTGGACAATCACGTGTTGTGGAGTCAAGAGCGACAGGGGACCAGTCAAAGGAGTGCAAGGTATCGGTCCGATGCCGGAAAGCAAGGTTAAGTACTCACTCGGTGTAGACTCCGATGATTTCATCCTCAGCCCGCCACTTGCCAACAACACACTTGAGGATGCACGCCGCAGCTGCAGCTTCGTCCGGTTTTGTCGTTCGGAAAAGCCGACATGACATAACGACTTTGTTTTTAGTTCGGGTTTATCGGACTTGTGGAACGCGCTGCGCCTCCTCTCCCGGTCTTTCACGGGTGGGATAAAAGGGACGATGCTAGTGGTCTTTTTTTCCGTTGGGATCTCGCTATGTCGTGCATGTCAGCCTCCTCTTCTTTCCTGAAAAATGTCATCGTCATTGGTCGTAACGACGACGGAGCCAGCCGGCCTGCGAAGCGAGAATAGCAAGGATGCGCACGTCGATCCGCCGCACAGCCAAGGCGAGCCGGACAGCAGCAATGCAAGAACTACGGAGCCCGGCGGTCGAGGCGAAGCGTCTTCCGAAAGGATCCTGAGTGCGTTGGAGGTGGACGATGCCGCCGCGACGTTTGTCGGGAAGAGGATCTTCAGCGGAGCCTGGCACGAGGTTGCTTTCATCGCGGTTGTTGTGATGGCGCAATTGGTCACGGTAGGCGTTCCGTCGTAACTGCAACAGGAAATTCTCGGATTGATCTCTGTTTCAGCAAATGAACCTGGGCAACACCATCGTTCAGGTGCGCAGCGTTGCACGTGGCCTCAGCATCGGCGACGACGCTGCTCAGGAGTCCTGGTTCGTGGCCAGCTACAGGCGCGTCCGCTCTTTCTCTTTTTCTCCTGCATCTGCTGACAAAGGCTGCAGTATTACTGTGGGCGCCTTTGTTCTCGTGACAGGCCGGCTTGGTGATATCTACGGTATCAAAGCGCTGTGGCTTATCGGCTGGCTTTGGTTATCACTTTTCTCCCTCCTTTGCGGGTTTTGTGATTTCTTCGGCTCCGATGTTGCTTTCGACGTCTTCCGAGCCCTTGGAGGCATTGGCCCTGCAATGCTGATGCCTAACGCATCCGCGCTGCTGGCCAATGCATTCAAGCCAGGCTTTAAGAAGAACCTTGCTTTCGCCATCTTCGGAGCTGTTGCACCTGGCGGATACGTAGCCGGCCTGGCATGGGGCGGTATCTTCACGCAACTGGCCGGCGACTGGAGGTGGACTTACTGGAGCATGAGTATTTTGTGCCTTTGTTTTGGCGCACTCGCTCACGTCGTCATACCTAATGCGCTCAACATAGCGCATGGGGGATCTTTTGACTACCTTGGAAGTGTAGTTGGCGTGTCTGGTCTGGTCCTCGTCTTCTTTGCTTTTAAGTGAGTGCTCTTTGCCCTGACCACTGACCGGAATATTGTACTGAATGTTCCAGCGCTGCGCCTCTCTTTGGCTGGAATGCAGCTTACATACCCATACTCCTGGCAATCGGACTGATTCTGATCGTTCTCTTCGTCATTATCGAGAATCGTGTCCCGCAGCCTGTGATGCCCATGTCGCTGTTCACAAAGCCAGCATTTGCAGCCGTCATGCTAAGTCTATCTTGCGGATGGATGAGTTTCGGCATGTTCCAATACTACGTTCCTCAATTCCTGCTCCGTCTTCGCGGTATTACGATGATGGAACTCTGTCTCCAGGTACTCAACTTCCCGTCCCTTTTTCCAAATCTCTATTTACACGCCGCAGTTTATACCACTGGTTGTGGATGGCGTTCTCGCCGCTGCTCTAGCAGTTTTTCTGCTGCCTCGTGTCCCAGCTTGG
Organism: Lasiodiplodia gonubiensis; assembly: GCA_009829795.1. Taxonomy (NCBI): domain Eukaryota; kingdom Fungi; phylum Ascomycota; class Dothideomycetes; order Botryosphaeriales; family Botryosphaeriaceae; genus Lasiodiplodia; species Lasiodiplodia gonubiensis. The sequence continues at coordinate 152,050 of RHKH01000070.1, forward strand.
GTCGTCTTTATCTCATCGATGATCGCCTTCTTCACCGGTCAGATCTTATCGGCGCTCATGCCTGTTGATCAGGGGTACTGGCCCATGACGTTCCCTCTCGTTGTGCTCATCGCATTCGGCCCCGACCTCAGCTTCGCCAGTGCTAGCCTGATCGTGAGCGATCAAGTGCCCAAAGATCAGCAGGGTGCTGCTGGCAGTTTTGTGAACACCGTGGTCAACTACAGCATTGGTCTTGGCTTGGCCTTTGCGGGCAATCTGGAGGTCAGAACTAACAACGGAGGGGAAGATGTCTTGCAAGGGTACAGAAGCGCGTGGTGGCTTGGTACGGGATATGCAGGGCTGGGTGTCTTGGTCACCTTTGCGTTCAGAAACAAGATGCAAAGGCACAAGATTGAGTAAACATTGCACGATGTTGATGTCGAATGCGCACGAACTTGACCGAAGTTACAGTTATTCAAAGACCGGCGCAGATGTTCAAAGGCCATGATTGCCAGGTTTGGTAATTCTTCAAAGTGTGTCTCATTTCTTTGTTTCATTTTCGGGAGTCCTGGGTCATAACAAAACATGGGCTATTGTTCAGAAACACATCGACAATGTCTAGTGTCTAGATCAACTCATACAATGCTTGCTAAGTAGCTCCTACATTAAGAGCGATCCTCATCCGTTTTCCTACGACAGATCCGAACAAATTCTCCAAATCCTTCTCCGGTACGCCCTCTGTTCCCCCAAACCGTTCAACTAACGACGAAGAAATGGAAAAAACCACTCACAGAAAGATCAAGAGCTGCGCAAAGAAGCGCGTGCAGGAGTATATGTCCTCCCTCACAGAGATCAGAGAGCGCGCGCGGAAGCTCTTTCGTAGCAACAAGCTGGTCGAGATGATGTATGTCCTTCGCGATACAGGATTGACGTACCTCGTCAAGCGCCGTGCTGACGGACAAGTCGTAATGGCTCCCAGGAGGAGGAAACGACGGTCAAGGCGTAGCACAGGCCTCGCGAAGGAGAAGCCTTCAACTCGTCACAGCAGTGCCTCGGCCAGCTCTCGCAGTCACAGCAGGGCCTCGGCCAGCTCTTACAGCCACAGCAGTGCCTCGACCAACTCTCACAAGAGACGTCGCCGCAAGCACCGCCATGACCACCAAGAGCCTTACTGCCAGATCTGCGAAGATCGTCGGAAGCGTCGGGAAGAGATGCATGAGCACCGCGAACATCGGGACAGCCTCGTGTACCATCGGAATCAGTGGAAGCACCGCAGTGGTGGTGATCACGAGCATCACGAGTATGCTGAGCATCCCCGCTCTGTATCCGTGACTCAGCCTCCGGCTGAGTTGATGCAGAGTGCGACTGCCACTGACCCCGTCGTGGAGATGGGTAGGCCGGAGTCGCTGTCTGCCCGCACCAAAGTGCAAGTCCCTCGACCTGATCCGCTCTCTCGACCTCTTCCAGCGGAGCGCAAGTCCACTCGCAGGTCGAGCTTTCTTGCGCCTCTGAATGAAGCGGCGCTCTCTCTTCAAGCGGAGCGCAAGTCCACTCGCGCGTCGAGCTTTCTTGCACCTGTAAGTGAAGTTGCGTCTCGACCGGTAAGCTATTCAGACTACCAACTCCCCGAGGAGAGGCTTAGTATGTTCTCTGAACTGCACCTTGGTGATGATAGGAAGCGTGACTTGCCCGCACCTCGTTTCCGCTCTACGGGTGAAATGGGTAACACTGTACGACAGTCCAGGATGGCTTCTGTGGCTACTTTCAAGACGAGTTCCTTTGAGAAGCCACCCCCACCTTGCGGAGGCCAAGGGCTGAACAATCTGATCCATCAAGAGCTGCGAAATGGTTGGAGCAGCTCCGATGAGGATGGCTGTTCTTCATCTGACGACGACGAGGAGGATGCTGACGACGAGTATGAGGAGGGAGAAGAGGAGGTCATTGACCTGAATGGTGAGGATTGAAGTTGATTGAAAGAGAGTTGTTGCTTCTCTTTGTTGTGAGTTACATCATATTGGTATCGAATATATCTACAACGAATATATCTAAAAACTTTTTATCGCTTCGCTTCTTGTCGGTGAAACTGAATGAAATGCTGACCATGGGAAATTAAAATCCGTTGTCCCGTTTTTCTCTGAAAGTCCTGCCTCTACGCTGCCATGAAGTCTTTTGCTCATGTTTAGCTGAAGCTATCGTCCGGACGTGAATGTATATTTATTAATTCGACATATACGTTAGCTTCAACTACCCAAGTATGTCATCTTTCTGAGAAAGAGCTAAGGTGATAGTTCCAACACTTTTTCCACCCTTGGCACTAAATTGTTCCATCGGTGTATAAATTCGGTGTCCCCTTAGATGCCCACCCGGAGCCCTTTCTTCGTCAATTGCACAAATCGCTCCGCGAGTCCAATCGAGCTGCGATGTCCAGGTGGTGCGTGGATCTTCTTTACTCCATGTGCCTCTAGCTCCGCTGGGAATGCACCTCCGGTAAAGTGCGCCCCATTGTCAGAATAGACCGTCAGCGGCCACCCAATCAGTGCCACTACGCTAATCGTGAACAGTCCTTCGTCGGTCGCAGCCAGCACCACCTCGTCATATAGTCAACGATGATCAGAATGTAGCGATGTCCCGTCCGGACGTATATGTCGGATTAGTAAATATACATTCACGTCCGGACGGTAGCTTCAGTTACCCATGACATGAGTGGAAATGAAAACCACGCTAATGTCTTCAACTTGATCATCAGTACAAATTAATGATGCTTGAAGTTCCGTGCCAAGACTCCTGCACTTTCTGAACAATGTACCGACATAGTCGTTGTACAGGTACAGTGCAAGGCCATCGGCGCATTGTTCACACGCGCGAGAGAACAATGCAGTTGTGCACTTGAACAACCCCCGACTCCCCAACCTATATGATCATCTCGGTGCGCGCTGAGGATTTGAAATAACAAGCGGCTTGAAGTGTGCTTTCTTCTCTTCTAACTAAAGCGTCTTTTCTCCTTCACTTCCTCTTTTTTACTCGAAGCGATCGGTAAGCTTGGCCCCGAATAAAACTAAAAAAATGGAACCGACTAATAAGGCTGGAGCACTCGCTGATTACGTTCAGTTGAGCATAGCAGAGAAAAGAAACCTTGACTACAAGGCCATGAACAATTTCTCGCAAGAGCCTTCCGGCTGGGCGCAGGTTCGCCCAGACGTGTCACGCCGTCGTTCTCGGGACAATATTGCAAGCTTGGCCTCCAAGCCGTTGATGGAGGTTTCAGAGGTTGAGCGCCCCGCTCCCCTGGCCGTTCGCAAGAAGCTTCCTCGGGGATCCGTCGATTCCCCCAGCAGTGAGCCGGACTCCACGAAATACATTCCCTGGAACCCCAGGATGTCAGTCTCTACGATGTCAGTCTCGAGTAATGACAGCACAGAAACGACGCTGACCCGTGACAGCATCGACTCTCATCTGGAGACGGCCTCTTACGTGCCGTACGCCCGCTTTCAACAGCGCGACGTCCACGTTCTCAACGTGGGCAGCAATTCCGCGAACACTCGCTCTGCCCGTACCGTTGGGCCTGCACAGATGCAGAAAAGTGAGCTGGACAGCATTATGCTCATGGGCTACGCCGCGCAACGCAGGCGCAAGATCCCAAACGCCCTCCGTCCCGGCGCACAGCCGACTGATCCCTCCGACTCGAGTGACGACGAGAAGCCCGAGGAGCACGACCTGATCCCAGAGGCCCTCCGCATCACGCAAGCCAAGCTGGAGGGCGCAATCCCTCCCGTCGTCGTGACCGCTGCTGACAGCGAGCTGCCCTTGACGCGCTCTCCGGACTCCCTGGACTCCCTGCCGACCATCACCATCACCACCCCGGACAAGACCACTCGTCCTTACTCCGAGCCCGCCACCACCGCTCTCCGCCGCCGCCACCGCAACAGCCGTCTCCGCGAGGCCAAGACCGCGACCCGCCCGCTCACCTGGGACTCGCACGCCGCCCGCGCTGCGCGTCTGAACGGCCCGCTGCCGCCGACGCCGTACGAGATGGCCATCGAGATCGGCCTGCTCGGCGAGGAGGACCGCCGTCGCCGCCCCATCAGCCATGGCGACGACTCTCCGTCTGTCTCTGTTGACAGCAACAACAACGGCGGCGGCAGCAGCAGCAACGCCACCACCACCACCACCACCACCAGCAACGGCAACGGCATCGGCGCCCGCAGCAGCGACGGCAGCGTGATCACGATCCCACGTCGTCCACTTGGCGACAGGGCGTTCCGGCCAGCGGCCAGCCGGGCGAGCGGGGCGTGGGGGCCCGACGACGTCGGCGCCGGGGACACGGGGGTCGGCGGCGACGTGGTGCGGGCGAACTGGGTCGAAGTCGCCGCTGCTCCTGCTTCGCCGGATTATTCGCCGGACGGTGGCGCGAGGAGCCCGCAGCAGTGGTCGCAGCAGTTCCGGCCGCTGTCGTTTGATGAGTTGAATGTGGTGCCGCCGCATGCGGGGGAGGGGAGGCAGACGGTGATGGTGAAGAGGAAGGCGGCGAGGATTGTGGGGAAGGGGAGGGCGCTGTGGAGGCAGCGGAATACGCTGTGAGAGTTTTTTTTTTTTTTTGAAAAAAAAAAGTTTTTTGGATA
>RHKH01000070.1:156787-182138 GCA_009829795.1 Lasiodiplodia gonubiensis
TTTCCTTATTTTCCTTTGTATATTTTACAACAAATACATACCATATATATACCTAATCGGATATTACTACATACTCCTTAAGTTTGGATTCCCTGTGGGATCTGACGGCGCACTTGAACGTGAAATGTGAGATGAATGACGTCGGTGAACAAATGGCTGTGGAAAGAGATGCATGACTTGTATTAACAGTGGGATGGGCACTGTTTGATGGACCCAAATACATGAGCGTGGGGTTGGTCTGTGGTTGATCGGGCGTTGTCAGACTATAGTAAGCTCTCAGAACACACTGGAATTCAGCAACGCTGGAACATTCACTTTTTGCTGGTGCCTCCTACCAAATTGTTGACTTCCCAACAATTTGCAATTTCCACCCGTTTCCCCGCCAGCACGCCAGCCGTGACCGACTGCAATGATGCCAATCACCGTCTACCGGCACCTACTTAAACCCCTCATATCCCCGCCCAAGGTCACTTCTTTTCTCCTCAGCTCTCTTTGCCTTTTGGCTTAGATCAAGTGTAGTAGCTGTTCTTTTTAGTTTAATCTCTAGAACGTCCCTACGGGGGCATTTCTTTTGATTAAACTAGTTTTTGGAACCCGGCTAGTGGCCGCTGAGCTCCGCTTATCGTCACTGACCACGGTGTCGCTAGTATTGCACTGACTCTAGCCGACGCGAAGAGCGTCGTCTTCACTGTTGCCAACCGCCATTTTTCGTTGAGTCACCCAGTGGCAAAAATGCCAATGGGAGCCCGAGGAAGAACCTGACTTGGTACAAAGCGCTTTGATCCCCAGGGAAGCGCCACACACTTCGCCACCTGCGTCTCATTGGGATTTTATTGTTGTGCTTTGTCTGTTTCTCAAGCCACACAACGAAGGCTTATTGTTTGTACGATGGTGGGAAGGGTACCGCGATAAGCCTTTCACTCGACTTACAACAGGACGTCAACATGGAGAAGCTCTACGCGGTGCGGCCGACGCCTATTGACAGCCTATTGACAGCAGGCTTTAAATAGTCCAGACCACGCCACAATCACTTTCACCGATATTTATTACACAGTATACCCACACTGGGCACGATGCCTCTCTTACACTCCTTTGGGTCAGAAAAAGCACAGAACATATCGACGCTATCGTCCATCAAAAATGCAGCTTACCACAACCATTGCCCTCCTTGTTCTCTCGGCCGGCTACTCGGCCGCTCTGCCCACCACCGACTCTCCACCCCTTCCTTTGGCCATTGAAGTCCCTTCAGCTTCGCCACCTCTCGATGTTACAAACAGCTCATCTCCCGTCGCACCCCGCGGAGTTGGCGTCGGCTCTAACGTCTGGCGTGAGTTCAAACTCTGCACCGACCCGAACCTGGGCGGCGTGTGCATGAACCAGCGCGTCCGCGCCGACCAGTCGTGCTACAACCTGTCCCCTTGGATGAACGACAAGGCTTCGTCCGTTTGGGTTTCTGGAGCATATTGCTGGCTGTACAAGAACGGGTTTTGCTCTGGGGAATCGCGGCAGATTCGAGGGCCAGTGCAAAACCTGAGGTCGATGGGGTTCAACGATGTAACCAGTAGCTTCAAGTGCCAGCACTATACGGTTATCTAAAGTTGGTGGGCGTAGAAGACGTGTCTCTCCTTCTTTTACTTATTTCCTGATTTCTTGTACTTACTGGTGGTCTCTTTTCCTTTTTTTGTTGCTCATAGAGCTCGTTCGCTTAGAGGATAATGACCATTCCAGGTGGCAAACATTTTCAAAACAAACTAAAAAGGCAATCAGTTTGCCTGATATCTCCTTGCACATGATCGCGTTGAATTAATTCTTGAATGTTTAGCGGAAAGAAGTGAATCTGCAGTCAATACCGACCAAACTAACGCGTTTGCTATCATTTTTTTTATTTGGTATCCGTCGACCGAAATGGAAGCAATCAGGTGGAGGTTTGATTATTGCCGAAAGAGTACTTCTGCGCAGCCGTCCTATAAGAATCATGTAGAGTTGGACGCATGGAGGATGACAGCTGTGGTGGCACCTACTCGATCGGGTAGGCGATGCACGTCAGGTGGGTCTTGCTGACAGGGGTGCAGCCTCACGTGGCTGAGGCAAGACATTGTGAACACCGTAGAATGGGCCTGCGTGCCATCTTAAATTGCATCATAATTATATGGGGCGTTTTTATTGCGCCTAGCGCCCCTGCAGGACGTGTGCGACGAGTGTGTAACCGTCTGGGGAGATGCTTATTATCTGTCGCCCACGCCCTCCCTCTATTTGCGCTCCTTCAACCCAGCCGACCTTGTGCTCCCGCCCAACATGTCTCAACGCATCGTCACGAAAATCCAGCTGCTGAACCATGACAAGCCCGTAATCTGATGTCCTTGCCTTTTTCCCTTTAGTTCCCCGGCCCCGTCCACCCGCCCCACAAAAATATCCGCGCCCGCTCGCTCCGCTGCACGACATCACTTAGCAAAATCCGCACGCACCCGCACTCGTGTTTTTCACGAAACAGACCGACTGATCGAAAATCCAATTTGCAGTTCAGCTATGTCTCAGACATGCCCGCCCGAGCACCCCCCGTGCAGCAGCAGCAGCAGCAACAAAAACAGAAGGCGCGACCCTTGAACCCGAGTCTGCGCAGCAACCACCACCAGACATGGACCCTCGTCAAGAACCTGCCACTTATGGACGCGTCGCGCAGCTCTGACCTGCACCAACGACCCAACCGCAACAACAAAGTCAACGCCGTCGTGCAGGTCCACCCGTCACTATTCTGCAACGAGATGCGGCCCGCGGGCCCGCTCGACGGCTCCGCCGAGCTGATTTACATGACCAACATCGCCCCGTCGCCGTCCACTGTTGCCGCAAACCGTCCTGCAGATGCTGCTGCTGCGAAGGATCCTGACGAGCTCATGTTCGTGCTGGAGCACCGCCCCGAGATCATCCGCTTCTGGATCGACGAGAGACCGGTCGGCCACCCCAACGTGTCCAAGGAGATCCGCAAAGGCGTTTTGGACGATAGCAGGAACTGCTCCGTCATCAAAGTCTGTCTCAATGGAACCCGTGAGAGGCGGTTGTCGCGTGAAGCTCCGTCGTCGCCACCGAAGGAAAGCGACATCTACCTCCCTCCGTCCAGTCGCGCCTCGAGAGTGTGGATTTATCTCGACCCCAACAAGAGCCAAGGTATCGAAAACCAACAAAAGACGACGTCCAATGGAAAGGGAAAAGCCGAGATCAACGCGCCGACGAAAACTCCTGCAGCTCCGTCGCAGCGGAGAAGTTCGCTGAAGAGATCTCAAAAGCCGCCGCAAAAGTCTTCGCCAGCGTCGTCTCAAGACCAGCAAGAGCAACCATTGCGCAGGATCTCTCAGGACCGAAATGGACATTCCCTGGAGAAGAAGCCGCAGCATTCGTCCACCAAGGCATCTCAGAAACCCGCGCAGACACACCAGGCTCCGGCTTCATATGGCATCCCAATCCCCACGCGCCGAAGCAGCAAAAAGGCCACTCAGAGATCTCCTCTAGCCATACACCCTCCAGCAACCATTTCTCCCAGTCCGCCAGCGAAGAACATGGAAGATCTCGCAACAACCGAGGAGCGCGAACCGCTTCCGGCAACAAGAAAGGCTTCGACCCGCCAGACGACGACGGAACATCGGTCCAAGAATTCCTCCAGCAGCACCACACCAGGCCGTCGTGCTTCCTCCCGCGGTAATTCCGTACCTCCGAGAACAACGCAGCGGGAGCTCAACAGAGAAAATGCCGGATCGGACCTGGAACAACCGGAGTACTTCATCAAGAACGACGTCTTGAACGACATCTCGCGCCTGATGACGACCAACTCGGACCCGTTCGGCCGCTTCCACAACAGCAGCTTCCCGCCGGAAATGACGGACGACGACGACGACGACGACAGCGACGACGACGACGAGGAGCGCGATCGCTTCCCGGAAAGTGCTTTTGACTCCACGCCGACGCTCGGTCAGGCGCAGTTCGGGAAGTTCTACAGAGCCGGCAAGAGGGCGCAGTCCAGCATCTTCTTCGAAGAACAGGAGGGCGAGCGCCGCCGCAAGATCGAGGTTTCGCACGTGGAGAAGCCCGAGGAGGCGAAGCAGCAGCGCGAGTTCGCGAAGCCTTCGAGGATAAAGAGATTGGTGGGCTTGACGTTGACGGGGGTGTGGAACTGCAAGTGGGCGGCGAATTCGAAGTAGTGGGATGGGAAAGCGTAGATGGTGTGTGGGGCATGTGTCGCCAAGTCTAGTTTCCGATCCGTTGGTTATCTGAGAGGGACATATCTGCGAAGTTCAGCAGCATAGCCTTCTCGCCCGGTCTCCACCACGTACGGCAGTTAGAATTAAAAAAAAAATGTCATGTGGTATCCTCAACTCGTTTCTTCATGTCGTGCCATGCCATCTAAATTCCAAGCATTGTCTCTCAGTACGAAAACGGCCTCACCTTATACAACTCCTTCTCCTCCGGTCTCCCCGGCACCGGCTTATCCAAGAACTCGGGGTACAGATAAAAAGCCAAATCCTCCCCATCCCTCTGCTTCTGGCTCCACCCATCGCCCAACCACGCCATGCGATTAACCTGCCCCTCCTCCCCGCCCTCCCCCTCCTCGCCCACATACTCGTACTCGAAATCCTCCCACCGCGGACTCCGCAACGCCTCGATGCAATGGTTCGTGCTGCCAGGCCACAACCCCGTAATCCGCCCCCCCGAACTCCGATACCAGCTCCTGCACTCCTCGGCGAAGACGGTGCCGGCGAAGTAGGCGTCGACGTAGGCGGTGAAGTCGCGCACGCGGCGCGGGTACGCGGCCATGCAGCGCACGTTGTCGCGCTGGATCTTGCGCACGCATTTTACGATGTAGTCGCCCGTGCTCTCGATCATCATCGTCAGGCTGCCCGACCCGATGGCGCTGTTGGGCCCCAGCATCATGAACAGGTTCGGGAAGCCGTCGGTCGCGACGCTGAGGTAGGATGTTGCGCGGTGCTGCCAGTGGTCGCGCAGCGTTCGAGGAGGCGTGGCCGCTGTCGTTGTTGTTTGTGTGCCGCTGCTAGTGGTGGTGGTGGTCTTTGTGGCCGCCTTCGCGGGTGGTGGTTCCAAGCCATCGGCGCCGTTGTTGTTGACGCCACCGCCGCCGCCACTGGTGGTGGCTGCTTCGACGATGACGGGAAACGGCGGCGGGGCCGACACGTGGAAGCCGGTGGCGCAGACGAGGGCGTCGACGGCGTGGAGCGCGCCGTCCTTTGTGCGGACGCCACGGGGCTCGATGGCCGCGATAGGATCGTTGACGAAGGCGACGTTGGGGCGGGTCAGGGCCTCGAGGAAGCCCGGGCCGGGCGTCAGGCGGCGGCAGCCGGGCGAGAAGGACGGCAGCAGGGCGTCGAAGATGTCGGGGCGGGCGGCGAGGCGCTGCCGCATGTTGTCCTCGAAGGCGCGCTTGGCGCCGACGTTCATGGGCGTGCCGCGCATCGTCACGGCGTGGATCGAGTTGGCGTCTTCCTCGACCGCCAGCCGGAAGCGCTGGTAGTGCTCCGGGTCGCGTTCGAACTTGGCTTTCAGCTCGTCGGGGACTGGGCGACACACACATTGTTAGTCTGGAATGAGTAGATGAAGGAAAGGGAGGGCACTTTACTTGTGAAGCCGGTAAGGCCGAGCTTGTCCCACATCTCTTGACCGAATGGTGGAGATATCCAAGTCCTGCTCCGGATGAAGCACGAGAGTTGCGTCCCGGGGAGCCTCTGCAGGCTCGGTATTATTTGGATAGCACTGCTGCCAGAACCAATGACGCCCACACGCTTGTTCGTGAAGTCGTACCTGATAGCCGTTAGCAGACCACACCATCACTTCAGCGCCCATCCATTCGCCCACTCACTTTTCATTCCACTTCGCAGAATGCATCACCTCCCCCTCGAAGCTCCGCAACCCCTCAATCTCCGGCCAGGCCATGTTATTCAGATTCCCTCTCGCACTCACCAACACCTCGGCCTCATCCACAAACACCCTCCCCGTCTCCACCTCCAGCACCTCGACGCGCCACTTCCCCTCCTTCCGATCGAACCTGCACTCCTTCACCTCGTGCCCGAGCCTGATGAAGCGATCGGCGCCGTACTCGCGCGCGGTGCGCTCGATGTAGCGCTGGATCTCGGCGGCGGGCGCGTACAGGCTGCTCCACTGCGTGTTGGGCGCGAACGAGTACTGGTACGAGTGCGACGGGATGTCGCACGCGCAGCCCGGGTAGCGGTTCTCCCACCATGTCCCGCCGATCCCGCCGTTCTTCTCGTAGATGCGCAGCGACACGTTGCGCAGCCGCTCCGGGATGCGGATCCCCAGGTACACGCCCGAGTAGCCCGCGCCGACGACGATGACGCGCAGCGGCCGCTGGTTCTCGACGGGCGCTTGGTGGAGGGTGAAGGTGGAGGTGGGGGCAGAGTGGCGGAGGGGGGAAGAGGATGATGTCTCGGCGGTGGTTGCGGTGGGTTTGTGAGGATGATGGCTGTTCACGCCGTTGGTGGGTTGGTTTACGGAGTCGATGCGATGGAGGGCATCTTCAGGTGGGGTGTTGCTCCTCACCGATAGTGACTCGGGCAGCGAGGGCACGGCGGACATGGCGCGCGAACGAGGAAAGTAACAGTAAAAACAAAGCAAGAGCGAGCAAATCAATGGCGCTCAGCAAAAAGACAGACTGGCTAATACTGATATATCACGCAAATGGCTTTTCAGTGAGCAGTGGAGTGGAAGGAGGGGGCACATCAACAACATAAGAACAGCACGCGCGGACCAATCCCGCACACCATGGACCCGCGTGAGCAAGCCGTACATGGGTACGACACATCTTGTGCTGGGGAAACCGGTAGGAACCACCGGCAGTGGCCCGCTGCCCAAGCTTCATCCCAGTTCATTGCCGAATGAGGGGTAGAGGCGCTGCCGGCGATCGAACAGCCAGTAAGCGGTTGGTGTGGATAACAATGGCATGATGTGCAGAGAATATGTAACATGTTTGCTCCACACTTTCAAAATGAGCGGTATAGACAAGCGTTGTGCCCCTCAAGCTTCTTCCCCACAAAGAGGCGTTGCGGGGTTGCTCTGTGCTCGGCACTGCTCCTTACAAAATTGCCGAAACGGTCGTAGTCTCAATGGTCGGACTGAAGGATCGTTCCCGTTGATGGCTGAGTCTTAAAAGTAGTGACCAGACGGACGCGGGACAGACAGGGTGAAACCGGCCATGAAACTCGACGGATTGCCGATAGGGCCTTGTCGGAAGTACCGACCGGTGCTGGAGCGGCTCCAATTCCGAACCCACCAATGACTCGCCGCAGACGTCAGGCGCATTTCGTCCAGTTTCCAATTGGCTGAATGGCGTATGTTGTGCACAAATCCGAGGTAACTGGCTGCAGGAGGGGAGAGGTACCAGCCCTCGATGATTGGGTCAGGAGTCCACTCCAACACTGCCGTCAGCGTCGCATGTAAGTGGGTGCCGGGACCAGACGACGGAACCGGGCTCGCGGGGCTCGGAACTAATGCATTGGGTTCAAGCCGCCGTTGACTGATCCAGCGTACATGTTTTCCTACCATGTCAACTCCACGCTCCGTCTCTTGTCCACCCTTCTGTCAGAAATCCATGAACATTTGCCCCTTTGCCAATCCAGTCGCACGCAAAGAAACGCCGCCAAAACATTGCGCCCAAAATGTCTCTCTCATGGTGAATCTTGAATGCATAATTGCGGTCTCCTCGTATTATTACACTTTCTGCGCCGTGGAATTCATCGACCAGAAATTGATGATCGCAACCTGCACCTCGCCGTTAGCGTCGAACCCCGACGGCCGGGATGAGACATACCTGGTTCCCCAATTTATACGCCAACTTTTTGCCGTCTGCATCCCATCTCAGGAGATGTTCCAGCTCCGTATCTCGTGCATCGGGCAAAGTAGTGTCCCATTTTTGCTCGTCGTTGTCTGCTGGTTTCCACTTGGCCTTTGCTATCCCGACTTCTGGGTCCCAGAAGGTCACCGTGTCGGTTCCAGCAGCGGCTAGAAGATAGCCATCTGGCGAGAATGCAATTTCGATTACCGAGCCGCTCGAAAATCTTTGCACATTCTCAAACGGCTTCTTCGCATTCCAGAATTGAACCGTCCAGAAGCCAGAGTCCGAGGAGGTTGCGAGCAGACGATGCGAGTCGGCGCTGTGCGAGGCGGGGTTGGTGATTGGTTGGAATTCAAGGCCGGTGATGTCTTCTCCCGGTGCAAACTCGTGCGTGCGTATTTCCGTGTCTCCGGGGAGAATGAGACCGAGTTTTGGATGGGTTTCGTCGGAAGCGCTGCTGCAAGCGATGATGTTGCAGACGGGATCGTAGCGGAGGTTCTCCCAGCGCGTGCTTGTTGTGAAAGATTTTTGGACTACCAGCCTGTTTTCGGCGGTAATTTCGTAGACCTCGAGTATTCCGTAACCGGCCACGACAAATGTCGAGTCGTTCATCCACTCGGCTGCGAAAACGGGATGGTCGGTCTGTGCGCTGTAGAGAGGCTCCTGCTTTATCTCCTTCCACACACAGATGCGCGAGTTGACATCTGTGCTGCACACGCTAAGGAGGAGGTTCGCCGGCGCGTTGTAGCGCAGAGCAAACACACTGCCAAGCACAGCCGTGACCAAACGTGTCTGCAGCCCGCCTTCGCTCAGATGATAAAGCTTTCCTTTGGTCATCTTCTCGCCGCTATCAGCGGTCATGTCTTCCAACGTGCCAATGAGGGCTTCGCCAGGCAAGGTCCAGGCCACAGCGGTAACGGTCGGGTGATTCAGACCGATGTCTAGGTCTCGTGATACGGGTTCTGTCGGGATGTCTTGCTGGGTTTGTGATGAATTGGGGATGTGATAGATGCGTAACAGGGATTCGCCAGCGGTTAGGAGGAGCTGAGGCTCCGTGGGGCTCCACTCGGTGTGGACTACAGTAGCTCCTGGCTCGTCAATTCGTAAGAATGTGGTCTGAGGCCCTAGATCGGTGATCTTCTCAGTCTGAAGCACGCTGCTTTCGCCCAGACTCAAGGTGGTGACCAAGGGCGCCACTTCTTCCTCGATAACCGAATCAGCATCCGAAACAATGGCTTCCGACTCGGCGGGAGCGCCATTAGTCTCAATCTCCATATCACCATTCAAACGCGCCTGCGCCTCATTGCTACCTTTCTTCTTCTTCCGTGCGGGGGCGTCTCCATCAGCGGCGGTTCCATTGACTTCTTCCTTGCGCACGCGACGGCTCGACAGGGTTTTCCGGCGGCGCGCGTCGCCGTTGTAACGGGCAAAGGGACGGCCGTGATCGCGGCCAAACTGGTAGCGGCGCTCCTCGGTGCCCTGGCAGTCTTAGCACGATGCAAGCTCGATAGGAGAGCGGCGGAAACGTACATTGGAGGCGGCGGCGCGCATATCGTCGAGCCACAGGCCATCTTGGAGCATGCGTAGCAGCGTGTGCGTCTGGACCTTGTCGGCGAAGGGCAGCGTCTCGGGCTCATCGTTCCAATCATGCGCCAGCGCCAGCGCTGCTTTGGCGTATCCTTTTGAAAATTAGAATGGACGGGTGGGCAAGGCTTTCACAGATGCGGAGGTCGGCGCGCGGTGGCGGCGGAGCAGCCGAGCTCGGCTTCGACGCGCGAGCAGGGTGCGCAGGCAGAGGTGCATCCAGACACGACATGGTTTGGCGGGGGCTTGTGTTTGGGGAGAAAACGCGTGCATCCGGGAACAGTGACGTACCAGCCTCTTGCAGATACCTCCAGACCAGGTAGTTCACGACGTTGGAGGAGAGGTGCTCGGTCATGGCGCATGATGTCGCGCGCGCGCAGCGGGCTCCCGGGGGTGGGTTCCTGGATCTTGGGTGGGTGAAGCGACCTCTCTGGGAATGGGTCTGCGGTGTGGAGTGGAGAGAGGCTCGTCGGGCTGGGTGCGGCGCTGGATGGACCCGTTGCTGCTTTGCTTGGCGCGCAGGCTCCGGCTGCCCTGGGGATGGATGATCGGCGCGAGCCGTCTGTGCAAGAGGGCCACAGGGCCCCAGGCCCTGCGCACCACGTCGTCTCACAAGGGACCAGCCCAGCCTCCAGATCGCCAAACTCCCGGCCGACACCACACCACCACCACGCTCCGCTACCGCTGCGCGCGCCCGTCGAGGCGCCCCCGCCCAGACTGCTCCAGCCAACCCGCCGCTGCATCCCCGCGCCGCATCTTTGTCCTAGGCGCCCCGCAATCCAGGGACCTCCCAAAAGCTTTACAAGCTCCCCGTGTCCCTCTCCAGCGCCTCCGCCATGCGCATCAACGTCCCACCCCTCACCCGCGGCCTGCTGGTCTGCCTGTTCATCTTTACCCTGCTCAATTGGATCCTGCGGCCGGGCTACAACGACTGGGTGCAGGGCGTGGGCAAGCCGCTCGTGAGCGCTGGAGATGGCGCCCCATACCTGGCCATCATTCCCTCGACAGCTATTGTATACCCATGGGTGTTTCTGATTGCAACCGTGGTGGAGGAGAACATTTTCGGCCTGTTGATCACCGGCCTCACCATCTTCTACGGCGGCCGCTATCTGGAGCGTGCCTGGAGCTCCGCCGAGTTTGCCAAATTCGTTCTCTTCGTTTCCATGATACCCAACATATTGACTTATCTCCTTTATGTCATTGGCTATGCCGTTTCCAAGAACGAGGAAGCTATGTACGTCTCCGCCTACAGTCCGTCCGACACAAGCAACTTGCTGACATTCCCACAGGACGGCAACCATCTCCGGCGGCATCGCAATCCAAGCCGGCTTCCTCGTCTCCTTCAAGCAACTGGTCCCGGAGCACACCGTCTCCATCGCTAGAGGCGCGATCCGCATGCGCGTCAAACACTTCCCGATCATCTTCCTCATTGCCAACACTCTCTCCGGCGCCCTCTTCGGCACCGAGACTGCCACCTTCCTGTCGTGGTTTGGCTTCTTCACAGCGTGGATCTACCTGCGCTTCTTCCGCATGTCGCCCTCGCTCGCCTCCACCTCCACAGGCGAGGACGCCTTTGTCCGCGGCGACGCGTCCGACACTTTCTCCTTCGCCCACTTCTTCCCCGAGCCTCTGCAAACCCCGGTTGGCTTGTTTGCGGATCAGGTCTACAACGCACTGGTGGCGATTAGGGTCTGCACGCCCTTCTCGCACGAGGCCATTGATGCGGGCAACGAGCAGGCGATGGCGCGCGCTGAGGGCGGCCTGCCGAGTCTCATGAACCCGGGCAGAGGAGCGAGGGGCGGCCGCAGGGAAGAGGCCGAGCGGAGGAGAGCGCTGGCGCTGAAAGTGCTGGACCAGAGGTTACAAGCCGCCGCGAGCAGGCCGCAGCAACCCACCGTTCCCGCACCGCCCTCCGGTCCCTCGATATTGGGTGAGACAACGTACGAGCCGGAACGCCACGACGAGCCTCCTAAGGCGGCGGCTTGAAGATATGCAAACTAGGCCTGGATGTTGGAGTTTTGTTGAGGAAGAAAAGTCTACTTTTCCTTTCTGTCATTGTACGATCGACTCGAGGACGGCACGTCTTGTACGGTATTGTTTCACATTTGGTTTCTGGCGTAGACGCCCCTTGACGTTCACTGGGCATTCTCCAGGCGAGCTCAGGACAAACGAGCTTCTTGTCCGCGCTCGTTCCTTACATTGTTTTCTCAAGCACGGAGTACGGGAAAGATACCATTGCTTTGGTGGTATTTCGTCTCGGGTCAGGCGGCCGGGTAGATGGAAAATTACGTGGATTATACATATCCAAATACCCGTTGCACATTCCTCCCAACACCACTTCCAAGAGAGGCAAAAACGATGATTTTGAAACTTTCAGGCTCTGTGCCGCGCAATGTATGCTATGCTAAATCAATACAGATCTTCAGACCCCCACCTAGATAACTCCACTCTCACCCTTTCAGGAGAGGCTGTCAACACCTCTCAACACCCTCCCCCTTTCTCCCTAGCGATCCTCGCCAGGGTCGCCTTACCTGCCCTGCTCTCGTTGGGCCTCCCAATCTCCCCTGAAATCCACTTGCCCACCTCCGACAGCTTCTGAATATCCACGCCGGTCCGCAGGCCCAGACTCTCAAACAGGTGCACGAGATCCTCGGTGGCGACGTTGCCGGTGGCGCCGGGGCTGTAGGGGCAGCCGCCAAGGCCGGCGACGGCGGCGTCGAACTCGCGCACGCCGTGCTCGAGGCCGACGACGGTGTTGACGAGGGCCTGGCCGTACGTGTCGTGGAAGTGCAGGGCGAGGTCCTGGCGCTCGACGCCGGCGGCGGCCAGGGTGCGCAGCAGCTCGCGCGTGCGCGGCGCGGTGCCCATGCCCGTCGTGTCCGCCACCGAGATGATGTCGGCGCCCAGCCCGAGCAGCGACACGGCCAGGTCCGCCACCGCGTGCGGGTCCACGTCCGGCCCCTCGTACGGGCAGCCCAGCGCGACCGAGATGTAGGCGCGCACGCGCAGCTTGTGGTCGCGCGCGCGCGCGAGCAGCGGCTCGAAGCGCTGCAGCGACTCGGCGATGCTGCAGTTGGTGTTCTTGCGCGTGAACGCCTCGGTCGCGGCGGTGAAGATGGACACTTCGATCTCCGGGGTCGTGGACATGGCGGCCCCGCCGCTGGCCGCGGAGGGCATGGCGTTGGGGTCTTGTGACGAGGTGTTTAATGCGGGGCCCTTGTCGGTGGCGGCAGCGGCGTGGGCGCTGTAGACGTTGAGAAAGTTGTCGAGGCCTTTCTCATTGGGCATGAGAAACTGGTAGGTTATGGGCTCGGTCGACTTTGGGGGAGTTTGGAGGATGTGTTTGAGTATCTCAGAGGAATTGGCCATCTGCGTGGATGGTGGTTAAGCCGACGAGCGGGGAAGTTAGGAGTGCACGGTTGGCTCACTTGAGGTGTCCATTTCGGACTGACGAAGCTACCAGCTTCTATCACCTTCAGGCCAGTTGTTGCCAGACGATTGACAAAATCTATCTTGGTGTTCACGGGGATGCTCGTCTTCTCGTTCTGGAGGCCATCGCGCGGGCCGACCTCGACGAGACGGACATGATCTGACGCCGGGGCCGAGTAACAACGGCGCGTAAAGGTTGGAAGCGTGGGACGGGCAAGCCTCCGGAAGGTTCTTCGCGCGATGAGTGACATTGTGAGAGTATTGAGGTATGAAAGTCGGACGGAAGCCGTTAGAAGCTCTGGTCAGGGAGTGTGGAATGACATCGTGTGGGGTAACGTTAAGCCGGGCCTAAGCCGATAAGGCTGAAACTAATCGCCGTTGCTTTGACTCGCTTTCCGCCGCCTGATCGCCCGACTGCCCGGCGCTTCGTCTGAACAAAATATTCGACCTGCAACAACCACAATTCCCTCTCTGTCCGCTTCTTGATACGACTCGTCCACCGCACGTATCAACCGCCTGCGCTAGGCATCTTCTAGTTGACCGCCCTCTGGGGTGATTTTCACCTCACGTCTTCCACCGCGCCGCCGCCGAAAAATTCACGACCCCGCCATCGACATGGAAGAGGATCGCGCAGCCACGAACTTGGGGCCAACTCCTGAGGAGGAGTTAAATGGCGAACCCAAAGTTGCTCCCAAGCAACCGAAGAAAAGATTTGTCGGCCGTAGGGCAGCAGAGAGCGCAGCTGCTGCGAAAGCGAAGGCCGACCCAAACGCAAATATCGAGGATAGCGGCGCAATACAAGGTACGATGGTGATAGGATGATTCGGGCACCGACAGACCTGCGCAACCCGAGGGAATATACTCAGCGGCGCACAGAGACTCGGGGCATAGCTTTGGCAGTCGACCGCTTCAGTGTGGACAAGTGCTGACAGTCGGTTTGCAGTTGCGCAACCCCGGAGAACAGCACGCGCCCTGAATAACATTCCTGCCTCTATCCTCGAGGATCCAGACATCAATGCTGCGATCTCACTCCTTCCTTCAAACTACAACTTCGAAATCCACAAGACCATCCACCGTATCCGCCAGAATGGCCACAAGTCTGTGGCACTTCAGCTCCCCGAAGGCCTTTTGCTCTTCGCGACAACGATATCCGATATTCTCACGCAATTCTGCCCTGGTATAACCACAACAATAATGGGTGACGTCACCTACGGCGCTTGCTGCATAGACGATTTTACTGCTCGAGCTTTGGGCTGTGATCTGCTGGTTCACTACGCACACAGTTGTTTGATACCCGTTGCGGTCACCAAGATCGCAACACTATACGTGTTCGTCAGCATTGGAATCGATACACAGCATCTTTCCGACACGATCGTCCGGAACTTCAAGCCAGGACAAACCATTGCCATGGTAGGAACAATTCAGTTCAACGCAACCATTCACGGCCTTGCACCACAGTTGCGGAGAGAAGGCTACAATATCATTGTACCCCAGATAATGCCGCTATCCAAAGGTGAAATCCTGGGCTGCACATCCCCACGCTTTTCAACTCCTAAGCAGAAGTCCGAATCTCTGGTAGCGTCGGCTACTGGAAAGGCTTCCAAGGACGCACCTATCGAAGCTGATTGCCTGCTGTACCTCGGAGACGGCCGCTTCCACCTTGAATCCGCTCAAATTCACAACCCCCACCTACCTTCTTACCGCTACGATCCATACAGCCGTCGCCTGACCCACGAGACCTACGCACACACTGAGATGTACTCCCTCCGCGCGTCCGCAATCGAGTCCGCACGAAAGGCACGGAAGTGGGGTCTCATCCTCGGTGCCCTGGGCCGGCAGGGTAACCCGCACACCCTCACGCTGATCGAGAACCACCTCAAGCAGAAGGGCATCCCGTGCATGAAGATCCTGCTGAGCGAGATCTTTCCGGGCAAACTTCAGCTCATGAGCGCCACTAAGGAGGAAAAGAAGAAGGCAGGAGTTGACGAAGACGGCGCGAATGTGGAAGATGGTGGCGTGGAGGCGTGGGTTCAGATTGCCTGTCCCAGATTGAGCATCGACTGGGGATACGCTTTCCCTCGGCCGCTTCTGAGCCCGTACGAGGCGTTGGTGGCGCTGGGTGTCCGAGAAGGGAAGTGGATGGAGAAGGCTGGGAAAGAAGATGTTGGCGAGGACGTGTACCCCATGGACTTCTACGCGAAAGAAGGCTTAGGTAGGACTACTGTGGGTGATGTACAGGTCCGGGCTTGATGAATGTTCCAGGACTCACAAGGTAAATCAGATTTTCACTTGTTAAAATCTAAAGAAAGCGGTGATATGCAAGTCGATTCGTCAACATCAATTCTTTGTCCGTCAAATCAGCCATGAGAAACCATAATCGAAAACTCCACATGAAGAGAGCTACGCCAATTTGGTACCAGTCCCAACGCCAATCTCGCTTTCCTTTTAGTATACGATGTCCACATTATGATCTCGTTAACGCGTCTGACATAGCCAAAGTACCTACAATAGTAAGCAACCCTTCAACATGATCCATCTCCGCAAGTTAAGGACATACTATGGGTTGTTCTCAAGCTGACGCAAGTAGTTCTCGAAATCTTCTTCGGAAAACGCACCAAAGTCCACATCCGCGTTAAGATCCGGCTGCACGTTGTGGTCGGCTCCATGGAGCTGTTCCTCACTTGTGGAGGTCAACGTCGATATGGCTGTATTCAGGAGCCGGTCGAGGTACTGGTGATCTCCGAAATGCATGTACTCAAGTGCTGTGAGAGCTTCGCCCGTCTTCGAATTACTCCAATCCTAGAGAGGCCGCCACTGAGGGTTTGGGTAGGCGTTTAACTTCCTCTGGACTGCAGCGTTCCATGACCCGACGATGGAAGAGTGGGAAAGCAAGCCGAGCATGACATTGTCCATGTTCCATGAGGTCTTTTCCACCCCAATTTGTTGGTGAGTGAAGAGGTGATCCTGGCAAAGACCGAAGTCGTCGAATACTCTAGCACACACACCACAGGCGTAAAGGCTCTTCTTGGATTCATGGTGTCTTGTCTCGAGGTGGTGGCCTGAGCAACCGGACTTTCGAATATGGCGGGAGCAGCCTAGTGCAGTGGTCCATGATCCGTTGCACTCGTTGCAGAAGTGATGTTTCTGGGGTTCATGATGTTGCTCAATATGGTTGTTGAGGTTTCCCTTGGACTTGTACAGTTTTCCATCGCAGAACGGACACCAGTATGGGGCGGTGGACATTGGGGGAAACATCAGACGATATCAATCTCGTGGGCTCGTGTCCTTTGAAGCTATGAAGCTAGAAGGTGCGGATCAGAAAGCCAACTTTGATTGGTCCACTCCTGGAAGGAGATAAATCAAAGAGGATGTGTAAGGGAGGGAACAGAGATTTCTGAGCAGTGATTGATCATTTATATTCATTGGCAAGATGATCTTTTGCAACTGCCCTGCAGCCATCAGGGCGAGACATCGCGGCGCTTTCGTATTATTTCGGGCGAGCCGGCGTTGCACACGCTGATATGCGTGTTCCCGCCAATGGGCCTTCGCCATGTGATATATCAGCGGTCCGGCGAATCACAGGCACTGGCCCGCCACCCCTGGTTACACCATTCTGAGAGATCTAAGCAGTTTTCGGCTGACCCTGGAACCAGACCCCGCGGGGTAGCGCAGCAGGTTTCACCGCCGCCGTGGGATGAACCGTGGGGTAACAGGGTCTTTTTTTTTTTTTCGACCAACGTATGCAGATAAATATACATGCGCGCGCGGAGCACTAGGCCGTGCTAAGTGGCTGCTGTGATTGCGGAGGGCGCGCACGCGACTGCAGCGAAGGCACGCCGGCACAAATCTGCGCTACAAATGTAATGTACTTGAGGGCCATCGAAGCTATGCATCTACTTATGAGATCGCAGTAGATTGTCCTTGATTTCTAACGCAAGGTGCTATTCAATCAATCAAGCTCCGGTAAGCAAGAGTTATCAGGAACGCTCACTCTATCATCAGCAGATATCTGGCAGCAGATTTCAGGCGGTTGATGGGCAGGCGGGTGCAGTTGATTCTTGTGCATGTAGCAGTGCGCTGAGTGACAAGCGCACCGCCCACGATGCTCAACAACAGGATTGCTTCGTTTCCTTGTTTCAACTTAAGTCTGCCCTCATGATGCATCCTTTACCTGAGTGATGGATGAGCTGTCATTACTACTGAGCTCAGCTGACTGCTTAATTACCCCTCTTCCCACTGGCCTCTCCTGGACGAATTTTTTGACATTGCTCTTTCCCGCTTTGTGGACCCCCCCCTTTAAGAAAGGCTGAAGACAGAAGAGGCAAGCGGATATGACGTCACACAGAGGTCTCAGCCCAGCCTTGGAGCTCTCACGAAGACAAGCAAAAGTACAACACAGTAGAACTCTCTTTCTCAAGCATACTCAGGTATATCTCATAATCATGAACCCTCTATCTACAATCAGTCTGTCGCACAAGCTCTCCCATACTACATCAGCCATCCATACACCTACCTTTCGTAGAACATCTGCTCATATCAGCCATTAAACAACATCCCTTACCCCCACAACCTCACCAGTCTCAACCCCCTCGCCCTATCCGTTCCCCACACGGTCTATTCCTCTCAACCCTCCTCCCAACCACTCTCCCATACAACACACTTTCAAACACCATTCTCCACAAGCGCCTCCATAACCGGCTTATGCAGCAACCCCGCCCGCAGCGCCTCGTAAATAACACTGATCCAGCTCCCCACCGTCATCCTCTTCCTGCCATCGGCGGCGCCTCCAGCCGCCTCCGCATGCCGCACGCCGTACTCGGGACAATCCATCAAGCCCCTGTGAAGGGGCACGCCGAGGTCGACGCGCACGAACCGATACACCTTCCGCGAGGCCTGGCCGAGGTAGGCAGGCGTGAGGTCGACATGTTCGTCGAACATGCGGGCGCGCAGGCCGGCGTACGTCGACTGCAGTGTTTCCTGCAGGGAACGCTCGAAGGCGTGGGCCTTGGCGGAGGAGTTGGGGCCGCGGTACAGGAAGGCCATGGCGGCGGCGCGGGCGGCGCTGGCGGCGCGGGGCGCGAGGTCTTCGTTCGTCGACGAGTTCCACTTGTCCCGCAGCGCGGCCCAGACTTCTTCCTGGACGGCCTTGGGGTCGGTGAAGCTATCGTGGTTGGGTTCGGCGGCGTCGAGGGTCTGGATGAGGGTGGCGTTGAATGATGCATAAGTCTCTTCGAGGAATTTCTTTTGCAGGACGCGCAGGTCGAGGGCTTGGCAGAGGGCGTAGAGGTAGGCCGCACACATTTGGCTGAGGACCTCGATGCTTTGGAGTGTGTAGCGGGCGGAGATGAGGGCGAGCGAGTTCACGGCCTGGTTGTGGATTTCGGCGCTCTGTACGTGGCTGCTGACCGGGTTGGCAAGGTACGCGAGCTCGGACATGTAGGCGGCGAGGTTGATGTCGATTCCCTTGCAGGTGAAACTCAAGCTTGGGTCATCTGCTGAGAGGTTGGGAGGTAGACCTTTGCTGAGGCCGGAGTTGAGAAGCTCTGTTCCTTGGGCAAAGAGCAGCTTGCCGAACATCTGAATCGAGGTGCGAGTTTTCTCCATAGCAGAAGTTATGGATGCTGCTTGGAAGTTTCCACCGTGGTGAACAAGGTCAGTATTGACGTCAACCAATGGGTTATCGGTAGTTGAGTTTAGCTCGACTGATATCTGCTCGGTGGCGAGAAGAAGGTCTTCAAGCTGCGGGCCAATCCACTGAGAGGAAGTGCGCAACGGATACCGATCCTGACACAATCCGGCCATGTGCATATCCTTCTCTCCGTCAAGGCCGGAAGACAGACGAGAACCTTGGAGGAAGCCATAGATATTCGAGGTCACTTCTATCTGGCCTCTGTGTGGCCGGACTCTTGCAATGAAAGGACTGAAGGATTCAGCAGTTCCGTTGAGAGCCTCGACACCCATGGCAGTAAGAGCTTGCGTAAGAAGGGCCAGGTGGTTGGTTTCATAGATTGCGATTGATGCCGCGGAACTGGATGCGGATGTACCGTTCAGAAGTCCAAGCCCCTCTTTAGCACCGAGGACAACTGGCTGCAGGTTGTGAGACTGCAACGCAACACTGGCAGGCATGGTCTTAGAGGGAGTTCCGACGCGCACGAATATGTCCGGATTGCCCTGGATAGCACCGGCGACATACGAGAGCGGTTGTAGGTCTCCGGAGGCGGAGATACTTCCGCGCAAAGGGATGACGGGAGTGATGTCGTGTTCCAGGAGGGCTATGATAGCGTCGATGACAGCAAGGGAGACAGCCGAGTGACCTCGCACAATGCTATTCACGCGCTGAAGCATCAAGCCCTTCACCCAGGAAGTGGGCATGGACAGAGTGCCGTAGTCATCGACATGGTGAAGAGCGCTCTGCTGCTGGCCGAGGAATGGTCTTCCGGTGTCGTTGCTGGAGAGAATGCCGCTTTGCTGGTGCTGGATGAGAGCACTTTGAAGAGAAACGACGTCGTTAGTGCGTGTATCAGCGCTACCGCCGTATCCAGTGTTGACACCTGGGGATGATGTCAGTATTGACATGTTTTTTGACGCGAAGGTAAACTCACCGTATACTAGGTCACCCCTGTCAAGGTGGCGCTGGAGCATCTTGACGCTTTCGTCGATCCGCGAGACCAGTTGTGATGACTTTTCGATGACGGGTTTCGAGCCATGTCTGGCGACGGCAACGAGGCCAGGAATCTGAAGTGACTCTCCGTCGATAACCACATCGGACTGGTTGAGGTGCTCTTTTAGTGCCGCCCAGGAGTCGTAGGTAGAGCGAGCATGGGCGGTCAGAGCCGGAGAAGTTGGGAGACCGAGTTCACCCATTTTGGCCGGAGGAAGAGGAGGTGGATCGTGGAACAAAAATTGTAGGGAGAAGCCAAGACGCTTAGGTTTATATGTGTGGCGGAAGCTGCAGGGAACAATGATTTTAGTACCGGTCAAAGGCGCGGTGAATGCAAGCTGCCGATTCGATGCGTCGGGCCCTCCACGGTCGACAAACGTTGGGGGTGCTGTTCACAGCCAGTCCGGGATAGACGTTTGGCGAGGGCTTGCTTTGCGCAGTTTCACCATGAGGGCCATCCCTGGCCAACGGCGATGCTGTGTCACTCTGATGGCGGACCTCGAGCTGCGGGAAGGCGCGAGGCTGCCGCACGCGAGTAGGAGCCGTGGCCGCACCTACCTGCAAAGGCAAGATTCATCACACCGATTATCCTCGAGCTGGTTTGCCCAGTAACCTGTTAGGGCAGGCTGCAAACTGATAGCAGGCAGATCGCCGCTTACATGCAGTTAGCTATAGCCGCTACAAGTGTCATGTTTGCGGCATGTGAGGTCCTTGGCTTGGCCGAGAGGAGCATAGCCAGGAGAAGGCTCCGCGGATCGCGGAAGCAATAGCGGTGGGAGATCTCGGAGAGCCGCGCGAAGTGGGGAAGAGCTCCCGCGAGTCAGCGACAGGGTACAGCGCGTCATCCATCGCGCCCCCCGAAACACGCGCGTCACACTGCACCGCGCACACCGCATCCCATGGCCACCCACGACCTGACTCAGCTGCAGGAGAAATGGTCTGCTCTCTACAAAAACGACCTGCCACGTCTGGCGAAGACGAGTCGCGGGTGGCCCGTCGTGCTGGACCACTGCTTCGCTCGTATCATTTTGGACAATGCTGTCGGCGAGGATAGACCCTGGATGGAGCGCGTCAGCACCCCCGCTACTAAGCATATGTCAAGCCAACAGCTCCAGGCAGCCTTGGATCTGGGCGGGAAAATAGCCAGCGGCGAAGCAGATCTCAACGAGCTGAACCAGCGAAGTCTCGAGCTGAGGGGCAAGGGCGGCTCGAAGAGGAAGCGTGACGGAGAAACGTCTCTGAATGTTGCGAAGAAGCGGAAGAAGGGATCGAGCACTGAAGATATTCGGAGTCATTTCTTCAGCGACAGTCCAAAGATGGAACCAACCAGCCCGACTCCAGAACTCCTACAGGCCAGGAATACAATCGCCGCCTCCAAGGACCTCACCGCTTTCCGGCGCTTTGCTCTCGTTCTCTTGACCTATATTCCCAGGGGCCGCTATAGCACCTACGGCGCCATGAGTTCGTATATCACCGCCCACCACCACAAATGCAGTGCAAGGGCCATCGGCAACGCTATGCGCAACAATCCCTTTGCACCCACTGTGCCATGCCATCGGGTCTTGGCACATGATGGACGTATTGGCGGGTTTAACGGTGACTGGGGAGAACAAGGCAAGCATGCGGCTGAGAAGAAGAGGCTCCTAGCAGCTGAAGGTGTTAGGTTCGACAGCGGTGGGAAAGTTGTGGGTAAACCGTACAAGGATTTTCATAATGATGCTGAAATTGCCGCTTGGTACGATCGATTACTAGGCAACAGTAAAAAGTAACTATTGTATGACCAACCTATACTTCACCAATATCTGTTCAGGGAGTACTCAATGCAACAACAAATGCGTATGTTCCGCTTCAAACTCCAACTCCTTACCGTTTGAGCAATGCGATGCACAGAGGATATTGTACAGCATGCAAAATCGTGAATGACAACGAAAAAAAAAATATAGCGGAACTCTGCCCTTACGCAGTCTTCTTAGACCTTGTTGTTCCAATGAGCTTCCAGAGATTGAACATGCGGAAGAAGACAGCATCCTACGAGCACCTGTTAGCAACAACTTTAGAGTACAATTTTGAGCTTGACCTACCATAACGCTCTTGGGAAGGAAGTTGCTGAGGAACCACACCATCCAGGACTTGTTGCCCTCCCACACCCACTTCGGCGGAGAGGACTTGAGGACCTTGGAAACAACGCTCTTCGCGTAGTCATCGCTGGGCATAGCACCCTCCTGGCTGTGCTTCAAGCGCCTCTGATATTCCTCGTTGAGAGGGATATAGTACGAGTCTTCGGGCAGTTGGCGGTCCGTCCGCGCAATGTTGGATTTGATGCCGCCGGTAACGATCGTCACGACACGCACGCCGAACGGCGAGAGCTCGACGCGGAGAGTGTTGCTGTACGCGTGAAGGGCAGCCTTGGAAGCGTTGTAGACGCCTAGTCAGATGTTAGCTACCTGCCCGAACCGCAGAGCGTGCGGTCAACCTACTTCCGAAGACATAGGGCCTATGTAAAGTCAGCACATGTAAACTCGCACGTCCTCGTCGGACACTCACATAACGCCAGCCAGACTGCCAATCTGTACAATGGTGCCCTTGGCCTCGATCAACAGCGGCGCAAATTCCTTGCACATGCGCATGACCGAAAACACGTTGACCTCGAACGTCTTCTGCACCTCGTCCATTTCAACGTCGAGCGCCGGCACCGTGTAGTTACGACCGGCATTGTTGACCAGGAAATCGAGTTTTCCATTGGTAAGCTCCTCGATCTCACGGCGCACCTGTTGCACGCTCTCGGGCTTGTCGACTTCGAGGGCGACGGTTTCAATGCCCAGCTCGGCGAGGTCGGCGATGGCTTCGGTGCGACGGGCGGAGGCGAAGACGCGTAGGCCTGTGCGGAGAGAACGAAGGCGATTGTATCAGCCGAGGAGCGCGAGGGCTGCAGCGGTGGGCTCATGGGGAGGAGAGGAACCTTTCGAGTGGAATTCTCTGGCGAGGCTGTGACCGATGCCGGACGAGCAGCTGTGCGCGCGAAAGGTCAGCGGCGATTTTGGCGCGAAATGTAGACAAGAAACATACCCGGTGATCAAGACAGTCTTGCGCGTGTCGGCCATTTTTGCGTGGTGAGGAGTTGTTTGTTGCAGTTGAGTGGAGAAGACGGCGGAAGGCAGAGAGATACCTGCCAGTAGCTTCCCCGCCAGGAACCCTGTGCCTCGGCGTCATAGCATCATCTGCGCTATTTACTACCTTGCACCACCGCGGCATCTCAAACACTTTTCCTCGCTTTTTGCCTGCGTCTATTGGCTAAGCTGAGCAGCACCATGATCGTCGAAATGCTTACGTCCGTACCGTGGTATCGCTCGATCTCGTCAATAGCTTCTCCATAGCTCATGGCAAGTCCAATTCCTTATTTTCTTTTTCTTATTTGGTCGCACTACCAATTAAGAGGCTTGGCTCTTGTCTTCACATCATGTTGCTTACAGTCCCCTCTCGTAGTCGATGGCTAGCGTTGAGAATAGTAACAAACGTGGGTAGCTGAAGCTATCGTCCGGACGTAAATGTTAAAATAATAAATACATTCACGTCCGGCCCTCTGTAGCCTCCTGCTGCCCGATTCCTTGTTCTACCTCCAGCTCATCAGGGATCATGACCGCAACCTGGGTGTGTTCGACTCTCTCATCTTCGTGTACCGGTGCCTGATCCTCGCGCCTATGTTGGCCTCTTGGCTCATCTTGCTCTTCGAAATTATCTCCCGTCAGATCAACGGTGATCCTCCGGCGGATCTGCCTCGTGTTGTTGCCGTTAGGTGCAGGGCTTAGAGTCCTTGAGGTGGTGCGGGACCTGGCTTCGCTGCTAATGATAGCCTCAACCACCCACGTATGCTATTTTTCTGAGAAAGAGCTGGGGCATAGTTCCGCCTAGGGCCTTACTATTCTTCACGCCAGCCTTCGGCCGCGCTACCCCCCTGTAAGATCGAAAACAATCAAACATCCACCAATGGTGGAGATGGCGGCAAGCTTGCATACAGACTCACCACGGCAACGACTTTTTTTATCCCCACGAAAACGGATAACAACATATATAACCGTGTATCATGACTAAATCTTGCTTGATAATAAACGGCCAAGTTCCGCAATCATCATGCCACTTTGATCCTACAGAAGCCATTTAGCACTGAACTGCGACGCAAGCAAATAGAAACATCAGCGGAACGTGAGTCATCCCCGCATCTAAGGATTTGTCAGCTCTTCCCCTCATTCACGTCACTTTTGTGAGCTGTAGAAGTATATTTATATGTCAAAGCCTCCGGAGTATCTTTCTTGAATTTACGAGCAGAGACGTGTTTGCACTGAAAGAAAATGCCGACTGCCATCATCACAGGAGCCAATTCTGGCATCGGTCACGAATTTGCCAAAGTCTTGATCAAAGAGGTGGGCTCTACTCTCGCAAACAAAGAAACCAAAACCTCATAGAAATAGTAGGGCTACGATGTACACGCCGTCGACATCCAAGACGGCGAGGGACTCAAGAGCTTGGGCTGCAAGACGTCCCAGCTAGACGTCACATCCGAAGACGCCATCAAGAAATTCAAGCAGCAATACGGAGACGGACCGCTAGATCTGCTGTTGAACGTAGCTGGTACGCGAAAGCCGCCGCACCTGAACATCGGAGGCAGTGCTTGATGCTAAGAGACATCGCTCCACCACAGGCGTTATGGACGCGGAGCGCGACTCGCTCACCACGCTCGATGCTCGTTCCCTGTCCAAGACTTTCGCCGTCAACACGTTCGGGCCGCTGCTGCTGACGCAAGCATTCCTACCCAACATCCTCAAGTCGTCCAGCCCGCGCCTCGGCTACGTTTCCAGCCGCGTGGGCAGCATCGCCGACAACAGCTCCGGCGGCAACTACGCGTACCGGTCGTCCAAGACGGCGCTGAACATGATCTGCAAGAACCTGTCTGTCGAGCTGAAGGACAAGGGCGTTGTGGTCGTCATCTTGCACCCGGGAATGGTCAGGACGGGGCTGACGTCGGTCTTGGCGGGAGGGCACGAGATTCCTGGGATGGTGGATCCGGATGAGTCGGCGGGGAAGATGTACAAGGTGCTGGTGAGCAAGACGATCGAAGATACTGGGAAGTTCTGGCACAGAGATGGCGAGGAACTTCCTTGGTGAGCGATCTTGCAGCATCTTTTCTTCTTCTTTCGGGTCTGCCTCAAGGTAGCTTAATCTATCATTCTGATACGTGAAATCTTCAAAGCGTAAGATCTCCGCCCATTCGAGGCCGGAATCAAAACCAAAGCAACGTGCCACGCAGCGGTGGCCCACGTACCTGATCCTCTCCCCTTCCCCAAATCACCTCGTCTCCAACCTCCCCAAATCACCTCGTCTCCAACCTCCCCACCTCCCCCTGCACCCTGGCAATCTCCTCCTCCACTTCCTCATACCTCCTCGCAATCTCCCTCAAGATACCACCACCCTTCCCACCCTTCCCCCCCGCCTCCTCAAACTCCCTCAACCTATCCTCCGCAATGCCCCTCCGATGCTCCAACTCCTCCCTCTCCCCCCTCAACCACCTCCCATACCCCTTCACCGCCTCCTCCAACCGCCCCTTCTGCTGCCCTTTCTCCCCCTCCCCACCCTCCTGCTTCGTCGCGCTAGTAGCAACAGCAGTCAACATCGTAACACTCAACTTCAACTCCAACCCCTTAGCGACGGCAGCCAGGTGCTCGGCCTTGGCGCGCGCGGCGCGCGCGGCGCTGCCGTGGACGGTTTGCTCGAGCACGCGCACGACGACCTCGACGAGGCGGGTCTGCGCGGCGAGGGTGGCGGCGGCGAGGTCG
>RHKH01000021.1:0-29444 GCA_009829795.1 Lasiodiplodia gonubiensis
CCACCCACGCCCCCCCCCATCCTTCCGCCCACTTCTCCCATCCGGTCCATACCCCTCCTCACACTCTTCCGCCTTTTTATCCTCATCTCCTCTCATTCATCACTTCCACATTCTGCTTCCGGCTCTCTGCCTACACGATCACCTCTGCGAACATTGATCACCACCCACTCGCAGCAGCCCACCTGTTCAACTGACAATTGGCAGCCCAAAGCCAACCGACTTTGAACAAGAACTCGGTCCGGATCGGCATTCAGGTCACGTTACTTGGCCTGGAGGGACCTAACCGCCCGTGCGAAGGACCCCCGCCACCCAACCCTACCTAGATCCACAAGCCAGCCCGCCCTATCTCTACTTCGACCACAACCCCGCATCAACCCAGCCTTCCATCACCAATCACCGGTCCACCATCGGCCAATCATCCGCTTCCACTCGGTCGATCATCATGGGACACTTTCTCACTTATGATGATGAAAACCGGATCACAGGACCAATCTGGCTCTCAAGTTGACGGACACACATTCCTTCTTCTCGTGGACAAGCTTCATTTCCATTACATGTTCGACTACCTCACCAACGACAACGCGAAGGACCACGCCAGACTTGAAGAAAACATTACTCGATATCCTATCACCATTTACTTTGTCTATCCGGTACCGTCCTGATCGCAACCACAAAAGAAAGGAACCCCAGAACGACAAAAACCATGAAACGGACAACAGCACCGGCTTCAAAACGATCAAGCAGGCCAAGCCACGCAAATGCGACAAAGAAAGATCATAACGACAACAAAAGAGGTGATGATGCAATATACTCGGGCTGACAGGAATGACGTATCTCGAGAAGAAAAAAAGCGACGTGCGAGAACGGATTACATCTTCGACCGTCAGTGCTCCGCGGCCGGGCATACACATTACTCAAGTATTACCTCCTCCCCTTCCTGTTTTTTTATTGTTGTCAAACCCAACCAGTCCTCCTTTGGGAAGGAGGTTGGGGATGGCGGCAATGTGGACGAACCATCGGCAACGGCGGCGGTTTTGGTCCCACTGATGAGAGCACTGTGCTCACCTGCCTATTGAGGCAAAATGCAGATAAGCCTCTCGCACGACGCGTAGCGTCTTCATCCCTGGCTTTGACTGCTACTCCGACCGCGACACTGCGACCGGGCTGATCGACGTCGCCATCGCTTGGACAACGAGTCGGGTCAGTTGCGTTTGATGAATATCATCTCCCGTCGATGCGACGGGATGATGGTGATGGACGGACTGAATGCAACACTTCGATGGATGATTCAACCCCTCGCCAACCTCTCGAGCTTGCCACGGATACCGTCAGAGAACCTCGTGGCATAACCCTCGTCGACGACATCGATACAGTGAGTTAGGACCGAGAAGGCGTTGTCCATGCTCAACTGCGAACCATCACGCTTCGTCAGCGTTGGCACACCCTCACGCTTGGTGAGGTAGCGGCTGATCAATGGGTGATCGGCAGGAAGGCTATCGACGGCAAAGCTCGGCCCCGGCACAGGGAACATGCCGTTGGGCGGAGAGATACCCTCGTTGTGGGTGAGGGCATCGGTCCACAGGATGAGAGCGGTGCGGTAGATGGCGCCAGCCCACCATGACGGGCGGACGGCGCGCGGCATGCTTCGGACCAGGCGGAGCACCTGACCGCAGTGGAAGATGGCTTCTTCCACATCGGAGATGCAGCGCTTGTGCAACCACATCAGCTGCTGGTAGCTACCATCGAAGTTCTCACGGCGTGCGAGCCGCTCGATCTCCGGAAAGTTGGTTACAGCATTGAGGCTGATGAGGTGGAACAGAACCAGGTTGGCCTGCATGAGAGCACAAGGGGCGTTGTTCTTCATGTACCTGTCCGCAAGGTCGTACCAGCGCTGGAGCAACGACTGGACCTCCTCGAGACGCACACGAGTCGACGCTGCCGTGACCGCACGAGTGCGTTGCCGCGACGCCGAGTTATCCGAGAAGCAGCTCAGCAGCTGGCAATACTGGCACACGAGAGTTTGGAGCGGGTGCAGCAGCAGGCGCAGGTGCAGTGGCGTCAGTTCGATGCCCTGCGCCGAGATCTCGTCATCAAGGAAGTGACGGAACAGGTCGCGCAGAGACAACGGACGAGCGCCCGAACCGACGGAAGAGAAGCCTCCAGCGAATTCGTGTACCCGGTTAAACATGTCCGACCACTCCGCCGCCGTCTTGGCTGTCCACAGACAGTCGGCATCAGGCATGGGAGCGCCGAACTCGGTGACCGAGAACAACGGTGCTGTGTCGTGGAAGAGGGACAGCTCCTGGTCAACCATTGCCCAAGAGTAGATCAGCCTGAAATGGGTCAGTCATGTGATTGTCATGAGCCGTGCCGAGGAGACGGCTGGAAGAAGAGGGGGAAGAGATCGACTTACCTGCTACGGCTCTCGTGCTGAATCCAGTCCTCCCACAGGCCATCGGGTCCCGCATGATCGACCTTCGGTGTGGGTGCATGCCTCGGCTCCAAGATGCCAGAATGCCGCAGCATCGCGAAATACATACCCCGCTGACCCATGGCAATGTCCATCTGCCACTTGTCGCCACTCCATGCTGCCTGGACGGTAAAGAGAAGAGCAGAGTGCAGAACGATGGGGTCACCGCTCATGATGATGTTCTTCTCGATCAGGTCGAACAGAGAGATGCGGCAAGCCTCAGTAAGACCACCGGTAAGCCACCGCGCCTCGACTGACGGAATGACCATAGCACCCTGTGCGATCATCATCAAAACCAGCAAGCTAGACGCTTTGTCATTGTATGACGAGAGCAAGTTGTTGGCGTCGAGGACACCGTGCGCAGTCATGGGGAAGTACGCCTCAAAGCTGTTGGCGTACGAGCGGAGGAAGTATTCCAAAACGCGCGCTGGAGGGAGGAGAACGAAGTTGGACCCGCCGTTCGAAAGAGGAGATCCGCCACTTGCCGGAGAGCTACTCATACCCTCCTTATGGATGTCGAGCGCCTTGTGCAGAAACGACTGAGTGATGGCGAGCAGCTTGTCACGGCTGCTCTCCTGGAGTTGCATCACCGCCAGACGCTCGCCACCAGTGGGGAAGTCGCCGTCTTCCCACTGCGGTCTCCAGCTGCTCCAAACCTCGTGGTTCTTCAGGCTCTGCTCTAACCTTTCCAGGTTCAGCTTCGCCGTCCGCGGACACGACGATGCCGGGATCGGCGGGGTACAGCGGAACGCACTCCAGCCGTCTTGCGCCGCAATGATGGCACCGAGATCGGGAACGCCGGTTGCTGGGTTGCTGCTAATTGATGCTTGACGTGTGGGGTACAGCATGGATGCCGAGCTGCCGAGCTCGAGATCCGAAAGAGCGCGGTCCATCTGAGGTGTGGTGATGGGTGTCTGGACAGGCGGGAGGGCTTGCGAGAAGTCGGGCATCATGGAGAACATGTTGTCCCCGTGAGGACCGGCGGGCATACCAGCGAAATCCATGCTCATATCCGGAGCCATCATGGCCATGTCGAAGCCGGTGGCCATGGGCATCTGTTGCCAGTCCATGGTGAACTGCGGGCTGGCACTTTGTTCCGAACTGCGTCCAGTGGCACCGGCGAACTGCTCATAACCGGACATGGGGGTGTGTTGGACAAAATCGTTCATGGGAGTCGGAATGGGCGAGATGATGCTGGCGGCGGGAAGCACAGCAGGAGCTCCGGTGGTGGGTGATGTGTGCTCGAAAAAGGCGGGAGGGCCGTCAGCCATGGGCTTTTCGGTCTCGGGGCTGGCGTGGTGCGAGGCAACAGACTGCTGGGAGACCGACGACGAGGAGTGGTGGTGTCCATGGGACGCGCGGGGCGTGTGTTGTTGCTGAGGGAGGGGTTGTTGCTGGACTGGTTCTTGGGGTTGGGCCGGAGGAGAGTTGCTTTGCGGAGACCGACTCGACGAGTTCTCACCACTGCCTTCCGAAGGAGCGGAGCCAACTGCGCCGACGACACCAGCCTCGCCAGGCTGCACGGGACCTCCGACACGGTTCATCTGTTTCGAGACTCTGCGGGTGGGGCGGAGAGTGCACTTCAAGTTGCGGCCGGCACAGCGGCTGCAAGGGAACTTCTTGTCGCATTTCGTCTTGGTCTTCGCGCAATTGCTGCAGGCGATGGGGGTGCGGCCGGCGGACTTAGGGATAATTCCGTTGCTCGGGGGCAGGCCCTCCTGGTTATTCTGGTCCCGGCCGTGGACGGTGTAATGACGCTGGAGGAGATCTCTGGAGTGGCACGACAACGGTCAGCTTGGCGGCTCTAGCGTACCCGAGAAAGCAATTGCCATTTGCAGCATCGCGGCGGGGAGAGAAGGGACTATCGAAAGACGGGGCACAGCCAAGTGCCGGACGATCCTGGGGAACCACTCACCGACGGGCGAACGACATGTGGCATGTGAAGCACTTGAAGGGCTTCACGTTGGTGTCTGGAGGCGACGAGGGTCAGCAACAGCAAGACGGCGGGGGTCTGGACAAGGCTGGAAACGTACGGGTGAGGATATGCCTCTCGAGATGCTCGTCCCGAGTGAAGGACTGGCCGCAATAGGTGCAGAACACCATGGTTGCGGAGGTGCTGGCTGGGTCTGGTAAAAGGACGAAGACGGCGGGGTGGCACGCGGCGGGGCTGATGCGCGGTAGGGCAGCAGCGAGCGAGCGAGCAAACAGAAAGAAGGTGCCTGAGATGGATTGGAGAGGGTGGAGGTAGGTGGAGGAGACGAGAGAAAAGATGTTTGGACAGCGAGGGCTGAGGCTGATATTATGGAAGGCGCGGGAGCTACCTTGCGGACTGGGGCTTATGCGCTGGAGCTGAGGCAGCAAGAGTTTTAGTTATTCATTACATCTACACGGTGGCCAGTCAGGCGAGTGCATAACCCAAGAGTCGTCCTTTCTGCTGTTCCGTTACACGCGGACCGCCTAGCATGTGCGGTCTACGGGAAAGTCGTGACATGGCTGTGATGGGAGGCTTACCCTCGCACCGGCGCCAGGCTTGGGGCTAGCTGCTGCCGCGATAACGAAACACGGCAAGGGTCGATCGGCGGGCATCAAAGGCTCCCCCCGGCGGTCAGCGCGGCGATCATGGCTGCCCGGGGCCCTGGGACCGCAGGCAAGCGCCGGCCTGGCGCCGCCGCCGTCAGCGACGCTCAGCAGGCGCGGGCTGACAGCCACCCGCCGCGGCGGGGCCTGTTACATCTGGCTGCGCGCCGGTCACTGGGTCGCCCTGGGCGAGAATGCGAGTCTTGGAGCGCGCGCTCAAGCCTTCGCGGCTGCCCATGCCTGTCTCACGTCTTGCGCCATCCGGGCCCGAAATAGCAGCCGTCGAAACAACTCTTCACGGGCCTCACTCAGCGTGTCGCGCAGCAGGCAGGGCTGACGACGCGCCCCAGAACGTATATACCTCCGCGCTGCTGACGTGGGCGAGTCGCAGCTTCCAAGAGGCTGCCTGGACGACTGTCGATCGGTAAAGCAGCGAGCTTAAGTCGAGTGTTCTGGCAGAGTGCCACTGGCCCAGCAGCAAGCCCCGGCCGCAGATCGACAGGCCTCGGTGGCCGTTTCTGGTCGATGCCATTGCCTCCTTCAGCCAGCCATGTTTCGAATCGCCGCTTTGGGCCAGCGGCTGTCCATAGGGCGCGCGCGAGCCACCCAAAGTCCACACATCAACTCTAATACCTCGGACCCACTGCCAAGCGCCGGCAGGCACGGGAGCGCCGTGGCCGGCTTGCCGTGCGTGCGAGGGACCGTGCGGAGCGTAAGTATCAATGTCCTTCGAGACTCGACCGGCTGTTCAGGGTAAAAGAGCCCGTCTGCAGCCGTGACTGCCGAGTGCAAACAGCCGCGACGAGTTTATTCCCGTCAACTAGCTCATACGTGGAGCTCGGGGCGTCAATTGCGGCGCTTCGAGGCTCGTTGACTTTCTGGCTGCGAAATTTGGCCGGGCTGGGGTCGTCTGGGGCGTGGGGCTCCACCACGCTGAGGTTGCGGGTGGTTGCGTCGGAAAAATTGGAGACGGCGCCGAGTGCTTGCGTCGACGGCTGGCCGGTGCAGAAGTCTCGTCACGTCGACGCCTCCGCGCAAGCCGAAGGCGCGCAACGTGCTCTCCACGCGCTGAAGCAGCGCGCTCGACCACGGTACGTACCCCTCGGACCAGCAGCACGGCAATTGGCTCGCACGCGCTGCAGCTCAACACGAGAACCTCGTCGCGATGCACTCGCCCGGCGCTCCCCGCACATGTCGATCCCGTCTTTTGGCTCTCGTTCGCAAAGGCAGAACGCGAGCAGGCCAACGGCGGAGGGCTGCGGTAGCTCTAAAGACGCCGGCTCGTCGCGTATCTTTGATGTCGATCGCGCGGATCGCCCGATGGAGCAACCGGCTTGCCAGGCACCGCCTCCACCGCCTGCTAGGCTCGCACATGCAAAGACGCGAGCGCGCGAGGCCCAGCACTCGTATTAGGCAATGGCCGTTGCCGTTTCGGGTGGGCTGGACTGCTTACCTACATGGTTTGCTGGCACTGCTCGCGGGCGCCAACTCGCGGTCGCGCGGTCCGGCAGTCCCTATACGGCCCACGATCGGCGCGCCGCTTCCCAACACGGCCTCGGCCGCAGGGCGCGCTCTCGACCATACGAGCGATATCCCGTGCTTCCCCGCTCCTCTCAGCAATTCCACCTCGAATACTTATCGCGCGCTGACGTTGGCCTCTGAGTGGGGAAGGATTCCAGTCGACCCAGCGCATCGGTTCCCCACCGCGCCCCCCACTGGCTCTGCCTTCGCTTCACAGTCTGCTTTCAGCGTCGCGATGCTGTCACTATCAGCGCCGCATCGAAGGAATCTCTGCCCTACGAAAGAAACCTGCATGCGCATGTATGTATCTTGCCCGTCGATTCTGCAAGGCTACTGTACAAGAGTATTGGTGGCTGGTGGCCCGCGCCGCCACGCTGCGCGCTGTGTCTCGAGCCCGTCTTCACCTCGACTCCGATTTTTCCGCTGCCGCCTGTACCCGTGACTCGCGAAGCCGTGTCTTTCTTCTGCCGTGGCCGTCGCCAGTTGCACCGCGTGCCTTTTCCCATCCACTCGGGTGCTGGAATCCATGAACGCTGTGGCCATGATTCAGGGCCCTTCGATTACCCTTACGAGACACGCAGCCTACGTCATGACAGTAGTAGCAAGTTTCGCTGGCAGGACCCTTCGGTTATGGCTGCACAAAACCGTTTAAGTGGCGGTCTCCCCACCCGCGTCGTACAGTGAGTGTGAGAGCGTGTGGGGCCCGTGGGCACAAAACAAAAAACAATCCGCCGCGGATCTGTCTCTGCTGTAACGCACAAGGCCCCACAATCGAGTCAGCCGGGCGAGCAGACCTTATACAGGGCGCCCGCCCGGGCTTAATTTCAAATCGGAATGCGATTTCTCCCACGCGGCACAAGAAAACTCGATTGCTCCCGCCTGTCTCAAAGCCTTTACTGTCGACAGATACCCACCATCATCACGCCCACACACCCTCTGCTAGCTAATCTCTTAATTTAGCGCCTCCCGCCCCGCCCACTGTTGACGGGTCGCCGGGAACACGGCAGGGTGGGCCAAAACGCCAAACGAAAGGAGCAGCCAGTGGTAGCTGCAGCGCCCCTCTCATCGGCCTCTGCCCTCGATGGAGTCAGCGGCGGGGGCGCGCAGGATTTCCCGGTAAGTAAGGGCGCGGAAAGTCAGGTGCCTGCAACGAGAGATTGGACTGTTTTTCTGATAGTCGACAATTTGAGAAGAATGGCTTGTGGGAAGGAAGATCAGGATCGTAGGGATGGCGCAATCCGGCTGGTGCCGCGTCTGGCGCCCCCCTTCGTCTCCATCGTCCTCCCGATAATTTTATTCTCGATTCCATCCGATCCCATCTTTTCTTGCCTCTCTATCTTTACATCGTTTGAGGGAAGAGCAGAGAAGAAGAAAAAAAAACTTGCCTGCCCTTTCTCTCGCTACCGCAATTGCCAGATGCACGATTGGCTTTTTTGCACCCAAATCGCGACCTCGCGCTGTTGCACCCTTTTGGGACGGACCCTGGATTTCCTTGGTTTGGCATCGAAGCATTGAGAACGTGCCACGCTGCATCCAAGAAATCGGTTACGTAGGTAAGTTCTTGGGAAAGGGGAGCATCTCCTGTTTCTCGAAAAATCTCCGCTGCAGAGCATAAGCAGTAAGGTAAGGACGGAGGGTGTGGGGAACACAGTAAGAAGGACGCTGGTGCGGTGTGGTGGTGGTGGTGTGCTGTTGGATGGGATGGGGCAGAGGGAGAGAGAGGCGTGAAGTGTACCAGGTACGGTAGGGCTGCGCTGTCGTGCGGTTCGATGAGAGGGAAAAAGGACCGGGATGGGAGGGAGTGTGCCAAAGGGAGAAATAGGGCTCCCGGGATGCAATCCTGTAGGGTCCTTCTTCTCTCTGAGCTCTACACATCTGCTTTTCGACCCTGGATCGACTGCGCCCTGCTTCTTGCTACCGGGGGTGGGATCAGGAAAGAAAATGAGGGAGGATGAGCCAGAACGCCGCTTCGGTCATACTCTCATCCTGCCCTTCGAGCCAAGGTTCCGTAGCTTCTTCCTTCTCCTCTTGCTCGCTTCGTGGAGCGATACGGAGCAAAGCGTTGGGCGGGAACGGGCTTGCTTCCGACTCCGTGCTGTTCTGCCTGCATCTGGAGGAGCGAATGGGGCTCGGAGGGACCTGGTCAGCCTTGTACAGCGCAGAAGGGAAAAAGAAAGTGCTTATGTGAGATCTGCGTGGGCAGCGGGCTTAGCGGCTTGGGACGGGGGCTTGGGCTTATGGGAGCAGAGTGCGAGAGGCCAAGGGTGCGAGCCGCCACGCCAAGCTGGCCGGTACATCCATACGAGGCGGGGGCACCTAAAGATTCAAAGTATCTGGGGTACTTCCAATCTACCTCTCCCGCCGCGGCCGGGGGCGCCTTGGCCGGAGCGTGCCGTGCAGCGTTGGAGCGGGTTTGGTGGGGGCAAAAAGGAGCAAGAAGCGTTGAACACGAACGCCAGAGGCGGGGGGGAGGATGGAACGCCGCCTGAAGGAAGAGAGATAGACAGAGGTGGAGATAATCTTCACATCGACCGGCAGGTGAGGGGGCGGCGAAACGCATGGGCTGGCAAAGTGGTATAGCCTCAAGTGTAGCATCGTCGCACTCGTCCGTATTCGGCCGACTAAAGGCAGATGGTCTTTCCCCCTCTCTCTGCCTGCCGGCCGGGCCGCCCGGGTTGCTGCGTTGGACTGTTGCTGGGCGGGCAATTTTGCGTCGCTTCATGCACGACGCGACGAGAGGAGTCAGAGTCAATTAGTACGAACGCCGTGCCTTGTTTTCTGTCCCTGACACCTACCGCAACAGGATGCCGAGCGATGGCGGTTCTCATCATACCAATCTCTTTTTTAATGTCGATTGATCCCTTGGGAAGGTAGCCTTGATGCAACTCTGCATTCTCTCTCTGCTTCTCTCTGTGCCGCTCCGGTGCGTTGCCCTTTGCACATCCAACGCCAATGCACATAATCCGGGATCGCGGGTACTCTATTTGTTGATCCTCGGTCCAACATGGCAAGACTCTGCGACGATCGGCTGTCAGACTCCAATGCGCTGCTTCCCTCTCGGTAGGAGATACCCCGGCGTTTTGCCTCGCGCATGCCTGTGTTTTCCTGCCCGATCGCCTTCGCTTCTTGTGACGATGCGGCTTCCAGCATGCATGTGAAGATGGTGATGATGCTGCTGCTGTATCAGGGAAGAAAAGAGACGGAAACGGGCACAGTCGCATTATTCATCCGGACGAAAAGAAGATGTGCACGGCAGGGAAAATAAACACGAGGTAGGCAAGCTGCAACACGCACTGTAAGCAAGGGTAAGTAAACAAGCTGCACTCTCGCGTGCAGCTTGCATCTGGTCGGCGTCGCCGCCCAGAACTCGCCCTTGTCTTCGCATGGCCGTTTTACCACAGATTAATCTGCGAGACACGCGCGATTGCCGCCGGAAAGTTTTGGCCCTTGGCTTCTTTTTCGTCCTTTCGTTTTCTTCGCGTATGTTTCTTTCGAGAACGACATGGATCCGTGCGATCGCCCGGCAACCAAAAAGGAAAATCGATAATTCCTTTTACCCCCCTTCTGCAGCAAGAACAAAAACAACACACCGGTCGAGGGCAATTGGCTGCGCGCTGGGACCCTCAACGCAAGCAGCCGTGCTGCTGCAGAAGGGCCTCCCATTCGCATTGGCAGTGCATTGAGTTCAGGATCAGGTAGTGAGAAAGTAGTAGCCGTTCTCCACTCCAGAAGCTTATGAACTGACCCTGTCTGAGAAGGGCACCCCGGCCAGCGCTCGACCTGGAACCACTCGGGTGCAGTCCAGGGGCCCAGAACGTCTGCCGCGAATGCGGCGAGCCGCAGCTGTCATGACAAAGTGCTCTGCGGATCCGCTTGCGAGCCGAATGGTTGGTTGTCGTGCAAAGAGAGTGAGGGACGTGTACACGTTAGTGTCTGTGCACTTGTGGAGATGGGCGCTTCTAGGTTGAGGGGGGAGACGGGCCATGCCGCCCGTTGGGGGCGGTTGGGGACGAGGACGAAGTCGAAGAGGAGAGTAAGACCGTTGCATCTGTCATCGTCGCATCCGATCAGGTCATCGCCTTAGACCGTTCTCTCGCCGTCTGGCGAACGCGCGGCACAATTAGATGTACGAAAGAGGCAACTCTTCCACATGGGACCGGCCCGGAGCTTAAACCACGTGTTCCTCGCTCGCGCGGTTGCTATTTGGGGTTGCCTGGATACTTACTTTCGCTGCCCCGTCGAGGTCCGGAGGGAGCGAAATCTCATGTCATCTGCCCCACAGCTATCTGTTGTCGTTGTTGCTTGCAGGGACAAGGGCGGCGGCGGTGGAGAAGGACCCTGTGTAGCGAGAGCGTGGCTGGGTATATGTGTTTCACAGTGAGACAGCAGCAGAGCAGTTGGAAGTCGAATCAAAGCAGCTGCCCTGACTTTGCTCTGCCGCATCGGAAAAGCGAGAGCGAAGAGCACATGGCTGCTGATGACGAAAGGTGAGATATGCAGGTGGACAGCCTCGTCTTATCGTCCAAGGAAAAACGCCCCAAGGCAGCAACGGCGAGCCTCCGGTAGCAGCGAGATCCGCCCGCGCTTGTTGCGATATGCCGTAGGGCAGCACGGCAGTCATGCTGGCCGTCAGATGGCTGCTAGGATGAAGGCGGGAAAAGGGCAGCGGAGCGTGGATCAGGGTTCGTCCGACATGCAGCAGGGCTGACCACCTACAGCTGCTCGTGCTTGGCCATCGGCCGGATTGGCCGTGCTGTCTACTTCGCCGTTGTGCCCTACTTTGCCTGCCCATTCCGGTCCTAGCCAAGAACAAACTACCCGCTGCCGTGGGTTATCACCGGTTGCCCTTTACGGCATCCAGCGGGCACCGCCTCGGCCGTGCCAACAGACATCCAGGTGGGAGCATGCGATGGCCGTCATGAGGCGGTGGCGGAGGCCAGCCGACCAACGCCAGAGCAGCTAAACTGCGACCAACTGCATGGCTTCGAGCAGGCCCGAAACGGAAGGGTGTGAATGGTCCAGACAGCCGGGTAGATCGCTGGCAGGCGGCGCAGAAAGGTAGGGACGCTCCCTACTTCCATCTCACCTTTGTCTCACCTTTCTCTAATCTTGCGCCTACTTTGCCTTCCTACTTTCCTGCCCCGTTCCTGCACCGCCGCCGCCTCGACCCACCATTTGCTGGCGCGGAAGAGGCAGTGGCCGATAAATTTAGAGGACGTCAGAAGCTGCCAGATTTTGGAGATATGGCGAGCGCGTGGTCAGTGTCGCACAGCCTCCTCCTACTTCCCGCCCTCCCGCAGCCTGCTGTTCGGTAATCCTTCCCGTCTGCTGTATCCTTCTGATTCTTGGCCATGACTTGCATCAAGGTGTGGCCGCAGCCGGTGGCTGTCAGTCCAAAGCGAGGAACATCGCGCGAAGGCTTTGCGCGACAGAGCTAAGTACTCCTCCCGCGCCTTCGTCATCCACGCCAGGCGACGCGCGACGAGAAGACAAGCGCTGCTCCAACTGCGACACTGCAGGCACGGAATGGACAGCACCATTTTCTGAGACCTAATGGGGCTAGGAGGGAGTGGGTGAAAGCATGAAACGATAACGGGAGCCTGGAAACGCGGGTCCCTTCGCTCGGCCGAATGCGGAGCTGAAAGAGAGGGAGATAGGCTTGTTGGGCTTGGCTCATGGTGTTGGTTGGGTGCACTCCTGGTCCCTCGCAGGCTCGCCCTCTCGCGTCTTCGACCGTGCCGACTTATCTCAGCTACTGGCGACAGGCCTTGGGTCGCACAGCGGGGTGGATCGCAGATCCTGTATGGTGGTCTCTGGTCTCGGTGTGAGGCAGAAACCAACAGATGTTCAATGCACCAGAGGAGGGGCTTGGTTGGCTCCGCGTCAACCCGTGCCTACGCATACTTTCCATGAGACCTGATCAGTTGACGCCGATGCGCGAGTTTCTTCTTAAACTTCGCGAAGTCCGATATCGTATTCGTCTCGCAGCAACGAACTGCGTTTTTTCAGCTCGATCACCACCACCACCAGACCGAGCTACCGAGATCTTGTGGTCTCGTGCGAGACGAGGGGGGGCCGCACAAGCTGCACAATGCGGAGTCCCCGGTGTGATTGTGGACGTAGCTTACCCGCCGTAAGTGGCACTGAGAGTGCTTCTGGTCACTGTTCGAGAAGCCAGCGCCGTTTATCTGGCCCCCGCATCAAGAGCCCTCCGCCTCAGCCCCGCGGGCATCGTGGCATGCTGCGAGTGAAAAACGTGGTGCAACGCCCGCGCCGCTTACGTACGGTTGGTGAGACTTGAAAAAACCCTTGAGGAATACCGTGCGATCATCCAAGCAAGCGTCGATCAAACACCATGACGCTGGAAATAGAAGGAAGCCTAGATCTTACTCCCGTGGGGTTGTGCTCCAACGCCACCGCCGACGACGGTGACTGTGACTGTGATGGGTGGCGGTGTGAACAGAGACCAGGCGGCCGAGAGCCTTCCCCAGACGGCGTTATTTCTCACCGTCGGATTCACGTTAGGCCTTCCCGGGGAAGCTGAGCTCAGCGGCCGACAGTCGAATCAAACATCTTCACTTTCCTGCTAAGGATTCGTTTACGAGCACGTGCGACCTTCCAGGATGCGTCCAACGTCGAGAAGCTCGAGCAGCCGCATCCAGGCAGAAAGGCAGACATACAGCTCGAGAACCATGGAGCAGGAGCTCTTGACCCACCGCGGTGGGTGGTCACAGCCAACACGGTACACGACATTCGCTTCGCTTTCGCACGCATCGCTACCGCGCTCGCATCGCAGAAACGTTGGTGTTGGGCTTCTGCAGCACGCATCGTCATGTCGTAGCGGGACACAACGTCCCTTTCTTCTCGCAGGGGCCCTCTCGTACTTCGGTTTGCACCTCAACCTGTTGTCGTCTGAAGTGCAATAAGGTTAACCGCATCAGCTATACAGGACGTGTTTGACGACATGATGCCCCTGCACAGTTTCACGTACCCGGGTCCCTTCTCGCCTCCGACAACAACTGCGCTTGTGACGCGAGAGCGAGACTCGCAGACTTCGAAGGCCCATGTTGGGAAATCCTGCAAGTTCGCCGTCGATGCTGCGGTGTTGGTGGAGGCCTCCCTCAGAAAGGGCAACGAGATGTGGATCTCCCAGCTCGCTTTCGCCGTGCGACCCTGATCCCGCTGTCAGATGGGCGGTTGGCCCGCTCCGCTGCGAGCCGGTGGATCCACGGCGGAAATGGAAATAGGGCATGCACCACGAGATCCAGGAGGTCGCTGCCGTGCGACGAAGCAGAGGCGCTGCAACGTGGTCAGCTGCGCACAAGAGCCCGGAGGGTCGGAAAGTCGATGTTGCGCAAGATTAGGCCTGGCTGGCAGCACGCCATGTGCGTTGTGGACCTCTGTGTGTGTAATCGACGTCTAGCCATAGAGACAGGGGGCGATCGACAGGGTCTTGCTGGCTGTTGGCGTCGTTGCACGGCAGGGCGTCGAAGTGTATGTACGAGTCCACTCAGAGCGACCTGTACCACTCACCTCCACGTATCTTGGAAAGCTGAAACGCCTTCAGAGCGCCAAATGTGCTGCTTTAGGCCGGCCCTCAGAATGCCCCATCTCCCGTGGAACCACATTGTTGGCCGCGGGAGATCTGTGTCCAGCCCTTGGTGCAAGTGAGGCGTTCGCGGGTGATGGACGCGCCGGATCACGATGATGCTTACATTGGGTGTGATGGGTCGTATGTACAACGGATCTGTCTGCCCTTTGCTTCCTAGAGATTGTAGCAAAACTGTGACTCAATAGGGGAGGCTTGCGAAGTGTTTTCGTGGTGATGTCGAATATCCTGGAACTAAGAATTATAAGCGACGATCGTTTGCCGTGTGCGTACTCGGCGCAGGGCGCCTTGCAAGCATCTCCGCCAAAGTTTCCCTGGTTCGATATAACGGCTAACGGAGATCGCAAGCCCCCCG
The DNA here is from genome assembly GCA_009829795.1 of Lasiodiplodia gonubiensis. NCBI lineage: Eukaryota > Fungi > Ascomycota > Dothideomycetes > Botryosphaeriales > Botryosphaeriaceae > Lasiodiplodia > Lasiodiplodia gonubiensis. The sequence continues at coordinate 14,533 of RHKH01000021.1, forward strand.
TAATGGACGCGTAATAGACACACGCTCTCGGACTTCACGACACCACACTTTTCTAACGACGGCCGAAACAGCTCGGTCAAAATCTTCAGGCCGCTAAGTCCGATTTGCGGTCGAGTCTACTGCGGCCAGGAGCAGAATGGACACGACCCAGCTCATGCGGGTGCGAAGCATGTCCACGGCTCCCCTGCACTGGCTGCTCGTGCTCTGCGCTGCGCACCCGAATGGGCGGGCCTGGAAACGAGAGTGCATCCGCAAAGACGGCGGAAGAGGCACACCGCTGAGCAAAGTCACATGTTTCTCGCGGATGCATAAATGCTTGCTCCCGGAGTGCCGAAGGACGAACCAAGATGCAGTGGCTGGTTGCTGAGCGTGCTGTCGGGCGCTCAGTAAGCCGTTTCGGTAGCCAACTGCATCCGCAGACCGCGTGTCTAGTCCTGGCCTTTCTTTTTCTTCGCATCCAGGCCAGAGGCTGTAGCAATGACGTCGTGCTGGCAATTGGGGATGCTTGGCCGAAGTCAAAGCAGCAAGGAAGTCGCTGACATTGGCTGCAGTGGAAGGCCAGAAGCGGTGCTCTCGGCGGGTCACGGGAGGATAGGTGCATGCTGGCGCAGGTAGGACGCAAAAGATAATCCTAAGGCTGGTACAGATGGCCCGCACCGAGGTAGAGATTGCTGACACTGTCGATAGGCGGGCGGGCTCAGTGGGTTTGTCAGTGTAGGCGGGAGCTAAGGCTGGCGATACCGCGAAGTTCGCATGGTGATGTCGATACGAAGGACGGGAGGCAAGGTCTGCGACGTGACGCAGCCGGCCAGGCTTGGCGACTTCGAATCGAGTAGCGGCAGGCTGCCTTCTTCGGCCGTCTACTTTCCTCTTTGGGCCCTTCGCACTCGGCCTACAAGCCCACGCCCAGGACGTCGCTGCCTGCTACGACCACGCGCTCTCCCACGCGTCGCTGCCCGATGCGCCGCTCCATGGCTCCGGATCCTCCAGTTCAGGGTCTGCCTTTGAGGCGGAGCACAGGAACGCGGGTAGTCGTCCAAGGGCTAGCTGCAGCGTCGGCTGGCGAATGCAACACGGTTGCATTAGACTTCACGCCTTACAGTGCGAGCCTTCGTGTGCGCCGTGCCGCTAGGCGACAGGCCAGAATCCGCCAGCGCGGATCTGGGCGGCAGCGGAGCGGGAGTGCGCAAGCCGAACCGTGCAGGAGGAGCACTACAACAGACAGCCAGCCTCTCGTCGCGATCGCTGAGGTGTCGATGAGTGCGAGTCCAAGTCGACGTGGGACCCGCTAGTCCGAACCGCCAACCGGGGGCGACGAGCCGCGGGCATCGCAACTTTAGCTCGCCGACAAGACCTTCCGCGTCCCTAGAGCGTCACAATTCCAGCATCCCGCCCCTACTTTTGGCATTGCGGAGCATGTCTCATGGCGAAGGGTCCCGCTCGTCATACATGCTTCGCTAGCCTCCCGCCGCCAACTCCGCAATCCCTTTGCTCAGCACTTGCCGCCGCCAGCGTGCCTGGGGAAAAATCCTAAAAAAATGTAAGCCACATGAGCGGGAAAAATAGAAATATCGTCAATGTGGCGGAGTGCTGACCGCCGATGAGCATTCGCTAAGCGGATGCCCGGGAGCCTAGCGTCGCGCATCTCTCCATCGTCTGGACCCCACGTCTCCACACTCCATGCTTCCATGGGAGCATTGTGCGAGAGAGCATGGCGACACAACTCCTTCCCGCTCCATTCGGCCGCCCCGGCCAGGGCCTCCCAGATGTGCGGCTGCCTCGCGATCTCCCGATCGCGACCATATGCAAGATACGTTGCCGCCCGCCCCAAACATGTTACCGATCTGCGCACAATCGACGACGGGCTACCCGCAACATTGCTTGATTTTCACTTTGATAAACCGGCCATGCCAACTGCGTCCCTGCATCTGCCTCTACAAGGTCATGGTCTTGTTGGTGAGGTTAAAAATGGCGCTTGACATCATGCTCGCCCATTCTTACTGTATCCGCCACCGCTACTTCATTTAACTTGAGACAACGACCCGCCCGATTCGCCCTAAAAAAGGTTTTTCGATAACCACCCCACCGTGACAACTGCGGATGGGGCCAAATATCGAATGCGAAATGTTTCCGGTTGGCATGCATGCGTCCTGTACATGGCGCCGGATCGTGAGAGGAACGAGTGGGGCTGGACTCGTGCAGTAGCAGCTCCCTTGATCCGGCAGCAGCGTGCCGGGCGGCGGAGCAGAGCAGAGGCCCGCTTCATCCTGTAGACACGCAATTTTAGGCCTAATGCTTGACTATCCGCACGTGTCGAGCACTTGGGAGCCCGTCGCATTGGTTTCCGAGTCCGAACAGAGCCGCCAGCACGTTTTCGCTAGAGTTCTATCCTTGCGCCGAGAAAGCATGTTTCTCGGTCCTCCAGTGACGATATTTCCTTTGACCTCCGACCATAGTTGCTAAGCCTGGGCGTCAAACATGGAAGTGAAAGTTGTAGTAGCAACAAGTGCGACCACGTCATCTGTATGCACGTCGCGGAACACAACTGCTGCGGCTCTCTTAAAGTGACGGCTGGTAACCTTGACCGCTTGCCATTGATCACTCTATCAGAGAAATGGAATTGTGGGCGACGTTGTGCGTGGCCCGGCAAGTGAGCGCTGTGGCTGGAAGCGGGCAGCACTGGTCCTCAAGGGGGCTAGCTCTCCCAGGCTTCCGAAAACGGGCCTGTCAAGCGCGGGAATGGCGGAATCCCCGTCTTACCGGACCAAAAACTCCAGCATCAGCGAAGGGGTGGTATCATGCGACCTCGATGACTTTGCCTACTGGGCGGCTCCGTGGAAATTGCCTTCTCTGAGCCTTCTGGGAGACTTTCGAGGCGTGTCACGCAGCACTTTCGGGTGTTCCTGAGGGGGTTCCGTGGTCCATGCAGTAATTTTCGAGAGCGTGGCCGTCCTATTGGCGGACTGTCTCCGGCAACAGCCTGGCCTGTGGATCACCATCAAGATATCGTTTGTGGAAGGGAGGGATACGCAGCCAGTCAAATGAAAGCAAGCAGTGCCAAGGAGGGCAGCGGGGACTACTGTCGAGAATGGCGTATTTGCATTCGTATCAGTCGTCACGCGACGAGGACTCGTTAGTCAAGGGCAGCATACGCCAGCAATCACTTGCCTTATACTAATCGGACCACGTCGAGTTGCTTTTGTGGATCAGTTCGAGCAATCTGGCTGAGCATACTGTGGGCATGCGCGTGCTTGCTTTTCCTGCCAAGATGCCGCCGGTCCAGTCCTGGCGCAACTGCAATCCGTAACGAGTAACAACAACCCGTGTAAGCGAGTTACCGCCTGCCTGGATCGACGGGCATCACGGTCAACGGATTCCTGCCGACAGCCAACGACAATGGAAGAAAGTATGATGATGTGCTCCAGCATCGGCGTGTTGCCCCTTTTTGACTTGGCCTACAGCCTTTCCAACTTCGTTGTACATGAAGACTGGGCATTATCAGTATACGCGTCTCAACGATGCTGTATAAGCATATGCGGTGAGCCCCCTCAGTAAGAAGAGCCTCGAGTGTTCTACGTCTGTAGTCCGTGATGGCAAATGAGCTAGCAGGGTCAATCGAGTCTTTCGCAGAAGATCACGATTGAGTAGGCGGGGAGCGTCCGGTTGGCTTCGACAACTGTTTCACCGTCCGCGACTCGCATCTTCACCCAACCTGTAGAGGCTCGACTCCCTTGACGTGGCTCAACTCGGATCCCCGACTCGGCAAACAAGTGTGACTGAAATGGCCTTGCTCGCGTGCTATAGGGAGGGATGGCCGCATTGTGCAGAAGCGGAATCTCCGGAAGTGACGATAACGCTGATTTTCGTCGATGTCCACGCCCAAGGATGGCCAGTGCCAAAGGCAATGAGAACCGTGGGTGCCAGATGTGAAACGCATTGTTCCGGAGCCTGTTGAAATGTATGTGTACACACGGCTTTCGAGGTGCCTTTCTGCTAGAAAGGTCAATGTTTCCTATTGGGGTGCGTTTACCATTCAGCTCCTGCAAGACATCTCATGCTCCGATTTACAGCCCTCTTGGAGAACACGCGCGGGGCCCCACTGCAGCGAACCTCGAGGAGGTTCTTCTGCAGAACGAATGAGCCTATGGAAAAGTATTTGAAATTAGCTTTTGGGAAATCACAGTTCACTGCTCTCGGACACGGAGTGGTGAGAGCTTAGGCTTCACTCGAGACACAGGTATTTTAGGCGATACTTGACTCTGTGTCCGCAAGCTTTCCATCGGCCGTCAATGGCTCTTCCACTCGTATTGTCAACAGGGGTGCGCTGGTGGCGGCTTTGCTGCATGCTGCTGCGAAAGAAAGATATTACGTTCGCCTCACTAAGCAGGACCTGAGTGATCTCCGCGGACCAATCCCGTTCATGATCAACGAGATCAGCGCAGCCCAACAGCGGAGTTAACAATGATATGTACGGATGCCGTGGACTCATCTCATCGCACAAAGTCCTGATGGGCCGGAGGGGTTTGCCATGTCAGATAATCCATGGTAGTTCTTGTGGCGGAAATATGCAGTGTCAACTGGCGGGCGCTTCCACACCACAACCTCCGTCAGCATGTTGCCATGCCACTGTGGGTCCTGTGCGATCTCGAGCCCTTATCTATGAAACCGGAAAGCTCCTAAAAACCAATTTTTTCACGGAGCCGGCGGGTGTCCGAGACAGAGGAAGCCGTTAGGTAGCCTTGCTGCAGGGTGAATCCTACTGACGCTTCAGCATGTCGTTGTGGCGCTCACGCATTTACAGCAGGCAGGGACGCTAGCGAAGGCTGTCAGCTTCCGGGATCACGGCTCTGGTCACTTTCGGCCCGCTGTAAGTAAGCTGATCAAGAGGAGTATTTCGGGAATGTGTTGCGATTCTAAGGCGGACTGGAAGCCTGTTCTAGCCCTTGCATATCTGCCTGTAGACTATGCCAGGGCCAGCACATTCCTGGATCGATGCGAAAGCGAACGTGGTAGCCTGAGTTTAGTGTGATACAACTGTACCAGCGCTAGGTATAGGCTGCCCCAGCACTTCACGTTGCTCAGCAACATTTGCCGGCAGATTGATCGGCTCGGCTTTTTTATCGTCCAGTAGCACCAACCGTCCGGATGCTGTAATCGACAATGAAGTCATTTCGAAAACACAGCCATGCACCCACGGGGTCCTGCCCACAAGGGGTAATTGAGTTTCACGGCCTTCGCAACAACCGTCGGAGAGATGTCAGATCCCCGAGGCGGACGTCTTTGGAGTCGTGTTACCTCCGGGCACGTGGAGCAGGCAAACGACAGGCTGGGCAGTCTGCTGTACGCTGCCAAGGTCCGGTGGTTGGTGCAGGCTGGAGGTTGCCGAAACGTGGAAGTCTCCAGTACAAAGATCCTGCACGTAGGTGCAGTTCTGCGGCCATCTGAAACGCACTGGCTGCGTTCCACGGGGGAGCTGAGGCCGGGGCGGGAACAAGTCGCGGGAACGTGTCGATGCTCATGCTCCGTTGGGATGATGATCAGGTAAGCAATATTGTGGTATCCTGCAAGTTCCGCCGTCTCACTGGACCAACGTTAAAGTTGGCTGCTGCAACTTCCGCTAGCCAGCGGGACGGCGTGTACCGCGGGACACGTGAAAACAAATGTACACGTCCCACGGTCCGGCAGTGGGATACAGGTACCCGGTTCCGAGCGAAGGATGCGTCGTCATTCCGGCAGGGAAAGCCGTGTATCGGACGGGAGACGCCGGCGAGGTGTTTGGGTTTGCAAGGGAGATAGCGATCCCGGAAGTAGAGAATTTAGAAGCAGATGACTCCAGAGGAAGCAGCGGCTGACAAACAAGCACGCGGCGGGGTGTGCAGGCCGGAATTGGTCCGCGAGGCTGGGGATTGCGATAAAGTCGCAGATCTCTCCAACGACCCGACAACGGCTAGCTGAAACGGGCCAGATGATGGCCAGCCAAAGATACGGAGGCCAGAATTGGAGGCTCACAGCCTTAACAGTCCGGCGGTGCGGTGACGGGCTGGTGCCTACAGATGCTGTCAGCTTGGCGCAGGCGGATACGCCGATCCGTCAGCAGAGTGTGGCGCCGCCGCCAGCTTCGGGCTTGGCCCACAGAATGCGGAGGGGAATCTTCACGGCGGCCAGACGGGCGTACGGCAGGCGTTTTTCCTGGGGGCGGCGAGGGCCGGGACGGTGTCACTGGCGGTGTCGTGCTCGGCGGGCGCTAAGCGAGCGGTGGAAAGGGCTGGCTGTCATCACGGGGCTGGCGGGGGTTGTGCGGCAGACGCGCCTTGGTGGTGGAGGAGGCTGTGAGGATGGAAGCACATGCGGGACGGACAATGGGGTTCCGCCGTTCGCTTAGATTGCCGCTTTAGGAGTGCGCTCGACAACAACACTGGTGATCGCCCGCCAACGCGCTGCTGCTTCGCCGCCAGCGCCCTCACGCATTCGACCCTCTGCGACGCCTCCCGCGACGGCCGCTCGAAACGGATGCAGGTGGCGACGAAAGACTGGTACCCACGCCCGCCTTGCCCGCTGCAACCGTCGCTGTGGGGACGCTTCCGGACCAGAAGTCACAACTGGACCCTTCGTATTCGCGGTGCGGTCTAGAAACGGTCCTCCGTCTCGTCGCCTATGCAGAGCCCTGCTCCCCTTCGAGCGAGCGAGTCGGCTCGCGCCCTGGCCCCCGAATAGGTACGGGAATTTCAAGCGTCTGACCTGCCTGCCAGCGCAGCCGTTTCAGCGCCGAGCGTGTGTGTTACTCCCGGGCTAGGGCAGCGCGCGCGACACCGCCGCGGTCCACATCGCGTTTATATGCTACCGCATCGATCCGGCCGGCTAGCGCCAGCAAGCACGATCAGGTGCTGGGGGTGCGTTCTGGGGACTTGGGCGGGCGATCTCCCCAATGCCGGAGGATGAGCGGCCAGGGGCCAGCGCCTGAGGACTGCCAAACTGCAGGCCGGGGTGGCTATGACGCCGTGAGCAGCACTGCAGCCGCCGCCAGTGTCTCGCTTAATCCTGTGCCTTTCCCCTCGCTCCGCCGCCGCCCAGCCTTCCGATACTCTAAGCAGCGGCCCGGGGCTACAACCATTCGGGCACCTCACCTCACCCATTCGGCGCGCATCTGCTCAAGAGGTCATCCTGCGGCTCTGGGGGGCCAGCGGGCGCTGCGAGATCTCGCTCAGGCATTGACGCCGCCTTCCGTGGCCGGCGCGTGCTGGCCATGACCGCAAGCTTTCCCGGTGCCGCGGGTTGAATGCGCCCTCCCCGCCGGCGTGCCTGCACGAGCTTGAGAGACAAATCGTCAGGCGCAGCTACTGCCCGCCGTCAGCCGTTGACGTCGCGAGCGACTGCCATTGCACGTGTGACGGCATGGCAGCTTGCACGAAAACACCGTACTGCGCTGCGCCTTGGCAGCGCGAGCACATGAACCGCTCGACGGAACTCGATCTTGGATATTGCCATGCATCCAATGCCTGCAAGAGCTGGGATGGAGCTGCAACCGAAGACTTCTGTCTGTTTTGGAACGCTGGCTGACAGCACAGACGGTGGGACGTTGTTAGGACCCGGGTTGAGGAGACCCGTACCCCCTGTCAATGTCCGAAAGGTCGTGACGGCAGCTACACCTCCAGCCTCTACCAGTCTGATCTCAGGGTGCTAACAATAGCGACATTGCTTACCAGCGATGCACGCCACCATCCTAGCTTCGCACCAACCAGGTGGTTGCTGCGGCGCGCCTACCGTTCCTCACGTCAAGGTCCTGACTGTGCGTCTCCGGGATCCCTGATGCTACTGCGCCGGACAGGCTAGCCGTCTCATCGCCACAGCTCACAGCCCAAGCTCACATCTTACTGATCAAGATCAGGATTCACCCGCTGGCAAATATTAAAAGCCAAGCGCTTCCGATGCCTCATACTTAAGAACAAGCTCAAACGCCCTTGAGTGGCTCCATAGACATCAACTCCCCATTTACTTCCCACTTTCGTCCTTAATACCTAGACGATCAGTCCCTTTCTTTCTATGACTGACTGATCAACCAAACCTCTTCTTCTTCGACGCACTCACGGGCTCGCTTCTGCCATCCGCCGATTTCACGATCTAATATCAGGACTTCCTCCCTACTTCTCCGCCCTAATCCCAATCCGAAGTCCAGCATCATGAACGTCCTCATCTTCGGCGACCAGACTGCCGACCAGTACCCGCTTCTGCGGAAGGCTGTCCTCCGGAAAGACAATGCTCTGCTCTCCACCTTCTTGGAGCGCGCGAGCGTCACCCTCAGAAATGAGACCAAGCGCTTGCCCCGCTCGCAGCGGGAAAGCATACCGGACTTCCTCTCAATCTCCTCCTTGGTCGAAGCCTACTACGAGAAGGGCTTGAAGATCCCGCAGATTGAGAGCGCACTCGTTACTATTGCGCAGCTCTCCCACTACGTGGGGTAAGCATCACTTCGCTCCACATGTAGTACACTATATTGACCAGTGCAGGTACTTTGCCGAGAACCCTACCGAGCTCCCCTCCCTCGCCAACACTCGCGCTCTTGGCCTCTGCACCGGTCTCCTTGCTGCATCCGCCGTTGCATCAGCAAAGACGCTCAGCGACCTTCTTCCGCTCGGAATCGAAGCTGTTCGCATTGCCTTCAGGACCGGTGCTGTCGTCGGGAACGTCAGGGATGCTCTGGAGCCCGTCCAGGAAGAGCCTCAGAGTTGGTCCACTATTGTGGCAGGTATCTCCGAGGAGTCTGCTAAGACCGCTCTGGCCGACTTCCACCAAGAGAAGGGTATCGCACTTTCGACGCAGGCTTGGGTCAGCGCAGTCAGCGTCATGGCCATCACCATCAGCGGGCCCCCAGCTACTACTCAGCGCTTCTTCGCTGAGTCTGAGGCTGTTAAGGGCAAGACGCGCGTGCCTATTCCTGTGTACGCGCCGTACCACGCCGCTCACCTCCACAGTCAGGCCGACGTCGACAGCATCCTCGACAGCGAGGCGCGCGAACTCCTTTCGCAGTACCGCCCGCAGTGCCTCATCCACTCGTCTGTGACTGGACAGTGCCACAGCGCGACATCCACCCTGGAGCTGTTCCAGCTGGCAGTGGCCGAGATTCTGCAGGAACCCGTGCGGTGGGACCGGTTGTTGGAGGAGGTGGTGTCGCAGGTAACCGAGTTCAGCAAATCGGAGTGCTCGGTTACCGCCGTTGGCGTAACCAATGTCGCCAACAGCCTTGTGTCCGCGCTTAGGGCTGGTGGCCAGACCGCCATCACCGGCAGAGACCAGTCGTCCTGGGCGCGGCCTACCGAGACCGGCACGGGCCGCACGCAGAACGACAAGATTGCCATCGTCGGCATGTCGGGCAGGTTCCCCAGCGCTGCCAACGCCGAGAAGCTCTGGGAGCTGCTTGAGGCTGGTCTGGACGTCCACCGCGAGGTTCCGTCCGATCGCTTCGATGCTAAGGCTCACTGCGATCCCTCTGGAAAAGGTAAGAACAAGAGCCACACGCCCTATGGCTGCTTCATCGACGAGCCTGGTCTTTTCGACCCTCGTTTCTTCAACATGTCTCCTCGCGAGGCCGCCCAGACTGATCCCATGGGTCGCCTGGCGCTGACGACCGCCTACGAAGCCCTGGAGATGTCGGGCTACGTGCCCAACCGCACGCCTTCGACGAAGCTGCACCGTATCGGCACCTTCTATGGTCAGACTTCGGACGATTGGCGTGAGATTAATGCGGCTGAGAACGTCGACACCTACTTCATCACCGGCGGTGTCCGTGCGTTCGCTCCTGGACGCATTAATTATTACTTCAAGTTTTCCGGCCCGTCGTACAGCATCGACACCGCCTGCTCTTCCAGTTTGGCGGCTATTCAGCTGGCCTGCACTTCGCTGTGGGCTGGCGACTGCGACACCGCCTGCGCCGGTGGCTTGAACGTGCTGACCAACCCTGACATTTTCTCCGGGCTGAGCAAGGGTCAGTTCCTCTCCAAGACCGGATCTTGCAAGACTTACGACAACGACGCCGACGGCTACTGCCGTGGTGACGGCTGCGGTACCGTCATCCTCAAGCGCTACGAGGACGCCGTCGCGGACAAGGACAACATCCTGGGCTGCATCCTTGGCGCTGCTACGAATCACTCTGCCGAGGCTGTCTCTATTACTCACCCGCACGCTGGCGCTCAGGAGTTCCTCTACAAGAAGGTCCTCGCCAACGCTGGCGTTGACGCTCACGATGTCAGCTACGTCGAGATGCACGGTACGGGCACCCAGGCTGGTGACGGTATCGAGATGACTTCAGTCACCAACGTTTTCGCGCCCCGCCATCGCCAGCGCAAGCCCGAGGAGACTCTTCACCTCGGCGCTGTCAAGGCTAACATCGGCCACGGAGAGGCTGCCTCTGGCATCAACTCTTTGATCAAGGTCATGATGATGATGCAAAAGAATGCCATCCCCGCCAACGTCGGCATTAAGGGTGTCATGAACAAGACCTTCCCCAAGGATCTGCTTCAGCGCAATGTCCACATCGAGCAGAAGCAAGTCGCATGGCCGAGGAAGGGCGCGGAGCCGAGAAGAGTCTTCCTCAACAACTTCAGCGCTGCAGGTGGTAACACCGCCATCATCATGGAAGATGGTCCTCTGAAGGAAACCCCGAAGGTTCAGGACCCGCGTGGCTCGCACATCGTGACTGTCTCGGCACGCTCGATCGCTTCGCTCAAGAGGAACATCCAGAACCTCATTGACTACATCGGCGAGAACTCTGATACTACTCTGACCAGCTTGGCGTACACGACGACGGCTCGTCGTATTCAGCACAACTACCGCGTGGCTGTCGCCGTCTCGGAGATGTCGAAGGTCAAGGATGCTCTTCAGGCCCAGCTCAAGGACTCTTACAGCCCTATCGCCATGGTCGCCACTAAGACCGCTTTCACTTTCACCGGCCAGGGCTCTCAGTACACGGGCCTTGCGCAGAAGCTGTACCAGGACCTGCCCTCGTTCAAGGCTGATATCGAGCAGCTGGATAACCTTGCCCGCATCCAGAGCCTGCCATCGTTCATTCCTTTGCTCGATGGCACCGATGTCACCACGCTTTCTCCGTTGGTGATCCAGCTCGGCATGTCCTGCATTCAGGTTGCTTTGGCGCGCATGTGGGCCGCTTGGGGTGTCAAGCCCACCGCTGTCATCGGTCACAGCCTTGGCGAGTACGCTGCTCTGCACGTTGCGGGTGTCATCTCCGCTGCGGACATGATTCTCCTGGTCGGTCGCAGGGCGCAGCTCCTCATTGCTGACTGCACCGAGTACACTCACGGCATGCTTGCAGTCAAGGGCAGCGCCGAGTCTATCTCTAATGCTCTCGGAGCCAAGATGACCGAGATTGCTTGCATGAACGGGCCGGAAGAGACCGTTCTTTGCGGTACGCTCGAGGTTGTCGACAATGTTAATGAGGCACTTAGCGCTCAGGGCTTCAAGGCTACCAAGCTCAAGGTTCCCTTCGCCTTCCACTCCGCGCAAGTCGAGCCCATCCTCGACTCCTTCAAGGCTGTTGCATCAGCTGTCACCTTCCACAAGCCGACTGTTCCCGTCCTGTCTCCCCTTACCGGTGAGGTCATCCGCGAGAGCGGCATCATTGGCCCCGAGTATCTCGCCAGGCATGCGCGCGAGACCGTCAACTTCTGGTCTGCTATCTCCACTGGTGAGGAGGAGAAGGTCTTCGACGAGAAGACGGTGTGGCTCGAGATTGGCGCGCACCCCGTTTGCTCCGGCATGGTCAAGTCGTCGCTCGATGGCACGCCGATCACCGCGTCCTCTCTCCGCAGGAACGAGGACCCGTGGAAGACTCTGACTGCCAGCCTGTGCACTCTCTACACTGCGGGTGTTCCCATTGACTTCAACGAGTTCCACATGGAGTTCAACGATGCCCAGCAACTGTTGGCCCTGCCAACCTACAGCTTCGACAGCAAGAAGTACTGGCTCGACTACCACAACAACTGGACTCTCACCAAGGGCGAGGCTCCGGCAGCCATCGAGGCTCCCAAGCCCGCCGCCCCGGTCAAGTCCAAGTTCTCGACCACTTCATGCCAGCGCATTGTCAAAGAGGAGCTCCATGCCAACTCCGGCAAGGTGATCTTCGAGTCTGACCTCACGGAGCCCACGCTCCACAAATGCGTTACTGGCCACTTGGTCAACGAGGCTCCCTTGTGCCCGTCGTCCCTGTATGCTGACATGGGTATGACTGCTGCGGACTACCTCTACAAGCAACTGCGCCCTGGTGCAGCTCCGGTCGGATACAACTTCTGCAAGATGGAGGTTCCTAAGCCTTTGATTGCCAAACTTCCTCCCCCTCCTGAAGGTCAGCTGATCCAGCTGATTGCTGAGGCTGATCTGGAGCAGAACGAGGTCTCGCTCAAGTTCATCAGCGTCACTCCCGAGGGCAAGACCATCCAGACGCACGCCACTGGTTGTGTCATCTACGAGGACCTCGATGCCTGGAAGGAGGAGTGGCAACGCACCTCCTTCATGGTCCAGACTCAAATCGACCTCCTCAAGGAGAAGCTCGAGACTGGACGCGCGCACAAGGTGCTTCGCGGTATGGCTTACAAGTTGTTCAAGGCGCTTGTTGACTACGCTCCTTCCTACAGGGCGATGGAAGAAGTTATCCTCGACGGCAAGCAGACCGAGGCTACTGCTTCTCTCCAGTTCCAAACCAAGCCTGAGGATGGAAACTTCTTCTTGGCTCCTTACTGGATCGACGGCGCCTGCCACATCTCTGGATTCATCGTCAACGCTTCTGACCTTGTCGACTCGGAGAACAGCGTGTACATCTCCCACGGCTGGAAGTCTGTCAAGTTCTCCAAGAGGCTGTCGGCCGACAAGAAGTACCGCAACTATGTGCGCATGCAGCCTGCTCCCGGCAACATTTCCCAGGGCGACGTCTACATCTTCGACGGGGATGAGTGTGTCGGACTTGTCACTGGCCTCAAGTTCCAGAACATCCCGCGCCGTGCTCTGAACGTCATGCTTCCCCCTCCGAAGAAGGCTGGTGCTGGACCCGCAAAGCCCGCCATCGCGGCTGCTCCTGCGAAGGCACCGGCTGCCGCTGCTACCAAGCCTGCAGCCAAGGCCGTCGTTGAGACCAAAGCCAAGAAGCCCGCTAAGGCCGCTCAGCCCAAGTCCTCAGGTAACGTCATCACTACCCGCGTCATGAAGATCATCGCCGAGGAGTGCGATCTCGACATGTCCGAGCTTGTCGATGAGGCTGCCTTCGAGAACATGGGTGTTGACTCTCTGATGTCCCTCACTATTTCCGCCAAGTTCCGTGAGGACCTGGATCTCGACATCTCCTCGACGCTCTTCACCGATTACCCTACGGTTGGCGAGATGAGGAAGTTCTTCGCCCAGTACGATGGAGGAGCTCCTCTTGTCGACTCGGAGGATTCCACTGAGTCGGAGGCGTCTGACCCTCGCACTCCCGAAGACGACGACTCGGAGACGGATCCCAGTTCCGCCCCAAGCTCTGCCCCTAGCGTGAGCGGCAAGGATGAATATGTCGAGGTGAAGGCGACTCGTGAGGTCTCTGGACAGATCAGTATCGCTCGCCAGATCATCTCGGACGAGATGGGCGTGCCGACTTCTGAGATCAGCGACCAAGCCGACCTGGCTGAGCTTGGCATGGACTCCCTTATGAGTCTTACCATCCTCGGTGCGCTGCGTGAGCAGACCGGAGTCGACCTCCCGTCGACCTTCCTGGTGACCAACGCCACGATCGAGGACATTGAGAATGCTCTCGGTATGAAGCCCAAGGCTCAGGAAAAGGTCAAGGTTGAAGCCAAGGTTGAGAAAAAGGCTGCCCCGAAGCCCAAGGCGCCCAAGGTAACCAAGGCACCCCAGCTTTCCGAGGTGAACAAGAAGCTTAGCTCGCCCATCGATGTCTCTCACCTCCCGCCTGCGAGCTCTGTCCTCCTCCAGGGAAACGCCAAGATTGCCACGAAGAAGCTCTTCTTCTTGCCTGATGGATCTGGCTCTGCGACTTCGTACATCTCCATCCCCAACCTCTCCCCCGACCTCGCCGTGTACGGCTTGAACTGCCCGTTCATGAAGTGCCCGGAGAAGTTCGATTGCGGGATCCAGGCTGTCAGCAGACTCTATCTTAACGAGATGAAGCGTCGCCAGCCCGAGGGCCCGTACTACATCGGTGGCTGGTCTGCCGGAGGCGTGATCGCCTACGAAGTCTGCCAGCAGCTCCTCGCTGACGGCGAGAAGGTCGAGAGGATGCTTCTGCTCGACTCGCCCTGTCCAGTCGAACTCGACCCACTTCCCGCGCGTCTCCACCACTTCTTCGACTCGATCGGACTGCTCGGCACCGGCAAGCCCGGTGGTACGCCCGGCTGGCTCCTGCCCCACTTCGCGGCTTCGATCAAGGCGCTGAAGGAGTATGAGCCCGTTCCCATGCCGCAGGACAAGGCGCCTGAGACGTACGCCATCTGGTGCACCGACGGAGTCTGCCCCAACCCCGACGACCCCCGCCCGCCGCCCGGCGAGGAGGAGGATCCGGCGCCCATGATCTGGCTTCTCAACAACCGCACCGAGTTCGGTGACAACGGCTGGGGTCAGATCATCCCCAAGGAGAAGATGAAGTTCGGTGTCATGGGTGGAAATCACTTCACGATGATGAAGGAGCCTTATGTAAGTTGACCCTCTTGACTAGCAATGATGAAGAGCAAGCACTAATTCCATTTTACAGGCTGAGAAGCTGGGTGAGCTGATCAGAGAAGGAATGAGCCTTTAAGCTATAGAGATTGGTTCTGTTTTATATCTTTGATGCGAGCAAAATGTGTGTTAGAGTTCTGTTTTAGGCGGCATATGGCGTTACAATTGGTGGTCATGTTTTTTTTTTTTTTTTTCATCGGCTT
>RHKH01000021.1:33167-69607 GCA_009829795.1 Lasiodiplodia gonubiensis
GACATTCTTGTCCGGACGATAGCTTCGGCGACCCATGACAGGAGCAAGAAATCCACGCTAGCCATCGGCTACGAGAGGAGACTGTACTTTCCCTTCTTATCCGCAATGAGATGATGTCCATCTGATGACACCTTCTATCTTTCAGGGTCTTGCTTCTCGCCCTGCGTGATTGTTCGTCGTAAGTGCGTAGCTTGTGAGGCTCTTTGAATTTTGCACTTCCTTTGCCCAAAATCCCACGCCCACCAGCATCCCAGTGTGAGAGCGGTCAAAGGGAGAGTGACGGCCCAATAAATCCATAGTTTCTCTGAGACTGTCCATGTTTGCTGGCCATCCTCGGGAGAGAAGTCGAAGAAGTTCATGCCGAAAAGAGACTGGATGGATTCTATCAGCACTTCTCAGATATGCCTTTGTCGTGACACTTACTGCGACAAATGTCCCCGGGAGGAAAGCAAGCGTCACTGCAGCAATGGTCTTCATGGTCATGTTATCTATCCGAGCTAGCTGACCATCTCGCTGTGCAACGAGGCTGAAAGCCTGAATGCGCAGTCAGCTGTTGATTCCGCCTTGGTAAACCTATGTAGACTGACAAGATTAATCTCGTTCTGGAGGCGGTCGCGCACTGTTCTAGAGAACAGTAGGGTTGACAGGAAACAGTCTCCGAGTTGGCCGAGCTCTTGGCGTGTGCGGTAGAACAGCATCCTGTCATTCTCGTCCCCAGTCCAGTGGCTATTTTTCAGATGTGCTTCAGATGATGTTGTGGAAGCGGTGTTGACTTCCGCTTTCGAGAATCTTGACAATTCTGCCTCCAACATTTCATGAGATTTCCTTATGCATCTGGTCGTATTGATAGCACTCTCCAACACCTCGTTTGATTGGATCAGCAGTCTTGCGATGTCATGCATGAGGCCAAAATCATAAAAATCGGGGGATCGGTCCTGACTGGTGGTCAGCCTTTCAGCGCAGCGTAAGGCAACGATTGAGCGTTGTTCGTGACGCACGGATTCCACGCGTCCGATGAACTCCTGCAGGGCCCAGACGCGAGCATTGTAAATCTCGTCCACTTCGTCAATGATGAGCCGGTGCCAGGCGTACGGATCACACCACACTTCACCGCTGCGGACTGCGGCTTCCAGCTTGCTTCGAAGTGCGGAAGTCATTTTCCCCAGATCCACTAGGTACAGAACCATGGTAACGTTCGTGTCGGAATTCCACGATATGAGAACGTCGATGTACATCCAGCGTGTGCAAGGCCTGGGGCCCCGCGGGGTCGAGTTCACACCCTCAAGCACCTGCCACAGGAAGTAGAACCAAGAGACTCTGCAAGTTAGTACGGTCTTCTGGCCAGGACTTGGAGAGTTCATATACCATGTTCCACACGGCCATTTGCGAGAGAAGTGCAGCATCCAGTGCCTCCACCAGCAGTCCTACCGATCATCTTGCGAAAGCCCCATGGAAGAAATTGGTCCAATGACTTGAGATCTTTGTGTGGGATCTTGGGATCTGCAAATCTTATCTGCCAATCAGTAAAAGGCACTCCCGACCATTCCTGGAGTACCTTACATCAAGCGAAGGTGATCATCGTCCCGATGCTATGGCTTCGGTTATCGCGTAGCTCCACTCGCGTTGAAAGGTTGGTGTGACAGACAAACCTCGAGTTCATCACCAAGCGTGCTTTTGCGTTTATTCGTCCCATTGTCGACTCCCTTGTCAGTGGAGCTCGCTATATGCTAGACACGTGTCGGCTTACTTCTTTCTACGACCTCGACGATAGTATCTCGAGAAATGGGTGCTTTGTATTGCGCAGGCATTTCCAGGAATGTGGGATAGAACTAGAGCACTGATGAAAAATTGTACCGGATCATCAGAATCCGAATGTAATGTTGAAGCAAAGGCGAATGTTGAAGAGGGTTTTGTGTGACTCCGATCCTAGACGCAGTGATACGTCATTGTTGCATTTCGCCCCCACGGAATTGCCAACTTATTTCTCGATCGTGCATAGAGCTGCATAATAAGAAGTAATGCAAGATTGTATGTACAGTCTCCTCTCGCAGCCGATGGCTAGCGGGAATAATAGTAAGGCCTCAAGCGTAACTACGCCTAAGCTCTTAGAAAGTAACATATGTGGGTAGCTGAAGCTATCATCCGGACGTAAATGTGGAATTATTAAATGTACATCTACGTCCGGATGATAGCTCCAGCTACCCACGTAAGTCAGGTGCCCTTGCTCGCGAAGATAATTGCGAAGGATCATTCATTTCTGGAGCAAAGATGAACAGCCATTGCTATATGTGCTGATAGTCAGTCAGTCTCATATCTTTTCACAAGCCTCTACTTTATGTCCCATGATAATTCCGGAAAATGACCCGGATGAAATTTGAAAACACACCGCAGACGCTGGTATCCGCGCATTTGACCGTTCACTCCGAGAACCCCGGGGAACCCATGCCTAAGAAACCATCGACCCTTTGAAGCTGAACCAAGCACCCTACGCCAGATATGCTTTGAGGTTGTGTGATGAAGAGCCATTCAGACAACCTACGCCTTCCAGATCCACCCATTGCCATGCCTCCCTCTTTCAGATAAAAGCACTTAGTAGGGATAGCCTCCATCCTCATAGCCGACTCCGCCCGGACCCTTATCGTTCATGTCATCAAGGCTCTTGTAGTGGCCTTGACCGGGACGCGCTCTGCCACCTCTGCCAGCGTTATAACCACCACGACCACCTCGTCCGCCACGACCACCATGGGGACCACCTCGGCCCCTTCCTTGGTAATTCCCACGGAACTGATGTGGGCCATTTCCAGGGGCCCGCCTATTCTCATCGCGGTTGTAGACGGAGTATGCAGATTGGCCACTGCTGTGGTTGTAGTTGTTGCTGTATGCAGCGGGTTGAGAAGGCGGCTGCGGACGGCTGCCACCGCCCAGAGCCGGGAATGAGTTTTTGTCATTGACGTCGAGCTCCATTTCGTCGTCACGCGGCCTGGCGCGCTTACGGTTTCCGGGGAAGTAAGACTCGTACTCGCTCTCGCCACGGCGCTCGTCTTCCAGTCTCAACAGGACCTTCTCACCGACAGTGCTGTCAAACTCCAATGCTTTGTCTTCAGAGACAGGTTGCCAGTTCTGGATGCGGCCAGCGTCTACTGGTTTTGCGCCACGACCCAAGGCGAGTACGATGGTGGGGGTGGGATTCTCGGTGTAGATGCGAGAGTTGGCAGGGACTGGGGACACGCGGGCTGCCCAGAGCCGGTTCTCGAAAAGCGCAAAGCCATTGACACGCCAGCGCTGAACCTTGCCAATACCGCCGACCTTGTCAAGGATACTCTTCGGCGCTGGACGAGGAGTTATCAATATACTGTTGGCAAGAATGCGGATATCACTATCGGGCCTGTTAGGCAAGCTGTCAAGAAGAGCGGTGGTGAGCTGCTCGGTGACGGGAGGCTCAAGCAGGTACCCAGTGAAGAAGACGGTCCGCTTGATCTGATATGGCTTGACGCCAGCCGGTGTCTGACGGGACTTAACCAGGGCGTTGTGCGCATTGATTAAGCGCTGAACCTCGGCGACTTCGGTGACGGGATTGAGAGATGTTGCGTTTTCAGCAACTTGGATGACCTCTGCCGTGATTGTCTTGCGTGCAACAGGAGGATCTGGAGAGAGCAGAGCCTTGTTGAAGTTGGTAAAGAAGTCGCGGAAAGCCTTGGTGTGCTTGGGCCGGTCCTCATAGACGCGAATCTCGTCGGCATCCTTGTACGTGTAGACCAAATCTCCGAGGAGCTCCTGCTTGAACGTCATGGTGTTCGAGAACTTCTGGTTCTGCGGACCGACGGCAGGCTTGAGGCAGATCATGTCGAAGTCGAGCTTCTTGGCCTTGAGAATGCGCTTGATCAGCTCGGAAAAGGGTGCCTCTGAACGGCCAGTGAGCAGCACGGTTAGAGCGTCCTTCTGCTCCATGGAAAGCTCGACCAAGGTGGCAATCTGCTCGTTCCACCAGCCATCCCAAGCCCTGGGTTCCTCCTTCTCCACGCCCTCACCCGTGGCGGCCAAAATGCTGGCGTCATGCCACCATCCTCCATTAACGAAGACATCGGGCGATTGTAGCTGGCCGATGGTGGGGCCGTTCCAGACCTGCTTGTTCGGAAGGGGGCTCGCAAAGACTAGGAAACGTCAGAAGAGGGCGCAACATGCAAGAAGGACGTACGCGTATTGTCGAAGTCGTAGACGTGGATGCTCTTGATCTGCTGGACGCCTGCACGCTTGTTAGTGCCGGTTTTCTTCGAGGGAGTGCTTCTTACTTGGGAGGTCCTTGTCTTGGCAAGACCACCTCTTCAGCATGGTGACGGTGTGAG
The DNA here is from genome assembly GCA_009829795.1 of Lasiodiplodia gonubiensis. NCBI lineage: Eukaryota > Fungi > Ascomycota > Dothideomycetes > Botryosphaeriales > Botryosphaeriaceae > Lasiodiplodia > Lasiodiplodia gonubiensis. Next base: position 37,511 of record RHKH01000021.1, read on the forward strand.
AGCTGGTTGGGCCAGCGACGGCGCCATTTGCGGAGCCATTGGCCATGGGTTGCGGCATGATGTTGAGTCGGCGAACGAGTCCGGGCGACGGTGTGCGGAGGCGGCGGAGCATTCAGAAGCGAGAGTGGGCGGAGGAGAGGAGTCAGCGTGGCATGGCGGGGTTGTCGTGGTTGTGGTGCAGGGCAGGCTGCGCGGTCAAAATCGCAACGCGCCGGACTGGATGCGGCGCGTCATCGTCACTTCCGCACTCGCCTCCGTCTCCTCCGCTCAAACACCACCCACCTCTTGCCACCGTGCATGGACACACGCTCAGCGCCTCCGCACTCCATCAGTTCGGAACCGGATGGCACATTCCCACAGAAGGGCAAGGCGAAGCATGTTGCGCCCGAGAGCTGTGTCATTTGCCTCGACCCCATCTCCGAGCGCGCCATAACCGTTCCTTGCAACCACTGCAGCTTCGACTTCCTGTGCCTCGCCAGCTGGCTCCAGCAATGCTCCACTTGCCCGCTGTGCAAGGCCGACGTCTCCCAAATCCAGTACGACTGGCGCTCGCCTGACGACTTCAAGACATATAATGTCCAAACCACCAAGCTCGCCCCATCGAGCTCCCCCGCTTCGTCGGCAACCCGTGGCCGTTCTCGACCTTTCATCCAGCGCCGTTATAGACCGGCGCGTCCTGCTCGCCGCAGTCCATCTCCTAGCCCAGACATAGCCCTGGTCCGCCGTCGCTACGTCTACCGCAACGAGCTCTTCTCCATGCATGTTGGCACCAATCGCATTTCCCGCTACGCCAACTTCACCCCCCACATGGTTGCCGCCTCGCCCGACCTACAGTCCCGTGCTCGCGCTTTCATACGCAGGGAGCTTCGCGTCTTCAGTTTCCTCTACCCTGAAGCTGCCGATGACTCGGAAACCGCAAGCCGTCGTGTCGGGAATGCCGACTTTCTCCTCGAGTATATCCTGGCGATCCTAAAGAAGATGGACATCAAGGGCCCAACCGGTCAGGCTGAGGACATGCTGCAGGAATTCATTGGCAGGAACCACGCGCGGCTTTTCTTGCATGAACTGGGCGCTTGGTTGCGGAGTCCATACACGAGGCTTGAGGACTGGGATAGGCATGTCCAGTACCGCGAACCCTTGCCTACAAGCGTAGAAGATGCTGAAAATCGGCGCAACGGGCCAATGAGGGTCAAATCATCGTCGGAGAACGAGCGTGCAGGGCCGTCACGGCCACAATCTCGAACGCGATCCTATCGGTCGTCGCCGTATCAGCGCCGTGGCGGTCCGTCCCGTCGATATGATCCTGATTGAGTTTTGCTTGACATCTGTGAACTAGAGGACCCACGCTAATAGACCTCATGGCATCGAAGCCAGTGCAAGCGGCGATACAAGAGTTGGCAGGTGGCTGGAGCATGCTGCCAATTTCTATACATATTCACCTCTCTCAACTTGCCGCAGCGTGGCGCTCTCACGCCCCCACTGCTTAGATAGCTGCTGCTTACCCATGCTCTCTGACCGTCACACTCCAACAGAGGGAGTCAATGATTTTTTCAGGAGAAGGAAGGAGCGCCCTCGGCGGGTTACTTCAAAATCACCATGCGCCTTCGGAGCATCCCTGGAGGGACGTCGAACACCTCTGGGCGCCTCAAGGAAGATCAGGTTACCTGCTGATATCATAAAATATCCCCAGAAAGACCTTCACGTGGTTGCTAGAGTTGACTACGAAGGTTACTAGGAGGTAGATGTTTAATGAGCTATCAGTAGACTTCATCAAACTCGTGAAACTACTTAAAAGACTTTCATTATCCTGTTTAAAATGATAAGTGCACGACTAAAGCATTATACGGACAATTTCTCGTGTCATAGGCAGCTGAAGCTATCGTCCGGATGCAAATGTAGAATTAATAATTATACAACCACGTCCGGACCATAGCTTTAACTACCCACATATGTCATTATTTCTAGCAAAGAGCTGAGGTATAGTTCTGCCTAGGGCCTTGCTATCCTTCGGCTGCGAGAAGGGACTGTATACGAACAAGCAGATATGCCAACAGCAGCAATGTATGAGCAGCATCCCCTTGTATCGCCTGCCACAGCCCCTGAAGCGGCTCAAAGACGCGCCCCCATGGAATTACCAAGTAACTAGAGTTGTCTGCGTTAGTAGCAAACTAGGCCCCCTACCAGCGCCGCCCCGTCCTAGTTACAGACTCGTTCCGCGCCCAGAACATCCGGACGTTTCTGGGACGCCGTAAGTATCTTCAGGCTGCCGTTATTAGCAGCCATGGACACGATCTCGGTCCTATTGGCATTCCTGGAGCTGGAAATGCCAGTACGAAGCGCCAGCAAGGCGGTTCTGGTCTGAAGTATGCGCACTGCTACGCGCACTCACAGATCAACAATGGCCAGTGCGCCAATTGCATCCACGCTGGAACTCCTGGCTGTACGGTTCAGAGTAAGCTCTCTTGTTATTTTTTCCCTCCCGTCAGCTATTTTATCCTTCCGTCAACTAAATTTCTTTAAAGTTTTAACATCCGTTAATTTTTTTTATTTTTTTTTTGCTTTCCACAATAGCCATCTATTCATATTTCAAGTTTTTTTCCCCAATTCCCTATCTTGTTCGCAAAGAGCTTTTGATTCTTCTTTTTTTCACCTATCCCTATATTTCCTTCCGTCGTCTTTTTTAAAGCTCCGTCAAGTGTTTTCCTTTTGATTTTTATAGCAAATTAGTACGGCACGGAATAAAAGGTAACAAAATGGCCGCCGGGCTGACCACGAGCACTTCAGCGGGAGATACTGGATGCATAATAAAACGACTTCATCAAAGTGGTGAAGCTGCTGCGTTGACCACTGTCTGTTCTATATACACCAGGAATCTGACCCAGACGTCAATATTGATACCGCTAACAATACCCGTAAAAGCGTTCCTGTTCTCGCTCCGCGCTTACAAACTGATCAAATCAATAAGAATTGAACTCATACGTCCAACTCAACTCACATATCATCCAGTACAAGCCGACCTCACAGCAGCCCGAGCCATCCAAAACAAGAGCAAAGGTAGGCCTGACCAAGCATAAAGTAAAGCGAGAAAGTAATGTACCAACCAAACGTGAAGACCAGCGTTCTGCCTGATTGCATGCGTGATTCCCCGTACATTCGTCAAAAGCTTGAGGGCTCATCAAATCGTCTTTTCTCTTTTTACATAACAGATGGTGTTTGTGCGAAGGATGAGGGAACAACAGAATAAAGTTCGATGAAGACACATAAAAATGGAGAATACCTAAGACCAATAGAACAAGCAAGAAGACAAAAGACTCACAGAGATGAGTGTGACGAGAAGAAAGGTGAGAGAAGTTTAAATGTTCCGCCCTCCCTATCTCTCGGTCCCTCGTGCCTTGCTCTTCCTTCGCGAATAGTAAGCAACATCATAGCCAGCCTGTGGTTGATTTTCCCCCGCCCACGGAAAAGAATCCTGTTCAAGCAACCCATCCGATTAAAAATCCCGATCGACCACCAAAGAATCCACTGACACCACTCTCCTTTCCCAATTCCGTTTATTCATTTCCGCGTTGTACCAGCTGCCCGCAAATCCGCCGCGGCTCACCCCTTCAACTCCGCAAAGGAGCAAAGTTTTTTGAGCGCGATTCCGTCCATATTTTGCATGCAGAGAGCGCCAAGTAGGACCTCGTCCTTCGGCAAAGAGTCGACAGAGAGGCGTTTCTCGCGGGCTTCCTCCTCGCTCTGCGCTTTTTCGCCCAACTTTCGCAGCATTGCCAGGGCTCGATGAGTGATGAGCCCGAAGCCGCCATCCAGCTGCTCGAGCGGAGGTCTTTGCATCCCCCTGACCTGTGGGGGTGGTTGGGCTGGTCGCTCCATTGCCAAAATTCCCGACAGCCACACCAAAGTTTTCGCCCATCCGTCTTCAGCCACCAGCCACGAGCGCGCAACACCAGAATCTGAGCCAGGGCATAGACCAGCGAGTATGTCGGCCGCAAGCATGCCCTGAGTGAGGTACGGCTTGCGCGCTTCAGCAATCCGCGGCTCAGCTCCGCGTCCACGTTCGGGAACCACTGATATTGCAAGACCAAATGAACGGGTCAGGAGATCGTATGGTGGTGTCGAGGCGGCATCAGCCTGGAAAATTTGTCGGTAAAAAGCACGATTCGGATCGTCTCGTGCCAGAAGTTTTGCCAAACAATCGACTGCCGGTGGAAGATATCGATGGATTGCGGGGTTATACGGCGTGAAGCGGATGGTGGTTCCGTTATTGGGACCAGGTGAGGGAGCAAATGCGAGAAGGAAACAGAGGACATTGTATGCGTCATCTCGAGATGGCAGCTCTATTTTGTCTGAGGTGTTGGAGAGGAAGGTTATTATGTCTTTCATGAAATCCACGGTGTTGATGTTGTTTCGAAGGAGCATGATTCGAGTGCCAAGCAGACGAATCGTGTTCGAGAGGAATTTGATGACGATCGAGCTGGAGAGGAGTGCATGGTTGGACTCGAAAAAAGAGAGGTTGCGGAGGATGGTGGTGACAGCAATGAGACGATCAGCAGAACGGTCAAGCTCGTAGGCTCGGGTTCCGTACTCAGGAGACTCTTGCAACGACTCTAATTCCGTACGGGAATTTCGCATCGCGTCTTCGTATGATAGGAGATCGACGATGTCGGATACCTCGGCTGAGTCTTCTGCAAGCGCATCGACCTGGTCTTCGGCGCAATCTACTATTGCGTCGATCAAATCCTCGCACTTTTCCAGCTCCAGATGTAGCCGGGGGTCGTGGGACAACCGAACAAGGACATCCAAAGCAAAGCGAACCTCCCGACTGATCCCGGACTGGAGAGACAAGCTGATTGCGCGCATGTCAATAATGCCCATCTCTTCCACGCCAGGGACGTCGGGCTTTAACTTCGCAAGCTTCTCGCCCACATTCCCCTGCCCCTCGACCAGGACTCCACCGTGGGTATCCAAAAGCGAGCGAACCTTGGGCTTGTAATCCGAACCCAAGACAATCTTTTTCTCGGTCGGTGCCGCGGTCCCATTCACAGCCGGCGCCTCGGTTGATCCTCGTTTAGGCATGGATTCAAGTGGCTTTTCGCCTGGACCAGGCGAAGGCGTTATTATCGAACCCGTCTGCTGCGGTTGTGGTGTAGACTCCAACTGCCGGCTCATGCTTTTTCTGTGTTGTTCTTGCTGAGCCGCTGCATTCGGATCTGGCTGTGGGGTCGCCCATCCATTGGCCTGAGGCATAGAGTTATTCCGCATTGGTGTTGCCTGGTCCATGGGCTGTTGCTGCTGTTGCTGTTGAGCCTGCATCTGGGTGCTGCGGAGCCTCTGGAGATATTGTTGCTGTTGGGCTCCAAGGTCCTGTGCGCCTGGCATTGATTTGACCGGCGAAGCCTGCGGAGCTCCACCCATTCCCGGCATCTGACCTTGCTGGCCCTGCTTGGTCCGCTGCTTCGCCAGCCATGCTTGCTCATATGCTCCTAGATTTTGCTCGTAAACCATTCGAACTTCTTGCCCCGCGGTCGGAAACTGCTGTGGTGGAAATCCCATCATATGCGCTATTTGTGACCATCCGTTGCTGTTTGAGACATTCCTGGATCCTCTGTGCTTCATGACGGTGGCGTACAGCTGCATTAAGTTCACAGGGCGCATGCAGACCATGGGTTGAGGGTTGAATGGCATCCCTTGCGCCTGCATCAAGGCTTGAACGTTATTGAGGAAGGCCGCCTCCTGTTGCTTTGGCGGATTGCCCATGGGCATGCCTCCCTGGTTCGGGCGCATGCCGCCAGACATGGCCATAGCAGAGTTCATCTGTTGACCCGAAGATCCGAGCATGTTCATGCCGCCTGCCTGTTGTTGTCTTTGCGCCAGGTTGTTGGCCGCGATTTGTTGCTGCTGCTGTTGGAGGCGCATTTGGTACATCCGCTGGGCGTCTGCTTGGCGCTGCTGGAGATTCTGGGATAGCGCGACGCCCTGCACGGGCATGGTGCCGTTGAAGCCAGCAGCCGACATGCCCGGATTCATGCCAAAGTTCTGGTTGAAGCCTTGGCCGGTTGGCGAGCCTTGCATCATGTTCATGCTGTTCATACTATTCATGCTGTTCATGTTCATCGCGGCCATCTGCGCCATGGCGGGATTTTGCGGTGTGTTGACGCGACTGTTTTGATCAGGCGCAGGCGACATGCCCATGTTCTGACCCTGAGGATAAGGGTTCGGGGACATGGTGTTCATGCGATGAGCCTGTTGCGGCGGGCGGAACTGCTGGCTCTGCATTGTGGGCGAGGGCGTCGCGTTGGAAGAGCCCTGGTGCTGGAGGTGCTGATAGGGATTGGGGGCTTGAAGGCCCTGCTGATTGCCCTGAAAGGCGCCGGGCGCGAAGGACATCTGCTGGGGCGTCTGCGATCGCGACAGGTTCATGTTGCCGGGAGCAGGGCGCGGCGAAGCGCTGGACGCGTCCTCGGACGGGCGCGGGCGCTTGGAGGGGACGATGGGGTTGACGTTGTAGGCCGGGTTCTGAAAGGCAGCGGGCGAGGCATTGCGCACGTTGCCGTTCTGCAGGCGCTGCTGCTGGAGCTGGGCGTTCTGGAAGGCGTTCAGGTCGATGTTGTTGGTGTTGAACATGGACGGGTCGATGAGCGAGTTCTGGGAGTCGAGGTAGCCATTATTTGCTTGGAGGGCGTCGAAGTTCATTGCGCGGACGCGTCCATCAGTCTTCCTAGACAGGGCAACTCGGCATCAGCTCACGGCCATCACCACCATCAACGTCGACGCGAGGGAGGTCCGGGGGGCTTGGGAGCGAAATGACAAACCGCGCAGGCTCCACGAGCCGCTCGCGCGCGTCAAATAAGCCGATCGGGATGCGGTGAGCGCATTCGCGTCCGGCAGGGCGGGCGGGGGCGGCAGGGCGGCGCGTTGTCTGGGCTTGAGCGCGCAGGCGAGCGGTGCAGAGGCAGCGGGAGCGATGGAGGTCCGACTTACTAAGTCTCAGCGCGGAGGAAGATAGCTGCCTTGATTGGGGGCGTGCTTGTGGTCGTGACTTGATGGGAGAGTGAGAAGGCCAGCCAGCCAAGCACGGGCAGCCCGACCTGGCCGAAATCAACATGGGCTGCCGCCTTAGCGAGCGAGCGAGCGGCCGAGGGCCACGGCCACACCCACGACGGCGACGGTCTACGGGGGAGCAGCAGCAGCAGCAGCAGCAGCGAGCAGAGCGGCCACGAAGGGGAGCAGCGGCGCGCGAGGCATTTCCCTCGGTCACGAGCAGCACACAATGGCAGGCGCCCGAAAGGGATTGGTGCCCCCCGGAGCCTAAGTGACAAGCAGGGATGCGCATGGGCAGCAGACATGAGATGCGCTGCTATCGCAGGCCGAGCTGATGGCTTGGAACAAGTGACACAAGCCTGCCAGTGCCGGCCTGCGAATCACCAGGCGCCGGGGAGCAGAGGGCTGCGCATTACATACGTGTGCCGGTGCGCTCCACCCGCCCAGGACGGCCACCAGAAGCGCGCCAGCAGTCCGCCGTGACCTCATCCCCCTAGCCGCGAAGCTCTGCCCTGCGTGTGCCTGTGCCTGTGTGCCTGCGCCGGCGCCCGCCAGCTGGTGGGCCGACCCTCGGCGCTGATGTTGAGCATTTCGTAAAGACCTCCTTCTTCCGTCATCCCCGCGACGCCGCCGGCTGGCCAGCCCTCGTCTTCCGCCGCCGCCGCTCCCCAGCTCGCCTGGCCCGTTGTGTCCCTGATCGGTGCCGCTGCTGTGCTGTTCCCCACTGCAGCCCACGGCCTTGGGAGCCTCTCGGCTCCATCCAGACTTGCTGAGCCCAATGATTTGCGTGAAACATGCTACCGCCGGGACAACCAGTTCCCACGGTTGCTCAAAGCCAGGCGCGCAGCGTGCCCAATCTGCACCGTATCTTCATAGACCCTGAAATCGCTGCGTCGCGCCTGAGGCCATGCTGACCTGATCGTCAACCTGAACCTGGTTCCGATCAGGAAGACGTGCTTCCATTCCGCGCGCCGCACCAACATTCGCTGCTGCCGAGAGCTGAGGCCGGCTTGCGCGCTCGAGTGCGAACTCGTCTGGGACAATCGGCCACGGCCGCCGGACGGCTGTTGAGGAGACGACGAGCCTGTGCTGATGGCTGATCCGGAAGATCGCCATCGCCGGCCGTAAACGGAGCTTCGTCGTCGGGCGTTTGGTCCAGGCACGCGCACGTGATGCCGTCGTGCTGACCTAACAACGTAACGACTGTTGCGACTGAGTAGCTGTGCTGGGAGCTCCACCACCAACGACCGCCATCGCCTTCCGCATCCACCATCTGCGTCCCCGCCGCCCTCGTCACCCGCGCTTTGCATCCGCTCGGCCACTCCTCCGTACCACAGAGCACCGCGCATTTCTAAACGCTGTCCCAACATGGCCGACGCCGCCGTTGAGAGCCCGGCCAACCAGGTGGCACCTCACAAGAAGCAGCTTGCTTCATCCATACCTTTTGTCGACTCGCTGGAGGGCGTCGCGTCTGAGAGCAATGACCAATACTCGACCTTCAAGAAGCTGCAGAGACAACTCGAGTATGTTGCGACGCGTAGAAGGCGGTTGTCGGGCTTACTGACAGCGAGTCAGGTACATTCACTTGCAGGAGGAGTACATCAAGGATGAGCAGAGGTTCGTTTGGCGAAAGATGCGTTGCGTATTGGCTCGGTATCTAATTCCGTGACAGGAGTCTGAAGAGGGAGCTTGTCCGCGCGCAGGAGGAGATCAAGCGTATCCAGAGCGTACCGCTTGTCATCGGTCAGTTCATGGAGGCCATAGACCAGAAGTAAGAGCGATACCTCGGATACCGATGATGCGTGTGCTCACCGTTTCCCAGCACCGGTATTGTCCAGTCCTCAACTGGCTCCAACTACGTCGTCCGGATTCTATCCACGCTCGACCGCGAACTCCTCAAGCCTTCGTCCTCCGTTGCCCTCCACAGACACTCGAACGCCTTGGTGGACATTCTGCCACCGGAGGCCGACTCGTCGATTGCTATGCTGGGTGCGGACGAGAAGCCCGATGTGACGTACGCCGATGTTGGTGGTCTGGATATGCAGAAGCAAGAGATCCGCGAGGCCGTGGAGCTTCCCCTGACACACTTCGATCTCTACAAGCAAATCGGTAGGTGGAACATGCGTATTGTGTCTTTGGAAATTCTGGCTAACAGGCTGGGGCAGGTATCGACCCTCCGCGTGGTGTCCTCCTCTACGGGCCTCCGGGAACTGGCAAGACTATGCTGGTCAAAGCTGTTGCCAACAGCACCACCGCGTCCTTCATCCGTGTCGTCGGCTCGGAGTTCGTTCAGAAGTATCTCGGTGAAGGTCCGCGTATGGTCCGTGATGTCTTCCGCATGGCTCGCGAAAACTCTCCCTCGATCATCTTCATTGACGAAATCGACGCCATTGCCACCAAGCGTTTCGACGCCCAGACCGGTGCGGACCGAGAGGTACAGCGTATTCTTTTGGAGTTGCTCAACCAGATGGATGGTTTCGACCAAACCAGCAATGTGAAGGTCATCATGGCTACCAACCGTGCGGATACCCTGGATCCGGCTCTGCTCCGTCCCGGACGTCTTGACCGCAAGATTGAGTTTCCCTCGCTTCGTGACCGCCGCGAGAGGCGTCTCATTTTCAGCACCATCGCCTCGAAGATGAGTCTGTCGCCTGAGGTCGACCTCGACTCCCTTATCGTCCGTAATGACCCGCTCTCTGGTGCCATCATTGCTGCGATCATGCAGGAGGCTGGTCTGCGTGCCGTGAGAAAGAACAGGTACCACATTATCCAGTCCGACTTGGAAGACGCATATTCTGCTCAGGTCAAGGGACAGGGCAACGAGAGCGACAAGTTTGACTTCTACAAATGATCTCGTCTTGGTCTGGCAAGAGTCACGGGATGGTCTGGCGTCTTTCGGCGCATTGGAATTAGAATCCTTGTAGTATATGGGACTCCAAAGAATGGCAGGACGCATGGATGGTGAGCAAGCGTACAGGGTTTACGAAATAATACAAAGTCGCAAGATGAAAAGCGAACGTTTGATGCCACCTGTTGAATGAGCGAATTGCACTCGAGAAAGTACACTTCCGTTATGAGACAGGAGTTACTCCAAAGGAGGAATATCCACTTCTAGCCCTGTACACAACCCTCATGTGGCCAGTTGATCATACTTATTTTTAGCGGATAACAGTTGCCAAAAGTATGAAGAATTTCCTGAGAGGAATCCGTCATCTGTGATCGTAGGCTATTGCTAGAGCGACAGTTTCCATTCAGCCGGAGAAGACACTCTTCAGAACGTACGTGCAAGTATATCAACCGTGACTTAAAAGGTTAAGTTGAGGTCTGCATCCCTGCTCTGCCTCCCCACAAAGCGGATCGGCAGCTGGAGTAGCTTGCTCAAATCGGCAAGTGAGCCGACGGCAAGTCTTCGCTTCATGCCGAACAACAACCTGCGCGTTTTGCGAACAGCTCTCTTTCGTCCGACATGCCACACATCGAAGTCATCCCCATCACCAGCGGTGCCGCACCAGCGCCCGGCTGGGCGTATGTGCCCGATACCGGCTATGACCCGAGCAAAGTCGCCATCAACCCGAGCGCTCGCAAGCGTACTGCTCGCCAGAACGTTGGCGGAGCGCCCGACCTTACCGCCCGTCAGCAGACGCAGCTACATAAACGCATTGCCGAGCTTGATCAGGATAATCAGAAGGAGGTGGCGCTTCCAGCTAAGATCAAAGAAGGGGGTTCTACACCACGGGAAAAGGCTGGAAGAAAGATGACGCCTGCCGTCCGCAAGATTCTGCAGAGTGGTCGTACGTTTGCACATTGGCTGGCGGATGAAGAAGCGCTGAGTGCGCAACGCCATGCTGCTGGACTGGGTGGACAATCGTCAGCTGCGCAGACGGCGACGGCGAGCCCTGCGCCTAGTTCCTCTGCAGGGCCATCAGCAGCCCAGAGCAGTCGCTCGAAGAAGACACTGGCGTCGCGAACGAAGCGTAGCGGGTCCATTGCTGTCCCTTCGAGTCCAGCCACGCCATCCGCACAGGCGGCGCTTTCGACTAGCAACACTGCAGCCCCGTCTCCGACCGCTCAACCGCCAGCAGACGCCGAGCTCCCAGACGCATCTCCAGCGGAGGAGGAAGACCCATTACTCAGGCCAGTCGTGCCTACAACCCCCACAATACAGGAGATTCAGGCTCTTCTCGCACACCCACCGTTGCCTTACAGTGCGGCGAAAGCTGCAGCCCCAGTCTCCGAGGGCCCTCCACGACGACAGTTTTGTGAGATATGCGGTTACTGGGGTCGAATCAAATGCTTGAAGTGCACTGCGAGGGTTTGCGGCCTCGAATGTAAGAGAGCTCACGATGAGACGAGTTGCTTGCGGATGTAGATTCGCTACGAATTCACGATGACACACATTGAACATGGTTTAAAAGCGGGCCTAAAGGACTTTGGGCGGGCATGATACCCTTCTCATTTAACATCATAATACCACTTCATCCTACCACTTTTTGGGGGCGCTCAGGCTAGCTCTTGAGAAGCTTGCGCTCATTACGCTAGTGTCTTGAGACTTGAGTCTCTGCTTCGCCGTTATCCCAGTCCTATCCGTAACAGGCGTTGCGTTGATGATGTTGTCAAACTCATCATCCATACCGTCAATATCTGATCCGGATTCCGCATCCGACTCTTCCTGCATGGTAGGCGGGGCTTCGGGTCTCGCAATGGTCTCGGGCAGCTTCTTTGCCTCCGGCTCAGGATTAGCGAAGGGCTTTGAAGCCAAAACGCGCCGCCGTAGCTCTGCCATCTCTTCCTCATCGTCAGACTCATGGGGTGGCAAGCCGTACGGATCGCGGTCCTCCTCTCCATCTTCCTCGCCAGAATTCTTGTTTTCATCGTCGTCCCCATCATCGTCTGAATCGTCCGGCGCACGCCTGTTCATATTGCCACCCTCCCAAGCATCACCCTCTCCTAGCGCCGCCTTATCGTCCCTGCTTGCGTTGTACTCTCTCTCAATCTTAGCCAACCACGTCTCTTCAGCCTTCAAAACCTCTTCTTCTGTTGAGCAGGCAGCGTAGCGCTTCAGTAGCGCGGCATTCATTTCGAGAAAAGCCTCGCCGTAGGAGAAGGATGAGAGGATTTCCTCGGCCCATTCGAGGTGTCCGCAGATAGCGTAGCAAGCTGCAAGGGCCTCGACACAGTTCAATCGCCATGGCCGTCCATAGTTGGTGGGGTTCGCAGCAACGAGGTATGGTAGTAGGCGTTCACACTTGCCTCCGATGCGCGCGAAGGGCACTTCGTCAATCCTGTTCCAGGAGGCTTCTACCACTGCGGCACCATACTGCTCGCATAGTTCGCGGTCCTGGGCGGAGACGGTCTTTTTGGCCTTGGGCGACACAACGACGCCAGCAAATTTCTGACCAACGTGCAGTTCGCGCATCAAGCCGAGACGCATGAGACGTTTCCCGGAGCACCTCTTCGCGTCGCAGTGGCCCAGGTCCCACGCGGCAGCCTTGAAGGCTGGTCTCTTGGCAATGCGCTCGCCCTCTTCTCCGTCCTCGTCATCGTCGTGCACTCGTTGGCGCGGCGGATTGCTGTATTTTTTGCCGCCACCGCGGCCGCCGCGACCTCCGCGACCCGAGAAGCCGTCCTTCTTGTGACGCACCATGGTTGCGACGCCGGTAAAGTCCGAAGCCTCGTGCGTATATGTGCCAGTGAGTGATCCAAGGTCGTGCGGGTGGGGCGTTGCAGTGTTGCGGCAAAAAGAGATGACGCGGGGCTCAAAAAAGGCGTGTCGCCGCTGAGCTTGGGCCGCAGACGAACCCCCACTGTGTTGGAGCCGTCATCCCGGCAGCCGGAGCGTGGCCTGTACTCGCAGCCAGTGCCTAATACCATCACCGCTCCTAACTCGCCTTCCACGCCTTCCACGCTTCCGCTTTCGCGACCGACGCTCAATTCCGCTTCTCCCGCGCTCCCCTCGCACATCGCCCACCGTGGAGGCTACGTCAGCCCGTATGGCGGCCCGCGACCGTTTCGGCGGCTTCGCTGAGCCAGCCATGACCCCATTGCAGCGCTACATCATGAACGCCTGCGACCCGCAGAACTTCGAGCCCAATCTGGCCCTCAACATCGAGATTGCCGAGCTGGTCAACCAGAAAAAGGGCAGTGCTCCGCGCGAGGCTGCCATGGAGGCCGTCAAATATGTCAACTCGCGCAACCCGAACGTCGCGCTGCTCGCCCTCAACCTGCTGGACATCTGCGTCAAGAACTGTGGCTATCCCTTCCACCTGCAGATCAGCACCAAGGAGTTTCTCAACGAGCTCGTCCGCCGCTTTCCTGAGCGACCCCCGGTCCACTCGTCGCGCGTCCAGAACCGCATCCTCGAGCTGATCGAAGAATGGCGCTCTACAATCTGCATGACCTCGCGCTACAAGGAGGACCTGGGCTTCATCCGCGACATGCACCGCTTGCTCAGCTACAAGGGCTACACCTTCCCCGAGATCAGGCGCGAGGATGCTGCGGTGTTAAATCCCAGCGATGTACGTATCTGGCTGCGCTGCCCGTGTGAGCGCCCAACTGACCCAAACCACAGAACCTGAGGTCTGCCGAAGAGATGGAGCAGGAGGAGCGCGAGGCACAGTCGGCCAAGCTCCAGGAACTGATCAGACGCGGCACCCCCCACGATTTGCAGGAAGCCAACAGGCTGATGAAGATCATGGCTGGCTTCGACACCCGGAACAAGACCGATTACCGAGCGAAGGCGGCGGAAGAGGTTGGCAAGATACAGCAGAAGGCCAAGCTGCTTGAGGACATGCTCCAGAAGCACCAGGCCGGGGACCAGATCAAAGAGGGCGACGTTTTCGAGGTACGCCCGGGCGGGCCGCTCTCTTGGGAGGCGGTGGTAAAAGCTGACCGCATGCAGGAGCTCGCCAATGCTTTGGCAAGCGCCCACCCGAAAATCCAAAAAATGTGCGAGGAAGAGTCGGACGATCACGAGGCTGTGGCCAAGCTGCTGGAAATCAACGATAGCATACACCGGACTCTGGAGAGGTACAAGCTCATCAAGAAGGGCGACGTCGAGGGCGCCGCAAAGATCCCCAAGGGTACTTTGGGCGTGAGCGGGGCTGGCGTCAAGAAGGGCCCAGACAACGAACTGTCTTTGATCGACTTCGGGGGGCCCGAGGAACCGGCAGCACCGTCTGGGCAACCAAGTGCCAGTTCAAGCGCTGCCGCACCAAAAGGAAACGCATTGGAGGACGACCTGCTTGGCCTGAACTTGGGCGGCAGCGACAGCTTCCAAGGTGGAGGCATTTCCCTCGGCGCCACGAATGGGGCTGGTACGCAAGCCTCGATTTGGATTTTTATGGATATACTGACATTGATGACCAGCCTTCCAGCCGCAGCCGACCTCACAGACTCCTGTGCAGAACCTCCTCGGAGGAGGTCCTGCTCCGGCCCAGTCGACGACCCCACAGCCCAACTACAATGCCTTTGCTGGACTTGGCGGCTCTTCCTTGGCTTCGCAGCCGACTCCGCCTCAGCAGTCCCCAATGTTCACCCCGCCCCCGCAACAACCGCCGCAGCAGCCGGCTCAAAAACCCGCCGACCCTTTTGCTGCTCTCGCAACCCCCCGGACTGCGTCCCCCTTCCAGTTCCAGCAATCCGTTAAGCCTGCAGCATCCCCCTCCAGTGCTCTCTTCGACCTTGGGGGCACTTCGACCCCTCCTCCAGCCGCTCCGGCGCCCGCACCGGCTCCCGCAGCTAACGACGATGACGAGTGGAACTTCGCGTCGGCGTTGCCGGATCAACCATCTACGCAAACCGTTATCAACACCAGCATAAGAACTGACTTCACCGTTTCCCGTCAAAACGATGACACCATCCACATCCAGTCCGCCGTATCAAATAATACGCCCGCGCCTGTATCGGATCTCACCATGCAGTTCGCCGTCACAAGGGTAAGTGCTTCGCGCTGATGGTAGAGGCGGGGCTGAGAAAGACTGACACGTGTACAGGGCTATTCTCTGAAGTTGCAGCCCCAGTCAGGAAGGTTACTGCAGCCGAACCAGCAGAACGGCATCACGCAGAACATCCACCTGCACGGCGTCCAGCGCGGACAGGGTGCGGCGGTCAAGATGCGTTGGAGGGCCAGCTACATTCTCGGCTCGGAGCGCAAGGAAGAGCAGGGTGAGATACCAAGCTTGGGAGTGGCATGAGAAAGGTAAGATGAGAGTCTGAAAAACGAATGGGTCTCTTTCGCGCTTTGCGTCGGAGGATTGAGAGATTGAAGTCTGCCATTGCGACGGTCAGTGGAGAGACGCGTGGGATAAGAAATGGAATAGGATACCAGGGTTGTCAAGACCGGTAGCTATGTCGAGATAAGCATCAGTTTTATGGGTCTGGATGGAGAAAGAAAGATTTCCCATGCCCGCACAAGGGTCCCCTTGACGCTTCTTCTAGAGATTGACCTGCATGCGCGTGAAATGTTGCCCGGTGCTGTCTTCATCGTGTGCTGCAAGATGTCTTATTAAAGATTCTTGCACTTTGCCTGCGAGTATGTGTTGAAGTCTATGTCTGAAGCCTCTACGGCTAGAGATCTGCCTCAGATGCTTATACGGGGAATGTTCTTCATGCCACTGTACAGAGGGGTATTGCAGCCGAAGGCCAGCGCGAAGAATAGCAGGGCCTTAGAACAGGGGGTAATTACGGCTCCCCAGGACGGATAGGGTTTTCCAGTACTTATAAGGAATTATTCGACTTACGGGGGTAGTTGAAGCTATCGTCCGGACGCAAATGTCGAATTAATAAGTGCACATTCACGTCCGGACGATAGCTTCAACGACTCGTGATATGTGCAAAAAAAGAAACGTTAGCCTTTGGCTGCAACACCCCTCTGCAGGCCAAAATCTTCCGAACCCCACTATTCCAACGAGAAAACATCCGTTGAGTTGACGATGCTCAATCCAAACCTCTGATAGAAGTACCGTGCGCGCCCTTGCACACTCAGCCGCTAAATGGACGGAGCACCGCCGCATTCCCCTCCGTCCTGCTTACAACCGACGACAACTGCAGGAACTCCGCATCCTGTCGTCAGCATGTACGATGTCTTACTACGAGTCGCGGATCACGCTGATTATCCGGGGTCCTCATGCAAGGCGGTGGGGAGGGGCGTTTTTTTTTAATTTATCCGCGCGCCTGGCCATGACTAGCTGGGCGATCTTTACATTAGGGCGCCCATTCTTAAATTAACCTCCCAGAAGGGCACCTCCATCATTCCGATCAGCATGAAGTGGTTCTGTTTCTGTTTCTCGTCTGCATGCGTTTTGGTGATGCTACTGTTGTGCCATTTGGTGGTAGTAGTAGTCACTGACTACATGATCTAAATGGTTTTTTGTACAGTAATTTTTTGGCCTCCAAAATATGTCCCCCGTTCTGACGCTTATGCTGACAGAGTTATATATATACAAATAGGCCCATTGCCAGCCAGTGGGTATGACCCCGGGTATCTGATCTAAACGGTGCTAATGACCGGAATGTAAATGTGATGGACAAGAAAAGAAAATCATGAAGAGGATTCGTTATTTTTCATCATAGCAGGATTGCAGCCAAAAATGCTGCCCCACCGGCAATCATCATCGGCCACGACACAGTCACGGCCCCTGCGCCACCGAGAGGCAGCTTGCCGTTGATCATGTACTGGGCATCTCCTTTGGCCGATTCGTTGGCCGGCCACGCGCCCGTCGCGGTAGAGCTGGTAGTCGAGGTCGTAGCATCTGCCTTCGACGAGGCCGCGGCTTCGGTCTCCGGTGCGTACGTGAACGGGCGCGAGGTAGTCGAAGACGCAGAGACGATAGAGTAAATGACAGTAGGGGCAGCAGGTGCGACGCTGGAAGTGCTGCTACTAGTACTGGTCGCCGCCTGGAAGGTCTCCGTCTTGGTAGTCTTGATCGTGACCACCGTGTTGCTGCTGCTGGTGGAAGAGGTGGAGCTGGTGGTGCTAGTGGTGGTAGGCGCCGGTGGCGCCGGGTCCCGCCATTCAAACCAACGGAAGGCGCCGAATTCCCAGTAAGCCTCGGTGAAGGCTTGCGGGTTTTCTCTGACGTAGCTCTCGCAACTGTCGTAGCCAGTGGACGTCGGACACGAGCCGCTTGCCCAAGTGCCAGAGCCCCAGTCACCGCACAAATCGGTGTTGACAACAATGCGCATGTCTTTAAAGCGTTGCGACCAATCGCAGTTGGGGCCGGAGAAGTGAGCCAACGGCTGACCCCAGGCGTCGTTGCTCGGGGCCAGAGTGGGCGGGGTTTTAGACAAGTTGATAGCGGCCACGACTTCGTCAGGCTTGGCCTGGGCGCGACCGAAGAACCACACCTTGATGCCGTCGTTGGTCCATTGCATGGCGAGGGTACCGCCACCGGCGCTGTTCAAAGACTGGCCGAAAGTAGGAACGTTGGCATTGGTCGTCTTGCCGCCGGCGCCTGCATAGACGGCGCTGCTGCCGGAAGGAGCTCGGATCTGGCAGCCGGTGTTGTCGCCAGTATCTGCGTTGTAGGCGCAGTCACTAGAGGAAACAGTACCGGTGTAGTCTGTTTTAGAATAACCCAGAGCGCCAGATCCGTCATCCCCTGAGGCAGGGACGGCGTCGATAGAGCACCCTTTGTCTGTGGCGCTGTCGGTATGGAGGGTCATGTAATTGACTGGCTGGTCATTAGCGCCCTCCATGATGTCGATCTCGCCGTTGGCCGGCCAGTCGCCGTCACCCAGCATCCACAATGCGGGCCAGGTGCCGCAACCGGATGGCATGTGGAGGACGTCGACGAGCAGGATTCCTTGGTTGTACGTGTCGTTGCTAAAGATGCGGACCGATGGGCGTCCGTCATCTACCTTGTTGGTGGAGTCAACGCCGATCCTAACGGTGGAGTCGGTGGTGCTGATAAGGTTCTTGGCCACGGCATCCTGGCGTGACTGGTAGGCGACGGTACCGTGAGTAGGGTCTTCGCCGTCGTAGAATCCAAAGTTGTTGATGAAATCTTTCGGGTCGTAGTCGCGGACTAACGTGTATGCTGCTGATGAGCTATGGATAAGGAGTGACGCCGCCAGAAGGCTGGCGAGGCGTGTCATGTTGAAAGAGAAAGTATGGCAGTGGACTACCATGAAACGGGTGGCTGCTGGAGCTCAGAAAGGACTGCGGTGTGGGGATGAAACTGGGGAAGGACTGTATGAATATTGCACGTCTTGCACATGTTGAGACGGCGGTGTTGGTATTATAGACAGACGCACAATGGCATTGTGGGGACAGGCAGAAAGAAAGAAAAGGCGGAGTGAACAAAGAGAGCCCGGCGGTGGCGGGCGACTTGTAGAAGGTCGAGGCCACTGTCCAAGGGGAGATCTCCCATGTGCGCTAGCCCGAAGAGAAAATGTCAAACAGCCAAGGCGCGGGTAGGGTGGGTAGGGAAAGGGACGGGGCAGTGGAAGCCAATCGTGGAGCAGCCAGAGGCTGGTTTAGCAGGGACCCACAAGGCGGACCAAACGGCCCAAGTGGGTTGTTTGAGCGCCAGCGCATTGCAGTTCGACCGGGGGGCCTACCTCAGAGAAATGACGGGGTGATTGCCGGCCATGCGCCGGCCTCAACCATCGATAGCGCTGGCTGCTTTGCTATGCACATGCATAGCCTGCCGCGCCGCCCAGGAGAAGCGGCTGCACGACCTGACAAAGTGTCATGCACATGTCAAGACGACTGCTGGCGCGGCAGTTTCTCCACAGATGAGACGACATCTCACGGGCCTGGCGTGTACTGTGTACACTGCGTTCATCTCCGCGCGAAGCCCGGGCAGCAGACGCGCCGCGCACCCATCAGGCTCCTCACAGCGCTTCGCACAGCGCAGTCGCGCGGTAGCATCAGCGGGCCTCGACTGCGTTGTTGGGGGACGTGCTCTGCTGCGGTTCTATGTCGGCGCTGCGTCCACGTTGCGACCGGTAAACACGTGGACGGCTGTTGTTTCCGTTCGGATGTCGTGCTGAACCGTCCCTAATGATGATCTTGGCTCGCTCGCCATCACACCGCGAACCCTGGCCGATCTCGCTGCATCACCCGCTTTTGATGACTCTTTCTTTCAAGTTGCTCCCGGCTATTGCTGTCAATAGCCGCGGACGGACGCCCAGGCTCTTGATGCTTCTTCTAACCGCCTTGTCGCGTTTCGCATCGAGCCTTGCCGGGCCACCTTCCCTCCCAGCGTCTGCAACCGGATTGCCTGGTAAACTACCGTCAGCCGGTCGCCGTAGCGGCGCTTACTTCGTGGTTGTGCGGTAGCCGCAGTCGATGTAACCTCTCGCTCTAGTCTCACCGGTCACGGCGTGTTGTCCTCGTGCGTCGGACGCTTTTTGCTGCTGACTGAGTCCCGTGGTGGCCTATACGGCCGAGGAGAGTGTTCCGGCATGAGAACGCAGCGGCTGTCACAAGCGCTTCGCTCCGCTCCGCAGCGCGAAGGAGCGCGGGGTTTGATTTTCAGGTCAGGCGGTGGGAACCGGTCTGGCACACACGGGGCTCGTTGTTGAACTGCAAGAGAGACGGCGCGGACGAAGTGGCGGAGCGGGGTTGCAATTTAATCACGTTCGTGGGTGTTGTTGAGCAGGGTCGGCTTCGACGGGGACATCTCCGCCTGGCAGCCGCCTTCTTTAGGGCACGTTCCCCACTCCGTTTGCCGCCGAACGTCCCTAGGGTCCTCCTGCTCCACACGCCGACACCATGGCGGGAGATCGCCGTGCTTTGCACGTGAGACTCACTTATTATACAGTCCCCTCTCGCAGCCGATGGCCAGCGTGAAGAATAGTAACGCCCTAGGCGTGATTATCCCTCAGCTCTCTCTTAGAAAAATAACATATGTAGGTAGTTGAAGCTATCGTCCGGATGCAAATGTAGAATTAATAATTATAACAATCACGTCCGGACCATAGCTTCAACTACCCACGGCATGAGTGAAAGATAAATTCACGCTAGCCGCCGACTGCGGGCCGACAATCCGAACCAGGCAGGACAATTATTGTCCCGCTACATATTGCACAACCGACACGGAAACCGGAACTAGCTGCTTGCACTGCTTCATGTATTACTTGGCGTCTTTGCAAATATGACACAGACAGGCCTCCGTCCATCCCATCCCATCTGGCATCCCAAATTCTACAATTACTTCCCTGAAATTACCCATGACCGCACCGTATGAAAATGGTCCGTTTTGCATTTGACAGTTGCAAACAAGTGTCATGGAGAAGCTGAGCGCCGTCCGTCTGCGTCATTTATGTTTTCGTCGGCGTTGTGTGCAGCAGCATGAGAAGAAACAACGACCATCCACAAAATAAGGAAATCTGTGCCCGCTTGAGCAGGCCCCATGCCAAATGCGACGCTTTGGCAACGTCAACTCCTTTCCACCGTTCGGAGCTCGCAAATTCGTCTTACAAGAAACCGCCGGTTCGCCCAAGGCTTTGACGTCCACGGCTAAAAAGCCTGGTGCGTCATCGGACGTCTGGTTTTGCATCCGAGTCATACCCTCAGCTGGGTGGGAGCTTTCCCTCGGCCTTGGCCTCCCTGACCTGCTCGAACACCTGTCCAAAAGTTAGCGAACACAACTTCTGACCTTCAAATCGGCACCGCCTAAACTCACCTTCAGCATCTTCCTCCGGGCTCCAAGAGCGTTCACGCCACGCTTCTCAAGACCGTCGTCATCCAATTCAACCAAGTCCGTCCACTTCAGATCCTTCAAATTATCCGTGTACTTGTGAAGACGCAGGCTCCTGAGCCAAGCGGGAATGTCCTGAAGAAGCTCCGGGTTGGTCGGGTCCTCCGGCGGCTTCGAGCTGCCTCTCCTTCCCCGAGGAGACCGGCCACGGTTGATGTCAGAATGATCCGAGAGGTAGCCTTCGTGGCCACCACCCATGCCAATTCCGAACTGGCCAAGGTTCATTCCAGCCATGCTGTTGTCGTAAGCAGAGAGGAACCCGTTGTTCTGAGGGGAAGCAAAATTCATCGCGTTCATGTTGGCACCCTGCATCGCCATGCCTGGGGAGCTGGGACGCGAACGACGACCGTTCATCGCTGCGAGCTGCTGGGCCTGCAGAGCAGCAGCCTGCTGAGGTGTGAGCACCTGTCCGAATTCATTCGTCATAACCACGCTAGCGGGCACGTTCTGCGGTCCGTTATTGTTGGGGCCGGCGCCCTGTCCCTCAGAAGAACGAGCCCGGCGGTACTTCCTCACATCATCCAGTTGTATCCGATTGTTGACCGTGGAAAGAGCTGCCAGCTTCATTGCCGTTGCGTTCGCCACCATATCCGCCTGGTTGTTCTGCTGCTGGAAGTTAGGCATCAGAGGGGTGTTCACCATTGATGCCCAGCTTCCGCTAGCTCCGTACGGGGACAGCATAGGCATGCCGGGTGCGGCGCTGTCCGGAGCGTTGAGTGTGGTGCTCTGGATGTTTGAGTCTCCGGAGAGCGCCATGGGACGAGGGGAACGGAGGCCGGCTGAAGGCGGCGGCTGAACGAACTGGCCCATCGGCTGGTGGTGGCTAGACGATGACTTGGGACGTTGTGGTTGCTGGTTCTCGCCACCGCGAGGGCCCCACGGAGATGCCGGCGGCTGCGGCACATTGTCCCTCTTGCCATCATCGGGTGCCGAGATCGTAGGAGCGACCATTGACGAGCGATCGCCAACAGCGCTGTTGCGGTTCGAAGTAGGTGCGGCGCCAGTGTGCTGGGTGAATTCGGCCTTCTGCTTTGCGATCGCGGCAGCCGCGTCGGGGAACATGGAGTTGATGGTGTTGCTGTCGAGACCAGAGTTGCGCTTCGCACCAGGGGATGGCGGGGGGCGGCCGAGTCCGACAGAGTTGCGGGAGTTCTCAACACTAAGCTTGTTCATGGCATCGTTCAGCTTCTGGGACATGGGATCTTCGATCAGTTAGCAATATCCTTGACCATGCACAAGCATCATTGTGCGCACCTTTCTCGCCGAAATTGGCGGGCGACAGAACGCTGGACATGGGGTGGCTCTTGGCCATCTGCTGGAGGACCTGGATGAAGAAGCGCTGCTGCACGCCTGTCGTCTGCTGAAGCAGCTGGTAGAGCGCAGCAGTTCTCTCGGGCTCGCTCAGGACACGGAACCACTGCTCGATGGCACTGAGCTCGTCCTTGAAATCCTGGTCCAGCGTCGCAGCGGCCATCTCCTCCAGCGTGACCTCATACTGGTCGATGTCCGCGATCCACTGCTGGGCAGCCTTGTCCATGGTTTCGTCGTCCTGCGTGCCCTGCTTGTTGAAGTACACCTCGGAAGAGGGGCGGATTCCACGGTTGGACAAGGGCGACGAGGCAAACACACCCATGTCGGCTGAGGCGCGGAGGTGGTGGTTGGCGCCAATGGCCCTCGACGAGGGTGGGCGCAGCGACGAGCTCCCAGCCTCGGGCGTGCTGTTGCGGTTGCCGGCGATCTGACTGACAGACATGGTGGGCAGTGATCGGAGGGGTTGGTGGGTGAAGATCTAGGTTGCGAAGGGACTGGCGAGAATTCTGGGGTTAAGGTATCAGCGGCTCCTGTGGGCAGCAGCGGTGGTGCGGGGGTCGTGCGCACATGCAACAACGAGAGGATGCGCGACTGTCGCCGTCGAAAACGCCCGCAGATCAACTGGCCTCAAGGGAGCTTCGAAGGCGGCGTCAGGAGAGTTGGAGGAAGGGTGCGACTTTCTCAGCCGGCGGCGGGAGCGGGAGGCGGCGGATGACGCCTCGCAGACGGGTGCGCAGAACTCCAAGCGCAGGAAGAGCAAGGTACAAGAAGAAAAGGCAAGATTGGGGGCAGGGTGAAAGAAGGGGAGGACGCGGCGTGCAAGAGAGCGTTGGCTGGCCGGATAGAGGTGGCACCAAGGGACACAATGGACCGTACGGCGCGACAGGGCAGGACCGATGCGGCTCGCTACAGAGTAAATCCGAACCGGCGTTTTGCTTTGTACACCTAGCCGCAGCGACTCGTTCAGCAGCAGCAGCAGCAGCAGCACGCGCAGGAGGGGCGGATGGAGCTCAGCGCGAGCACCTGCAGCTGCCCGCCGCGCACTCCCCGAGTGATGTGCAGCGCTGACATGATAATCACTGATCCGTGCGGCCTGTGCGAGCGCGCTGGCTTTGTTCCACAAGGATCGCTACCGTCCCCTCTCGCAGCCGACGGCTACCGGGAAGAATAGGCGTAACTCTTTCTTAGAAAAATAACATGCGTGGGTATTTGAAGCTATCGTCCGGACGAGAATGTATAATTGTTAATTCGACATACACGTCCGGACGGTAGCTTCATCTACCCATGACAAGAGCAGAAAACGGCCACCAACGCCCGCCCTGCGCTCACAAGCCTTCACTCACCTCGTCACGCCCGCTCGCCCGCCCGTGCATCTCAGCCCGTCCGCAGCGAAGCGCCACCCTCCTGAGGCTGCAGGTGCCCCTGGCATCTCGCGGCGACGCCGACTGCGATTAGACTCGAAGCACAAAGCCACAAAGCAAGACAAGCCCGCACGTGCGCACGGATAATATCATTGTGTGGACAATGGCAGCCACATGTAGCACGCCGCCCCAATCTCGTATTGGTCGTGGGGCTCTGGCCGTACGTGTAATTCTGCACATCACTGCTATGTTCCCTATTCCGTCCTCGCTTCCGTATCTGCCCCCAATCCGGCCATGTCCACGCAGGGGACGCGTCTGGCGAGTCGCGTCCGTTCACCTTCCCAGAACCCCAATTATAGAACCGACCATAACCGCGGCCTCGCGCTCCCAGTTGCCTGTCGTCGGCCCCTTGCCCCGGCTCAACGCACTCGCCGGCAGCTGAGAGCCGCGATTCACGCATTCCCGAATTGCATCCCTGACTCTATCCCTATTGCTGCGCAGCGTCCTCGCCGACACACCGCCGCGGTTGAGGATCTCCTGAACCCGCGGCGACAGCGCCGACGCAAGAGATCGCCAGAAGTATGACGCCAGCGAGGACGTGTCCAGCGAGTACAGCAATGGCTGCAAAAAGTTCTGCGGAGGAAGCCGCGACACGCTTCTCGGCCTTCCCGTCTTCTCTGCGGCCGGACTGCTGACCAGTGGATGCGGCGGAGGCTTGACGGACTCCAGGAGCGTCTCCAACGCGACAATGTTCTGACATCTCGCTGATACTTCTAGTAGAGTCCGTTCGAGGGTTGGTAGAGTTGCGAGCGCTCGTGCAAGGGCCGCGAGAGACGACTTGAGGGCTGTTTGTAGGTACTCCTGCAGAGCGCTGACCAAGAGGGCCGGTTCGAAAGTAGCTGTCGTTGCATTTTTCAATGCTGGCGACAAAAGGTAGAGGGTCATGAGCGCCGATGTCGTGCGGGACTTGGTGTCTTCGGTCTGCGCATAGGTCGATGCCGCGCTGGGCTGTTGCGAACTGCCATTGGACGCCAGCAATGACGACATGGAGAACTCCCTTATTATTTGTTGTGAGCGAGAGACCAGCGTACGCTCCGCCGGGCCCAGTAGGTCGCTCTTTAATGTCGTGATGACGTTGACACGGTCGAGCCCCTCGCCCTCTTCACCAGGCCTGGACGCGAGCAACACCTGTCGCAGAGCAACGAGTGTGTTAGAGGACCTGACCATGGCTCTGTGATCTTCTTTCTTCCCCAGTATAGCGCCGGGCCCGCCAATTTCGGCCAGTTGTGCCTCGAGCTGACGGCCAAGCATCAAACAGCGTGCGACTGCACGTCCGATCTTGACCGTCTGACAGAGGCGCTCCGCTGCAAGGCGCACCTGCTCCGCAGCTTCATAGCGTTCGATGACCTCTTTCTCCAATGTCTTATATCCCTCTGTCAAGCTCGCAACCTGCGCTTCTACCTCGTCGAGTATTCGCTCTCCCGACTCGGCATGGTCTTTCGTGTATTCAAGCAGTGGCAAGGCCGACTTGGTGGTGAGCGTGTCGATGTGTGTGTCAATCTCCTGCACGTCGAAGAGAACACGCGAGAGCGGGGTGGAGAGGTCGAGCGGCGTGTCGGAGGGATTGTTCGTCGCAAGCACGAGACTGTTCGCGAACCCTGTCGTAGAGAAAGACGGGTCGAGGAATGCCTCGTAGTCAATGTAAGATGGCTCATCGTCCGCCATTGTTCTTGCGCAGCGGCCTTTCGCGGCCTTGCTCGCGGTCGTCTCTTCGGTTGAGGTTTAGGCCAGGTTGGTGTTCGGTGGTGAGCGGCCGACGTTGTCCCCGCGATACTCCTTACGTATGTACACCTTGGCGCACGTTCACCCCACGAATTACGGTGGAATAGTCAACATAAATAGGCAGTAGAAGTCATAGTCTGAACGCTTCTGCATACAATTGTTAATTCTACATGCATGTCCAGACGGCGGCTTCAACTCATCACGTTAGATTCATTCTTCACACCTTTACAAGGAAGAATGAGCAGCATAATGGATTGAGGAAGCTGTCCTCCGGATGTTTAACGCAGATTCAACTATTAACCCGACCATCACGTCCGGACGATCTTGATTTAAACTCCATGAATGAATAATAAACACTTTTATTTTGCTTCTATACAAATACACTGAGGAAGGTTCAAATATTTTACATAGCTACAATAATATACTAGTAAGTGGAAACGTCGGTCATGTTTTGCTATGAGACCAATGGCTTGTGTCTGTTTGCCTAGTCTGGTCCTTTCGGCTATTTTGGCGCGGTATTGGGGATCTTCAGTCGCCCGTTTCTCCGTGAACTCCCGCTTTGTTGTGTTGTTCTTGGCTCGAAATGCCCCGAGATCCTCGGCAAGCTCCGAGTGTTTCTAGCATCAACTTCGTAGTGCTTGCCAGGCGTTCCGAACAAGTTTCTGCTCTTCAGATCTTTTTCTTTTTAAAGGAAAACTAATAATACCTGATGAAAGAGGGAACTGGAAGCCAACGTCCGGGGAATTATTAATGCAACATCGACGTCCGGATAAATTTGCATCAATCCCCATGATCGTTACAATTCTTAGTTTTTTTTTCTTGAAAAAAAAAAGATGAAATTTAACATGAATAGGTCGTAGGAGCCATCGTCCGGGTGGGTTTGTATAATTATTAATTCAACATCGACGTCCGGACGGTAGCTTTATCTACCCATGAGGTGGGTTGTATTGAATACGCAGTCGTACATAAGTTGGCTGGGCCTGTTTGAACTTAGTCGCACCTCTGAGAGTACGTAGTCTCCTCGAAGATGAACCCATTCTGGTCATATAAGTTGTTATCACGCAGGTCTCACAACACATAAAGGAAGCTTCATCGAAAAATTTCATTCAGCCACCATGATATACCAGTAAATGAAAATACCGATTCCCGTATCGCCTGATGTTCAAGACATACAATGTTACAACAAAGTCGAAATAAAAATCCACCACACGCTACCCTCAGCTACTACTCTATGCCTTGGCGGCCTTAGCCATGGTGTTCAGCGCGCTGCCGTTCTTGAACCACTCGATCTGGCCCTCGTTGAAGGTGTGCGACAGCTCAACGTCGAAGGACTTGCTGCCGTCGGCCGGGTGCACACGGAGAGTCATGGGCTTGCCGACGGCAAGCTGAGTGCAGAGGAGGTCAACCTTGTCGTGGGGCTGGATCTTCTCGTAGTCCTCGGGGTTGGAGAAAGTGAGAGGAAGCATACCCTGCTTCTTCAGGTTGGTCTCGTGCTGTGACCAGTTAGCAATGATTCGCCCAACATTTCACGACAGTTACTTACAATACGGGCGAAAGACCTGGTAATGATAGCAAGGCCACCAAGATGCCTGGGCTCGAGAGCGGCGTGCTCACGGGAAGAGCCCTCACCGTAGTTCCAGTCACCAATAACAACCCACTTGATGCCCTTCTTCTTGTAGTCACGGGCAACGTCGGGGACCGCACCGTAGTCACCGGTGGTCTGGTTCTTGATCTTGTTCGCCTCGCCGTTGTCAGAGTTGATGGCACCGATGAGCATGTTGTTCGAGATGTTGTCAAGGTGACCACGGTACTTCAACCAGGGACCGGCCATGGAGATGTGGTCGGTGGTGGTCTTGCCCTTAGCCTTGATCAGGATCGGGAGGTTCGTCGCATCCTTGCCATCCCACGGCGTGAAAGGCTCCAGGATCTGAAGACGGTCGGAAGTAGGTGAAACGGCAACGCTGACAGAGGAGCGGTCAGCCGGGGGAGCCTGGTAGGTGTTGCGGCCAGGGTCGAAGCCCTTGGCAGGAAGACCATCGCCAGAAGGCTCCTTGAGCTTGAACTCCTTGCCGTTCGCATCCTTCAGAGTATCAGTGAGGGGGTTGAAGTTGAGAGTGCCGGCGATGGTGAGAGCGACGACGAGATCGGGAGAGGCGACGAAGGCGTGGGTGGCAGGGTTGGCGTCGTTGCGGCCGGTGAAGTTACGGTTGTACGACGAGATGATGGAGTTGGGCTCGCCCTTCTTCACATCCTTTCTATCCCATTGACCGATGCAAGGGCCTGGTTTGAAGTTAGCAATCAATGTGTCATTTAATTGCTACATTCGTGGGGAGCTGAAGCTATCGTCCGGACGTGTTTGTAGAATTTTTAATTCGACATTCTCGTCCGGACGATAGCTTCAGCTCCCCACGGATGTAGCGGGTGGAGGGATCGGACTTACCGCAAGCGTTGGCAAGAACCATGCCGCCAAATTCTTCGAAAGTCTGGAGCTGGCCGTGGCGCTCAATGGTGGCGCGAATTTGCTCCGATCCGGGGGTGACGGTGAACAAGGCCTTCGCCTTGAGGCCATGGTCCATCGCATCCTGGGCGATATTTGCGGATCTGCTACAAATTAGCGAAATGTTTTAGAGGGAGGAAGAGTTCACTAGCCTTGACATGTCCTCGTAGCTTGAATTTGTACAGGATCCAATCAGGCCGACCTTCAGGTCCTCCGGCCAGCCGTTCTCCTTGACAGCCTCCTTGAACTTGCTGATGGGGGTCGCAAGGTCGGGAGTGAAGGGGCCGTTGATGTGGGGCTCGAGCTCGGAGAGGTTGATCTCGATGAGCTGGTCGTACTCGGCGCCCTCGTCCTCGCGGAGGTCCTTGGCGTAGGTGCGAGCGAAGTCACCGATGTCCTTACGCTTGGTGGCGGCCAGGTAGTCATACATGCGGTCGTTGAAGGGGAAAATCGAGGTGGTGGCACCAATCTCAGCACCCATGTTGCAGATGGTACCCATACCAGTGCAAGACAGCGACTCAGTTCCGGGACCGTGGTACTCAATGATGGCGCCAGTACCACCCTTAACCGTGAGAATGCCAGCAACCTTCAGGATGATGTCTGCGCAACCGTTAGCTCATCCGCAGCCGTCAATTGGGACAATAGGCGTCATCTGCAGATTCTAACCCCAAACGCGGGGTCAACTGAGACGTGCCCGGGAAGAGCCGCCACGAAAACACATGAAAATGGGGATCAATTGACTTACCCTTGGGAGCAGTCCAGCCAGACATCTGGCCAGTAAGCTTAACACCAATGACCTTGGGGGCCTTGAGCTCCCAGGGGAGGTTGGCCATGACGTCGACAGCATCAGCACCACCGACACCAATGGCGGCCATTCCCAGACCACCAGCGTTGGGGGTGTGCGAGTCGGTACCGATCATCAAACCACCGGGGAAAGCGTAGTTCTCAAGGACGATCTGGTGAATGATACCAGAGCCGGGCCTCCAGAAACCAATGTTGTACTTGGCGCACGAAGTCGACAGGAAGTCGTAGACCTCCTTGTTGATGTTGTTGGCGCGCTCAAGATCCTTCTCGCCGCCAACCTGGGCCTCAATCAAGTGGTCGCAGTGGACGGTGGTGGGGGTGGCCACCGAAGGCATGCCGGCAGACATGAACTGCAGGATGGCCATCTGGGCGGTGGCATCCTGGCAAGCAACACGATCCGGCCTCAGCTTCAGGTATGACTTTCCACGCTCGATCTCCTGGTTGTGGGGATCGTCGAGATGAGAGTAGATGATCTTCTCGGCGTAGGTAAGGGGCTTGTTCAACCGACCGCGCACGATGGACAGGTTCTCCGCCATCTTAGCGTAGTTGATGAAGTTGCCATCCTCGTGGATGTTCTGGCGGACCTTGCGGCTGAGGGGAGCTTCGCTGACGGTGGCCAGGCCGCGGCGGGCCAGCCGCGAGAAGCGCTGCATGCTGGGCGGCGATGAAGAAGGGAATGAGGGGAGAGTGGTGGTGGTGGAAGAGGGAGAAGTGTAGAAGTGGGCGTGGACGCGGACAGCTTTGAGATCGCTCGGTCCCGCGAGCGAGGAGAAGCCCGGCCAATCAGCAACGCGCATTTTTAACCACCGCCAACGTCAGTGCCCGCCCGCTCTGCCGAGGGATTGAGGTCATCCTTTCGTTCCATTGGTCCGCACGTGCAGCCTGCAGTCGACCCGACCACCGCGCCGAAGGAGCTTGGACGCTGAGGAAAAATCTGCGAGGTCTGCAGGTCTGCTTTTCGACAAGCGTGCCAGATGCGGCAGGTCCACCGGGCCGCGACCTTGCTGGCCCGGCGAATGCAACCTGGGCTCACATCGCCAGCCCGGGGTATGGAGCACATCGCTGCGTATTTGCGCTGGCTCTGCCACCGCCACGAAATAATGTCGCGCTGCGTGCGCGGCGCAGCGTTCCGCGCTGCCCGGCAATGCACATGAAGGGGCGCTGCCAAGCTCGGAGAAGCGGCGGCAACGCCCGAGGCGGCGCCCAAATTTTGTGCCGGGGTTGTCGTGCCCGCGGAGCCTGACCGCCCTGCAATAACGCAAGCACTGCAACGCAAAACATCCGCCCTGGTAGTCGCCGCCGCCGCCGACCGACCGACCGACTTCAGCCAGAGTCGACCGCCCGTAAGCCCGCACCTATCACCATGCCCGCCATCCGAGGAGAGAAGTCCAAAAAGAAGACGCGCCGCTACGCGCGCGACGTCGACCAGGTCTACGCCGACTTGCGTTCTGAGCGCCACCTCCAGCTCTACAAGGACACAAAGGCGGAGGAGGACCTGCCCGCCTTGGGCAAATTCTACTGCACCGAGTGCGCCAAATGGTTTGAGAGTAACGACAACCTTACCTCGCACCAGCGTGGCAAGCCTCACAAGCGAAGGTAAGTTCTTGCATTCTGCCCCGCGGATTGAGTACAACAGTTGCATTGCACGCCGGAGATTTGTTCGAAGGCATCCTTCGGTTCCGAAGGTTGCGACTCAATCGAAGTTGAACTTGGTCAGACTTTTCTCTTTTGGTTGTCTTGAATTTTGGGGACCAAAGCATAGACTTTTCCGCTACGCTCGCGCTATCATCCCCCGCCCGCCTAGACACTTTTGTCGATTGATCGCAGCAATCCAAATGTCAGCATCAGACTAACATATGTTTGTTCTAGGCTGCGGCAGCTGCGCGAGGAGCCACACACTCAGAAGGAGTCCGAAGCAGCCGTTGGACTACGTTCAGACAACGGTACGAGGAGCAACGGTGCAGACAAGACTGGCTTGTCGGGTGCTGTTGAGGGAATGATGGTGGAGGAGATGGTTGCATGAGGCAGTTCACCAAGCTGGGTTACAAAAAGCGAGTCATTGAAGGGGCAGGCATTCAGTCGGCGTTCATTCGGTTCTGCTCGGGGAAACGGGAGAGTTCATGGGCATTGGGCCCAGGAGAATGTGGAGTTGCGGGAAATGGGATCTTTCGGCACGCTTTCGTGTTTGCTGGCAGGATACGTCTGATATCTGCGCTGTCCGATTGGACACGGAAGCCGTATGACGCCGTGGCTGCGTAAACCGGCTGGGATGTGGGTAGTGATGTGCCCGCAAGGGTCTCCTACATCCCTTGAATCGAGATGCAATGTCCATGAGGGAATATCTCACGGGTGGACGGATGCGCCTGGCGTTCCGGATGCACGCGTCTCGATGTGCTGCATCGTCTTGCAGCAAGGCTGGGCTAGAATCATTGCGGCCCCGCGAAAGGCAAATGCTGCTTTCTACAGCTTTGACGTATTGTGATCTGAATCGTCGCATATGTATTTGATTCAGTATGCCGGTTTCCGTCCATGTGTTCCGGGGATTTGGTGCTCGAGTCATGAAGCTGTAGCGATACACAGAACATGACATAGCCAGACGTCAGCTACGGCCAGGCTACTCTTCATGAAAACACCCTCAGCGTCGTTCAAAAGATTGATAGGCTAGTCGAACGTGTAGCATTTTCTTTCAGCACTCATGCGCAGTGTCCCAGATACGGCTAGGTAAGCACGAGCTATGGCGTAGCCTTGCTTGCTGCCTGACCTTCTGCCTGCCAACTACGCGCAACATAAAGGCGACCGCGAAACCTGCGACACTAACACAGCCTTCCCAACCGTCCCTCACAATTACACAAACCATGGCTTCTTTTGTTCCTGTCATGCTTTACGGCGGTGCCATCACAGTCGAGCTTCCCTCTGCTTTTGGCGATGTCAGGTACGTTGCCAGCTTTCGATGCTGTAACAAAGCACAGGCTAACAGCGCCAGCTTGATCCGTGAGGTTCCAGATACTCAAGAAGTCTGGCTCGATCGAAATGGATTGACCAGCGTCATCTTCGACCTCACCGAGCGGGTTGATGAGCCTGAGGCACGGAACGACGAAGAAGCGCTGAAGTACCATCTCTCGGACATAGTCGAGGGCAACGACGTGCTTCAAACCTGGCAGTCCAACGTTGCATCTCTCGCGCACATGCCGTAAGTCAGTCTTGTGCATCAAGAGTTATGAGGCTCTTGTTGGCATCTTTCGCATTACTGATACGTCCACCAGTAACGTTCCCGCGTATTCTCTGGTCGTAACGCAACACCCAGCTGCAGCTCCGGAGAGCCGCAGGCCGCAGCCGGATTTTACGGGACTTCTACTAGTTCTCGTGCGCCTCATCGAGCAGAAGACGGACATTGTCATCACAGTCAACGTCCCTCATGTGCCGGGCGAATATCCCAAGGAAGAGGTCGACTTTGCAGCAGCGAGACAGGGCCCGCTCATGGACGCGGCCACATCGATCAAGCAGCATATTCTGCAGACTTTTGAAATCAAGGATTACGGTCTTTTTGTCACGGAGGACTAGGCCACTACACCAAAAAAAAAAAAAAAAAAAAAAA
>RHKH01000021.1:69897-104609 GCA_009829795.1 Lasiodiplodia gonubiensis
CGTCCGGACGATAGCTTCAGGTACCCACGTTTGTTACTATTCTTCACGCTAGCCATCGGCTGCGCTACCCCCCTGTACATGAATTAAACTTCGAACACATGCAAAACAATCGATCATTCCACACACGTGATGTTCCTTGAACCTGGACAGCGGTGCACGAAACAGCGGGAAATCATATACAGTTTGGGCTTAGCTCCGGAAGATCCGCGGGTGTTTGCAGGACCCTATGACGCGATTGATGTGAGAGCTTGAGCTGCGGCCAACTAACTTTCGCATTCTGTCCGCAACAGTCCGCTACGCCCTTGTCATGAGCAGTCCAGCAAAACGACGCAAGAAAAATGACTTCAAGTCTTCGGAAAAACCGGTGCACAGCCTTGACTACTTTTTTGCCAAGCAGAAAGACAAGACTCAAACTGCGTCCACCTCAGCACCAAAGAGCCCACATAACGGCCGAGTAGACACCCAGCTGTCCGATGAAGAGCTTGCTAGGAAACTTCAAGAAGAGTGGAACAGAGAAGATGGTGCTCATAAAACCCAGGAACCTGAGCAGCAAGAAGGCCCCCAAGAAGGCGGGAGCAGTGGCGACAACGAGCAGTACACTCCAGGCGAGGGAAGCTCTGTAGCAGAAGATGTGCCTCGACCCTCAACTGTCAAGAATACCCTCAGATTACAATCCACCGCAACCGCCGAAGATACAATTGCCTCGAACATACCTTTCGACCAAAATCCGCTTACTTTCGAACCTTCCAAATATATTCCGGACTTGAAATCACATTGGGCGGCGGATGGAGGGCACGCGACATATGCGCTGTTGACGAGGTGCTTCGTTTTGGTCAACAGTACGCAGAGCAGGATCAAAATCGTAGATACGTTGGTCAATCTGTTACGGACAATCATTGAAGGCGATCCGGAAAGCGTGTTACCTGCTGTGGGTGCGCCTACATTGAATACCATCCATACCCGCTTACATTTTATCAGGTCTGGCTGACCACGAACTCTATTGCGCCGCCTTATGCCGATCTTGAGCTGGGTCTGGGTGGATCAGCTATTTCGAAAGCCTTGATAAAAGTATGCGGATTGAATAACGCTGGTTTGAAGAGCCTGTACAACAAACACGGAGACGCTGGAGATGTAGCCTTTGAAGCAAAGAAACGCCAGAGCTTTACGCTGCGGAAGCCGAAGCCCTTAACCATCAAGTCCGTCTACGATTCACTAGTCAAGATTGCGAACAGCAAAGGCCAGGGAAGCCAAGAAACCAAGCAGCGCATTGTGGAGCGGCTATTGCAGGACTCAAGGGGCGCCGAAGAATCGCGCTACGTTGTCAGGACCTTGGTCCAGCATCTCCGCATTGGCGCCGTCAAGACGACCATGCTTATAGCATTATCTCGAGCCTTCCTAATGTCGCGCCCTCCCGGAGCCAATTTCTCTGTCCAACAACTCTCATCACTGGCGAAGTTGAAGAAAGAGCAGCTCTCGGGGATTTATTCGCACAACGAAGAAATTGTGAAAGCTTGTTTCGCGCGTCGGCCAAATTACAACGACCTTGTGCCCACCCTCCTCGAAATCGGAGTGTGCGACGAGTTGCTCCTTCGCTGTGGACTTTCGATGCACATACCTCTGCGCCCTATGCTCGGAAGCATTACCCGCGATCTGGGCGAAATGCTAACGAAGCTCCAAGGGCGGGATTTTAGCTGCGAGTTCAAGTATGACGGTCAGCGCGCACAAGTACATTGTGATGCACAAGGCAAAGTCACAATTTTTTCTCGTCACCTAGAAGTCATGACTGACAAGTATCCTGACCTTGTTGCCTTGGTACCAAAGATACGTGGAGAGGGTGTTAGTAGCTTTATCCTAGAGGGTGAAGTTGTGGCCATCGATCGCGAGACTGGTGATCTTAAGCCCTTCCAAGTGCTTTCCAATCGAGCACGCAAGGACGTGGTGATCCACAGCGTCAAGATCGACGTATGCCTTTTTGCTTTTGACTTAATGTACCTGAACGGCGAAGAATTGCTGGACCGGCCATTTCGAGAGCGGCGGTCTCTACTCAGGAGCCTCTTTTCAGAGATCCCGAACCATTTCACGTGGGTGGAGAGCCTTGACGCTTCATCCATGGATCAAGAGGCTGTGAGCGACTTCTTCAAGAGGGCGACCGAGAACAAGTGCGAAGGCATCATGGTGAAAGTCTTGGACAATCTACCAAATCCGGATCTTGCAAGAGACACGACGGATGAAAAGGCACCTCCCACCCCAGTCAAAACACAGAAAGCAAAGAGAGCCACAAGAAACACGGACGGGTCACAGAGGAAAGACACTGATCCTGGAAAGGGAGAAGAGAAGGACGAGAAGAGGACGGGCGGTCGTCGTAAAGCCCTCCTCGCCACATACGAGCCTGATAAACGTCTGGACTCCTGGCTCAAAGTGAAGAAGGATTACAACACGTCAGCCGACACGATTGACCTCATCCCTATCGGCGCTTGGCACGGCAATGGCCGCAAGTGCAAGTGGTGGTCGCCTATCCTGCTGGCCGTGCGCAATCCTGAAACCGGCTGTCTCGAAGCTGTCACCAAGTGCATGTCCGGATTCACTGACAAGTTCTACACCGCCAACCGAGCCAAATACGATCCGGATGCTGCTTCGGATGATGACGGCGAGGATGGTGGAGATGGAAAGGATCAAATCTCCAATGTCCGTTCAAGCAAGCCGGCCTTCGTGGAGTACAACGGCGAACCTGCCGTCTGGTTCGAGCCTCAGGAGGTCTGGGAGTGTGCATTCGCCGACATAACACTCAGTCCGACCTACACTGCAGCCATTGGCCTTATCAGTGAGGAGCGCGGCCTCAGTCTCCGCTTTCCGCGGTTCCTACGAGTCAGAGAGGACAAAAGCATCGAGGAGGCGAGCACGAGTGATTTCCTGGCCGAACTGTACCGGAAGCAGGAGACTAAGGCACCTTCGACAAGGACACAGGAGCCAATGGTCGACGATGAGGCTGACGATGACGATTGAATTGGTTGTCCCATCTTCGTGCGAGTGACCGGGCTGGAAGTAGCGGGTTAGATATGAATAGCGAGCTGAAATTAAATCTGAATTGACTAGGGCATTGTCCGTTTGTATCGAGTGTCATCGCACGAGCAGGCGATTGGTGGGATACTGTATCCGCACGCAAGACCAGGTGTATGCACGTATGTCATAAATGTTGCATCTGAGGCTGAATCCCATGCCCAATAGCCAAATCTGTTATCTGAGAATGACTTCTCAGATCGTGGTGAGTTGGGCAGTGAGGGTACACATGTTCACAAGTCAGCCTGTACACCTTCTGTTCAAAACCCAACACCAAAGCAGGGTTCTATGGCGAAGCCAGTTCCAGCTACTTTTCAACATGATACAAGCTCACGTCATGTTCCTGGGAATATTGACTTAGGGTCCATGAGATGGTCGCATCCAATTGAACGCCACAACAGAGTCGCTCGCACTTAAGCATAACCGACAAAAGCTAAGAGGTCATATGAGCCAAAGCGGCCTACCTTCCGACATGCGCCAGAAGCGTGAGCTCTGTGAAAGAACACGGTCATGTAGACAGTATCAGAACAGCAACTTCCTAATTCGTACGGAGCACGCCGAACCCGCACTTTGTCCGGACGTGAGTGGCCGGAAGCTCCACTTCTTTTGTCGGACGCTTCTCCTGCAGACGTCTGAAGTTGGGGGGGAACTCAGCTTTCATGGCGGGGTTTTCGCCGGTGGTCGGGGCTGGTTCGGGGTGGGGGAGTTTGGATTCGGGGTGCTCGCCGTTGGTGCCTCTGAAGGCTCCGCGACGCCACTCGAGACTGCACAAGGCTGAGGTGGCGACACGAGGGGGAGCAGCTTTTGTCCTCGTGTCGGAGTCGATCTCCGCAGACGTTCGAGGTTGCGGAAACGGGGGCTGGTCCGTTCAGGGAGAGTGCGCAAATCAAACTCGGCGGCGAACGGTGGTTGGTCTCGTCGTCGCAAGGCCGTGGTCAGGTTGGAGGGCAATCGCAGGGTGTGTGCCGGACTGGCTCAGCAGAAACGACATCTTGACGTAGCCAGGTCGCGGAGTCGACTCCCGCTACTGGTGAGGGCGGTGAGTGTCTGGTGATGGCCCGCGGAGAAGGAAAAGAAGTGAAGTGAAGGTTGGCATGGTCCTTGATTCATGTGCAGAGCAGCCGCTTGACTGACTGCCGCCGTCCAGGCCGGCAAATGTTCGCCGGCGAGTGACGCGGCCTCGCTCTGTGCTGTGGCGCTAGATTGCAGCCAGTAGCGAGCTCCGTCAAAAGGGTTTGCAATTGCGCGTCTACTTTTGCAGCGGCCGCCCAATGGCGGGGCGCGCGACGCTGCTTACGACCGCCCGAGCGTTTCGTTCAGACTAGAACGCCGGCTGTTCAGGCATCGCCCTTTCCCTGTGCGCCAACGCCAAGCCTTCGCCAAGAGCGCTGACGACGACTTCTTTCTCCTCCCACTTCCCCATCCGGCTAGCGCCACGCCGTTTTCTCAGCCTCCTCTACTGCCGAAGCCATCCGCGTCAGCCAGACGCCCTTCTACTGCGCCTCGGCCCAATCACGCCGAGCCCGTTTCGCGTTACTCTCTACTCCCCTAAACCGTGCCGCTAATATACACCTGCTAAACACCATACGCCCCGGCCCTAGCGCCCTGCCACGCGGACGCTACGCGTGGAGCGGCCACTTCAGCCTCCCCTTGCGTCACTCGCCTTTGTTTCAAGCGCGAGTCCTTGGTTTCGTCCTCGAATCTTTGCACTAACTTCTCCACATGCGCCTGTGCTTTCTTCCCGCTTCATGCTTCAGTGGCCATGCTTACGTGTCGTGCATCACTAACCTTCCCATTGGCAATGTCTAGCCCTGCGGAATCAGGGCAGCATCGATGCCGTGCTCGCCGACTGTCTGCTTTGGCCTGTACGAATAAAAGGCCTTGGGATCTGCCACCATTCTTCCTCCATCACCAAGCCGATCTCAACACTCCTCTCCCACACGTTCTCCCACTCTCAAGATGGTCAACATGAAGTCTTTCGGCGCCGTTGCGCTGTCCCTCCTCGCTGCCTCCGAGGTTGCTGCCCACCCGCACCATGACCACAAGGCCGAGGCTCTCGAGCGCCGCACCAACATGGCCAAGATGAGCAAGCGTTCTCTTTCCCACTGCGCCGATAAGCTCCAGGCTCGCGGCATCGAGGCTAAGAACGCCGCCCGCCGCCGCGCCATGCACGACCAGCTCAGCAAGCGTGCTTCTCTCGCCAAGCGCGACCTCGACACCGTCCTCAACAGCTCTCACCACTCGGATCTTACTGGTGTCACCCCCAATGCCGACCCTAACCTCCTCTTCACCGGCAACAACTCCTGCATTCTCGCTCCCGAGACCACCCAGGGCCCTTACGTGAGACCCCCTATTCACAGCGAAGAGCTTCAAATGCTAACAGATTGTGTGATTAGTATGTCGTTGGCGAGATGTTCCGTCAGAACATCACCGAGTCCCAGGAGGGTGTTCCCCTCTACATGGATATCCAAGTCATCGACACCAACACCTGCGAGCCCGTGAAGGATGTCGCCATGGACTTCTGGCACTGCAACGCCACTGGTGTCTACTCTGGTATCGCTGCCAGCGGCAACGGCGACTCCTCCGACACCTCCAACCTCGACAAGACCTTCCTGCGCGGCATCCAGTCCACCAACGAGGACGGCGTGCTCCAGTTCGTCTCCATCGTCCCCGGCCACTACACGTCGCGTGCGAACCACATCCACATCCTCGCTCACAGCCCCGGCTCGTGGTCGCACCTGCCTAACGGCACCATCACGGGCGGCGCCAACACTGCCCACGTTGGCCAGGTCTTCTTCGACCAGGACCTGCTCACCGAGGTCGAGACCTTCGAGCCCTACAGCACCAACACCCAGGAGTGGACCCTCAACGACGAGGACAGCATCCTCTCCGGCGAGGCTGATGACATCGACCCCGTTGTCGAGTACGTCCTTCTTGGCGACTCCGTTGCTGACGGCATCTTCTCCTGGATCTCGGTCGGTATCGACTCGACCGCCAACTACACCGTCAACCCTGCTGCTTACTACTCCGCCGAGGGTGGCTACGAGAACTCTGAGTCCGGCTCCGGCATGGGCGGTGGCGGTGGCGCTGCTCCTTCCGGCACTCCTCCCTCGTCTTAAGCGAGTGGCCGCTTGGACGATGGTGAGCGAGAGTGATGATATTGAAGGGAGAAGAGACTTCATATTTTTGTACAGCATTTTTCTGTAAAGCATCTTTCTGTAAAATGTAGATAGAGCCATTGAGATTTCGAACGCAACCGCTGAGTCTATTGATGCATTCAAGTGAAGTGAAGTCGACGTGCCTTTGCTAGTACTACGCGACTCGGATTGTTTGGAAGTGATCAATATCTCTGAGACGCTGTGACGATCCGGATGGCCTTTCCGTCCCGTACGGAGGGGTATTACAGGCGAAGGCTAGCGCGTGTTCTGGAACGTTTCCCTACGGCTCGATTGTTTCTAGATTCACTCATCCGACAGGGATCAGAAGCCGCGTAAGAAAGAAGCCAAGTGGGCCCGTCGCGCTCGGTCGTGGAGACTGGTTTACGTAGGATTTGACCAATGCTTCAATAGCTGATGATTTTAAGCGTTCCAGGGTTGGTTCGTATCAGTGCACATTTCGTCATTGTGAATGCCTCCACTGCGTGCCAGTGTTTGCTCGGGCTGCCGCGAGGATCAAGTGGGCCAATGATGCGCGTCCTTATTTCTACTACAGAACGTAGTTCTACGCCGGTCTGTCTACATCTTCGTCGTAATTGAGCTCTGCTTCTTCCCAACGCCGCTGTTGCTGCCGTAGCTCGTAGCATGAAGGTTCAAAATTCCCGACTGACAGCGTCCAGGACCTCGCGAACGATGGCCAGGTCTCGTTCTTGGTCAACCTGCCAGTTCGACACAGCGAAGCGGCAGGCCGGAGCACCCTCCCAAGACGTTCCAGAGACGTATATCCTAGAGGTCGCGTTGATACGCTTGACGAGCTCCCGATTGAGCGTCTCGTTCCGAGCGCGGAAGAGCACGATGACGTAGATCCCGCCCAAAACCTCGTCCCGCGACGCGTCGGACTGGGGGAGGAGTTCGTACGCGGCGTGATCGAGAACGAGGCCGGCGATGGCGCGAGAAAGCCGTATTTGCCTCTCCAGCATCTCGCGGTAGCCCTCGCGTCCGTAGGCGACGAGGCTGGCGTAGACGGGCAGAGCGCGGAACCGGCGCGAGTTCTCGATGCCGATGTTGAGCGGAGAAGGGACGGTGGAAGAGCCGCTGCCGCCGGCGTTCAGGTACGCCGCGTTCGCGTTCTGGAACGTGTCTTGTCCGGTCTGCAGGTGGCGGCTGAAGAAGAAGCCGCAATCGTAGGGCTTTTTCGATGCCGGAGGTTAGGCTGGGAATGAAACGGCGGGGAAGACGAGGAAGAGCGGGACTAACCACATTGAGCAACTTATGGCCATCTCCGGTGATGGAATCCACGAGTTCCATTCCTTCGGTTGCCGAGATGATCTGCGAAAATTCGTCTGTGGCCAGTGTCCTGGCGAGAAGGCCGAATGCTGGGAGAGTCAGAAGTGATGTCTACACGGGCGATTGCGGACTCACCGGCATCTACATGGATCCATGCATCGTACTTGTCACATAGCTTCCTGATTTGCGCCATTTCTGCGTACCCGGACGTCGCGAAGCGGCCAGTGTTGACTTCGGAGCAGGAGATTGCCACGATAGACGCTGTCTTCTCCAACGCCAGTGCAGCCTCCAACTTCGCCATGTCAAACCGATGCGGTGCATCAGGAAGACCAATGGGCTTGACCGACGCACGGCCGAGCCCGACAATGCTGGCAGCCTTGGCCAGAGACGAATGAGGAACGGTGGTGAGAATTTGAACGCTATCTACACCAGCTGCACGCAGAGCCTCTACGACACCGAGCTCGCCGACGCTGACGGTCTGGCCCCGATTCTTGAGGACGTGCTCCCTCGCGCATGCAAGGCCAAGGACATTGCTTGCAGTGGCGCCGGTGGTGAAGGTCCTGTGGGGCCAATCGTCAGGATGCAGCTTGAGCAACTGGCACAGGAGGCGGAGGGCTTGGTCCTCGACGTCGGTGGCAACGGTTTCATTGGGGAGGTGGACTTGGACGTTCTGATCGTAGGCTGTCACGAGATTGTCGGCGAGCGCAGCAGCAGGAGTGGCGCCGCCGGTGACGAAGCCGTAGTAGTTGGCAGATCTGCTGTTAGCGTTCAATGCGGGGACGATGTCATCGACGAGGTGGCTGCTTGCTCTCTGGTAGCCAAGCCCTGTTTCGGGAAGAGTGTGGACCAGGGCGCTTCGAGCTTTGTCGAGCACCTGTGGGGAAGGCAGAACTGGATCAGATGAGCGCTGGGCTGATGGCAAGTATCCAAACGGCAGCGGCGTGCCGTGCAGACCATCTATGTCTTGGATAGGCATTCTTGCAAGTTGTCGTCGATGATCAATGGCGTTCAACACAGGTGTCTCTTTGTATGGCTTGACTACGCTCGTTTAGACAGGTCCAGCCGGAGGAGTCATCCGGGGGTGGGGGCCGGTTGTGGCCTGGCGCGGCCAACCCTCCGGTCAGGCATCAATTGTGCACGTGACCTTTGGATGCCAATGGATTGGGGTGAGAAGAGAGACCTATAGTCTGAATCCTTCAAGGCCTTCCTGTACAGAGGGGCATTGCTAGCGTAAAGAACAGTGAGGGCCCGAGCCTTTTCATTTTTTTTTACTCTTTGTTTCTTGGAAAAACAGCGTATGTGGCTAGCTGAAGCTATCGTCCGGCCGACGTGTATGTATCCTTTTTAATTCGACTTTTTCGACGATAGCTTCAAGTACCCATGGTATGAGCGGAAACAAATTCACGCTAGCGTTCGGTTGCGGTACCCTGATGGATTGCTGCGGCTCAGATCGGGAAGCCGTAATCCTTGGCCCTCGTCATCAGCCGTCGGCCTGATTGGCAGTGGATGAGGCTAAGCAAACACGCGTATTGAGAGAGTCGCTGTGCGACATAACGGCGAGGCCGTGCTTGAGCCCTACGGACTAACCGATGCAGACACGCGTATTCCACACTGAACACTGCCCTCCTTGACCTACATCTGCCCAACAAATCTGCGGCAATGGCACTCTTTGATTCACTTTCGACCAACACTTTCCATTTTCGGACTATGCATTCGAGCAAGCCATTCTATTTCGAATATGTCAATTCTACGTCTGTGGCTGCTGCATCGGCCTGAGTTTTTCTCGGCAAGTGTATTTAAACAGTGCTGTTGCTCGTGGTAATGGCTCTCCATCACGCACACAACCTCCAGCATCACCCACCATGCTTCCCAA
This sequence comes from Lasiodiplodia gonubiensis, assembly GCA_009829795.1. Taxonomy (NCBI): domain Eukaryota; kingdom Fungi; phylum Ascomycota; class Dothideomycetes; order Botryosphaeriales; family Botryosphaeriaceae; genus Lasiodiplodia; species Lasiodiplodia gonubiensis. The sequence goes on from RHKH01000021.1 coordinate 79,270, forward strand.
GTACATACTCATGTTCGCCCACGCGGCTGCTGCCTTTGCAGCGCCTCACCTTTCGCGCGCCTCTACGAACCACAGCCAGGCAATTCAATGGACTCCGTGCGAAATCCCAGGCCAACGCATGCCAGTGGCTTGCAGCACACTTCAAGTTCCGCTGGATTACCTGGCACCCAACTCAAGCGAGACGATCGACCTTAACCTTTACAAGGTAGCTGCAACAAAGCAGCCTTCACAAGGCACCATCATGTTCAATTTTGGCGGCCCCGGAGTGGTCGGATCTCACGATCTAGCAGTCGCCGCGGAGCAATGGATGAGGTACACCGGCGGCTCTTTTGATCTTGTTTCTCTGGATCCAAGGTAAGAGTCCCGCATCACCGGCCTGCAAGGGCGAGCTGACGATTCAGGGCAACCGTGCCGAACACTCTCCCCTTCTCCTGCTTCTCCACCCCGGAAGAGTTTTCGGCCTTCAGTTTAGCGAACCCGCCTTTGCCCTGGGACGCTTCCGATACAAGTCTCGGTAATGGCTGGGCCATTGCGAACCTTTACACCGACATCTGCGCGAACAACACCAACGTCACGACCTACGGGGGCTACATTGGAACCGCGTACACAGCAAGGGACTACATGTCTGTTGTTGATGCTCTGGGCGAAGATGGTCTGCTGAGATACTGGGGTAAGACGAGACACCCAGATAGCGTGCTAGTGGCTGACGATAGACCACTAGGCATCTCATACGGCACTGCGTTGGGCGCAACAATCGCAGCTATGTTCCCAGACCGGATCGATAGGATGATTCTGGACGGCGTCTTGAATATTCATGAATACTGGAACTATCAGTACGTACCATACACCCTTTCTGGTGCATCTAGCTAACAGCTCAACCACCAGAGATGTCGAGCAGCATTCCGGAGTGAACAAAGCCTTCTCCAAATTTCTAGAAGAATGCTTCAAGGCGGGTGAGGAGAAATGTGCCCTGGCCCGTTCCAACACGACCGCGTCTGCCTTCGAGGAAGAATTCTACAGCTGGTTGGAGAACGACCTCAAATACCACCCATTCGCCGGACCAGGGCTCGTGGTGAACTATTCGCAGGTCAAGGGCTGGATCGTTGCGAGCCTCTACGCTCACACATGGCTGCCCGATCTGGCAAAATTCATCAACGCCGCGATGAAGGGGGAATATCCTGCTGACGCTGATGTTGAACGCTTCAATGCCATCGCCGGAGGTGAACTCAGGTGGGGTATCGAGTGTGCCGACAAAACGATGAGGACGGATCGCGTGGAAGACGTCTTGCCGATTCTCGAGAAGCAGGCACAGTTGAGCAGGACTACGGGTGACCTTGCAGGCGACCAGGTCTTGAAATGCGTCCAATGGCCGGTCGAGTCCAAGGAGCGATACCTCGGCGACTTTAACGTGCAGACCAAAAACCCGCTACTTGTCATCGGCAACACTTACGACTCGGCCACCCCCTTCGTCTCGGCAAAGAACGCCAGTGAATCCTTCCCGGGAAGCGGTTTGCTGGAGCATGGAGGCTTTGGAGTATGTTCTTCCCACTTCTTTTTTGGTAATCGAAGCTGACGATCCTTCTTCAATGCAGCACGGCTCTATCGCGCAGGTGTCGGCTTGTACCGCGAAGACCATCCACGATTACTTTGTGAGCGGCAAGTTACCCGAGCCTGGGACCGTGTGCGAGCCGGATGTCCCCTATTTCGATCTGGACGTGAAATGGTCCGACGTCATCCCCGAAGATTTGTCGTAGACTCTCTTCCACCTCTTCCGTACAAGTTGTAAATGAGCATCCTGCATACTTTCGTCCTCGTACAGTATCCAGATCTCTTCAAGTTTCCGCTTTCTGTTTTCCTTTGAGTTTCAGTAGTCTTTTCCTTGCGGATATTAGCGATGCATCCGACACTCCTTTCTTAGTCTAGACCTGTTCTTGACATTAGCTTGTTTTGTACCACTGTAAATATATCTACATACACCATTCTCTCACAAAGTCCCGATATCCCTTAAATCTGCTGCTTCACTCCAGGATCTCCACTCCACCCGACCAACCGTCCTGTCGCGACGACGACTCCGACGACCCCACCACCGCGTCAGGCAAACCGCACTGCCGCCGGGCCCACGCGACGGCGTCCCAGAACTCGGGCATGTAGTCTCGGCCGGAGCGGACGAAGACGTCGGAGATCTCCAAGACGAGCTTGGTGCCGAGCGAGGCGGCCCACCACTGGTTGCGGCCGTTGAACTCGAGCAGCACGCCGAAGTACATGAGGATCAGCAGCGCCATCGGGTCGTCGCGGCGCTCCATGGCGGCCACGACGTCCTTGCCCATCCACATGGGGAAGGCCATGATGAAGCCGTCGATCCAGCCGCGCGCCTGCTCGGCGAAGCAGCGGCGCAGGTCGTTGATGGCGGCCGCGTACGTCTCGTGCGACGGGTGCAGCATCGCCTTGATGGCGATGTCGCCGTACTCGACGCCCTCGCCACCACCGTCACCGTAACCATCAGCCCCTTCCGACGATGACGGTGTCGATATGATTCCGTACAGTGCGTCGTTCACGACGCCCAGCCGGGCCAGGGCGCGGCGCGTGTCGGCGTCCAGCAGGCCGGCGGGCGCGCCGCCCATCTCGCGCACCAGGCGGAACGACTCGTAGTCCTCGTAGAGCCATTCCCACGTCTTGGCCGCGATGGCGCCGATGCCGCGCTGCAGGGCGAACATCTCAGGTATGCGGTCCAGGACGCTGTTGGGTGCTATTTTGACCTTCTCCTTTCCTGATCCAACGTCGTCCGTACTGCTGCTGCTGCTGCTACTACCACCGGGTACCGACGGCAGATGCAGCATGGCCGAGTGGAAGACGCCGAAGAAGGCGGAGAGCATGTACAGGGCGAAGTGGTTCTGGCGGTTGATGTGCAGCATCTCGGTCTGGAAGGCGCGGATGGCGTGGCCGTAGTACTCGAGGGCGGCGCGGTGGTAGACCTGCACCTGGCGCGGGTCGCCCGTCGACGTCGTGGCCAGGTCGACGGCCGAGATGGAGAGGATGCCGTGCAGCAGCGACGGGTGCTCCGATAGGCCCTGCCGCGGCAGCTCGATCTGCATCAGCGTCTCGTCGCTCGGGATGCCGCACATGCCCTTGTACGTGCGCGTCGACCACCGGTGCATAAGCTCGAGCTCGAGCAGCCGCCGCGTCGGCGACGAGTCGATGGGGAGGAGGTGGGATGAGAGGGAGGAGCGTGGGCTGAGTTGGGATTGGGTGTTGGTGGAGGATGATGAGGGGGACGAGGATGAGTTGGTGTGTTTGGCGGGACCGGTGCCGCGCGAGCGTTGTGGTGGATAGGCGCATGGCAGGCCCCGCGTTTTGCAGTTCGCGCACGGCGGACCTTGTTCATCGCACTGCGTGCTGTCAGTTGATGGAGGCTCGTGGAATCATGATGGCTAAGTACTTTGATATGCTTTTCCTTGCAGCCCTTGCATCCTCTACGCGACTTGGTGTGCGATCTTCGTTTCTGCATCGTATCGATTTTCCGAGCCAGCTCCAGAGATGAACAACAGTTACGGAGGTTTTGAGGTGTCGCGGATTAGGTTTGTCCCGCCCTTCAGCCCGTACCGCTAGCATCATCTCCGCCCCCACGCTACCTCAGCCACGCTGATGCCAAGACATTTGTCTTGGTGTTGATGTAACAGCCGAGCACCATTTTCCGTTTTAGGTAGTTTTCTCACAGCCCTACAGTGTTTAGCTACGCAGGATCGTCACCGCCCGAACAGGGTGCCTTAATGTCTTTCCGTCTTCTGAGAAAACATCATAGTCTAAGCAGGATTTGGAACAAACATGCCGTTGCATATGCCCATCTCTTGCATTGAGTGTTCTATTGTAGACCCGAGTTTATTACGACTGCACAAATACATCTAGCTATGGCATTTCACTACGTCACAATCAATACAACGCGCGCGTTTCGATGGCAAAGTATTCCATTTCGTTCCCCGTACCCTCCGCCTGGACATTGGAGTCTCATCAGGCAACGTAGTTTCTTCTTCAACGCGTGTGCCATGTCCGGGCGTCAGCAAGGAGCCAAGCGGTATACGGCTTATACAAGGCTGTGGTAGGGTTGGTGTGTAATTCAGAGGATAACATGGCATGCAATTATGGAACACTAGGCATGTGACTTCGAAAATAGTACAAACATGGCATTTCACTACTTGTTTGGAGCACAGTACTTCCAGAGAGCCAACATGTCTCGTCTCGTCGCCCAGCGCTTTTAACACGGCGTATACCTCTCATAGCGGTTATGTGGCGGAACACTCATGAAAATTAAATGTTTCTGACTTGTTCCTGTCATCTTCTGGACTTCGACTTGCTGCAGTCTCCGGCATAATTGGGGTGAATCAATTGATTATTCTACCTGAAAATGAACAAACCAACATGGGCCAGAACCTCTTCAGGAAACGGCAAGATGCTAGCGTCAGAATCCTGGAATTCCCGGCTCATGGTAGAACAGTGACCCGAAGAAGATTTTGCAGCCCGTGAGGCATACTCAATTTGGAGCTGACCATGAGGTCGATTATGAGGCTTTTGGCGATGGGAGATACCCAGAGGCTTGGAGAAATCCTTCAACCCAACTTATGGAATTGGAACTGCCCCAGACTATTGATCAGCGGAGTTGACGGCAGCCGTCCCTCACATGTTGGCCCGTCGTCTTCATCTGGCGCTGAGGTTGCTGCTGCGTGGGAGTAGCAAGTCAGCCACGAGAGAAAAACATTCTCTCTCATCTTTAGCCACATAGGCCGTACCTGAAACAGGCCAGGTTTTCTCAGTTTAGGGCTATCGTGTTGAAAGCACTCTTGAATGTTGATTCTTAGAGCTTTCGGTGTGCACCTTACATGATTGCCGCAATGTTTAGGCTAGCTGCCATTGATTTTGGGAAGTTCGTCATTGCGGTTGGGCGGACTGCCGTTCCTTTGTGGCGAGCTGATCTTGCCGTAAGGCATTGGTAGAGCGCAGTCACCTTGGCCAACCGTATCTTTGCGTGACGGCCAATGCCCTAGAATTTCGCTTTATTCGTTCGGCCTCTTCTTCCTCTCGCTGTCGGGTAAGGTCTTGTTGCTTTTTATGCCTATCTCGACGGGCGATTGAATACGTGATGTGTTTCCAGAAGTCCGGGCTACTCTCTAGATACTCCTCAAGTTCTTCTTTGGCGACCTCATGCTTGTTAGGACAGCGTTTGACTCCGCAATAGCCTCCTGCCTTGCCGCGGCCGCTGAAGTAATGAGCGCAAAGGCGGGGAGGAACTTTCTCTTTGTTCTCCCTATCACCGAAATCGCCATCCACGAAGCAGGCGGCTTCTCTGGGGTTAGGAGCTTGATATGTTTTTGCGAATCTTGAGCAATTGATCTTTTGCTTTTGCTGACTGTGATGGGCTTCCTGTTGCTGGGAAGCTATTAAGACAGATCCAGAAGCTTCAGCAAGGTTCTCGTCTTCTCCAGGTTCGTCGAACTCTGAAGCTGGCGGAGACGGAGCTCCAGTCACTGTGAGACCTATCGTAGGGCCTACAGGTGCAGCGGGCTCTGTGACTAGGGTAGCTGAATAGCCTTGATACAAGTGTTAGTTAACATCTGGTATTCTTTGAAGGTAGCGAGTTCACCTTGATCGCCATAGGCTTGCGAATCGACACGGTCTTGCGAATCGACATGGTCTTGCGGACAGTCGTAGTCTTGCGAATCAACACGGTGCTGCGGATAGCCGTAGTCTTGCGAATCGACATGGTCTTGCGAATAGCCGTGGTCTTGCGAATAGCCGTGGTCTTGCGGGTCGGCGCGGTGTTGCGGATAGCCGTCGTCCTGCGAATAGCCGTCGTCTTGCGAATTGACATGGCGGTGCGAATACTCGTAATCTTGCGAATCGATACGGTGTTGCGGACAGCCGTAGTCTTGCGAATCGACACGGTGTTGCGGATAGCCGTAGTCTTCCGGACAGTCGTCGTCTTCGGGATAGTCGTCGTAGTAGCTACGCTGCGGTTCATAGCTTAACCGACTTTTGTAGCTAGGCGCATTATTGTAGTGAGGCCGCTGGTCATGAATAGGCGGAGCGTTGTATCTTCGTGAAGCGTTGAACCTCGGCCGAGAGTAATCTCCGGATGGATCGTAGTATCTCGGCGGAGGTGCCCGACGGTCTACTATACTGTCAGCCAAAGCGTTTGAAAAGTGACACTGAGGTAATGCAAAACTGAAAGATAGGTGCCGTTGAGACGAAGCGAGGGCGAGATGATGTGAGAGGAGACTTCAAAACAAGATAGAAGTGACTCACGAGGCGGCACCGAAGCGTAGGCCGCAACCCGGCTCTGGCCTGGTGGGCGGCGCTGAGGAAGCTCGCCATATTGCGCTTGCTGATCTCGAAAGGCCGGCGGACGATATCTTGGTGGGCCCGGACCTCCGTGGCCGAGAGGCCGCCGGTTGTTCTGCATGACCTATGTTCGACTGTCAGTGAGGCTCCCTCGAAGCGGCTTTGTCCCATTCGCAGGCGCGTATGCAAGCAAGAGGGTGAGCTCAAGGGCGGACTTACGGGCAGAACAGTGGCAAAGTGCGTTGTAGGTGGTGAGGAGAGGAAGAGAGGGACGATAGAGGCGGCGAGGTTAGGTTTGGACTGCCTCTCGCGGCGGCCGGGCGGGCGGGCTTGGCGCGACACGTGACGGGGTGGGCTCGAGGGCAGCGCGCCGGTGCAGGCAGACGCCTGCCGCTGACTATGCCTTTGCCTGAGTATCTACACAGCGACTCCTGCCAAATCGAGACTTGAATGAGTCACCGTCGCGCACCTATGCTTCGGGCGCAATCAAGAAGGATGCACTGCCAACAGCGTTTGTGAGACTATGCCACTCGATGCACCGCGCTCACCATGTTTCAGAGCTGCTTCCTGGCTCCATCACCGCATTGAAAAATCCTTCCACACTGAGAGATCTCTTCACTGGTCAGCCATTGTTTCTCCTCACCTATCTTCACCGTTTGACTTGCTGCCACATCCTCGCTGAGTTCACTTCCCTCGTGTAGACGCAACTCTCACTGGAAAGTTTTCTTTATGAGTATCCCAAATAAATCTGGAAGTAACCGCTTATGTGGAATTCCTTGTATGCCTGAATGTCAACCCTGAATGTCTTTGCTTTGTATCCCGCATTGGGGTCCTCTAGCTCTGCACCCCAGTAGAACTTCGAGACGGATTGGTCCTACTTCTGATACCCCAACTAGGATGCTGACAATGGGATATAATTTCTTTTCTAATGAAGAGTCTGAGTTCAGCTCGGGCTATCTAGCATATGCCGTAGAACAAAGACACGGTATCCCTTCGTCATTCGATGGAGTGTGCTCAAACAGAAATCCGCCAAATCGCCTTTGTCTCTTGTTTTCTGTTTCCTGTGTTCCAGAGCTATCGCCAAGCTCCCAGCATACTCGTTGAGTTTCTGATCCGAGAACAATCATGAATCTCTCATAGAGTCCAGGAATCATCAGGCTCTTCCTTGATTCTACACGGGCTCTTAATATTGAAGGAAATATCTGTTTTGCTATGGATTCACTTACTGAGGAGTACCTTCGGGCTGTGGAGATGTGTGCTGGTTCGACTGCTGCGTCGAAGCCATGTTCTGAGAATCCGGAGTCTGATGTTGGGTGACTGGAGCTGTCTCTCCGTCCTGCGTGGGCTGCTGGAAAGCCTGGTGATGGCCTTGAATAGGTCCTATGTAGGCGATGGGTCCATGCTGATGGTATGCATCATTCAGACGTTGCTGATGGATGACTGCATCATTCAGACGCTGCTGGTGGATGACTGCATCGTTCACACGTTGCTGGTGGACGGCTGCGTCATTCAGACGTTGCTGGTGGTAGTAAGCAGCGCCAATTGAAGGCGGCTGGAGAGAGCCAGGGCCGGGAAGGAAACCGTATGGAGGGTATCCATACCCAGGAGTGAAGCACTGTTGTGGCAGCGGGTTGGGAGGGTTCTGCATCTGGCGAAATCTGAACTCCCAGGCCACGAGCGCGTTGCGCAGGGTGTCGATCTCTCTTTGGAGCTGGTCAGTCGCCGTAGCCACTTCAATGATAGCGTTCTGGGCAGCCTGGACAGCAAGTTTAAGATTCTCGTTGTCATCGTCGGCACCGCTGAGATTCTGAGTCTCGGCTTGAGCATCGTCCATTTGCTGTTCAAGGTCGATGGTATTGCCTTTTGGCTCGGGTGTCGTATCGGGAGGGCCATCCCAGGCGTACTTCGTCCACATCGTCTTCGTCTGGAACTCGGGGCACCAGGTGCCGAAGTGCTCCATCTTTCCGCAACATGCACAGGCGCGGTTGCAATCCTTTGCGTGCCGGGTACCATGGCACGGCCTGTTGCAACGGAGGCAGATTCCCGCATACCGGGAACGACTGTATGCTACGTCAGTGACGGCTTGGGGTGTGCGCAAGTCTCGTAGCTCGTACGTCTCAGTTGGCTTGTGCTTGGAAACTCGGAAGCGCTCATCATAGTGGCTTTTGGTGAGGTTGTCCTTGGCGCGGTTCGGTCTTCTCGGTGGCTCTTTGCCACCGGCCGAGCCTGCATGCGGGTCTTGCTCCGACATTGCGGTCGAAGTGGTCTTGGTTGGGGTTGTGGGCGTAGAAGGAACAGAGTGAAGCGCACTTGCGAAGCGACTTTAAGTCGGCCGCCGGGCATAACGTCATGCGGCCAGCCTGACCACCCAAAGCATGCACTCCGGCTTCCTTTTAACACGTGAACACCTGAATCCAGCCCATTCACGCTCTCCGCAGCGCTGTCCGCGGCGGGTACACTTGGTGCCGAATGGTCTGAACCAATGTAGATAATTTCTATCGCTACCTACGTCAGTCGGGGGCCCTTTCCCGCGAAGATAATTGCCGCGGACGGTCAATTTCCCGTCTAGCGGTGCCGTGCAGTCCATTGATTTCAATCTCGTTGTCTCCTGTCACTCTAATGACTCTGTCCTGAGCACCCTGACTGAAAGGAGCCTTCGACAAACAACAACCTGGAGTGTATGGGCTACTTCAAAACAGTCAGGAAATATGGGGAATAAGCAGATTTCAATATCAGTCGCTATAAGGAGTGGCATCTACGTAATAATCCGTGAGATGTCGCTGAACTCCTTCACCCCGGCTGACCTTACGAGCTTCTCGATATTTGAGCAGCCGGCCAGCTTTGAGCGGCGAAGCGGAGGATCAATCGCAGGATAGAGCCCCATGGAAGGTTCTTTCACTGCCTACGCCCCTAAACCCCCCTTATTTGCCAGGATGTTGACCCTGGAACCTTCTACCAATCCATCAAGCATCTTGACCATGCAGGTCCTGAATGGCGGTTTCCAAGCCGCTTGTTTGACGCTGGGTGGGCCGTTTGCGCTTTTTGCGCGCCTTAGCAGCCCTGTTCTTCGTAACGCGGGAGGAGTTCGACCCTGTCTTGGGAGCAGCTTCGTTGGTGGATTTCAGCACATGCTCAGTGCCAGCCCCTATAGAATTGTCAGTGAGGATATCTAAAGCTACGGCATAGACGTGTTACTTACGGCCTCCTTCCTGTACGGTGGCATTTCCACCTTGTCGAGCCTCCACTGCCGCAAGACGCGCATTGGATTTCTCTATGAAGTCACGCAGCTCAGCGTCGCTGAGGGTGCCCAAGTATTGGTGGAGTGTAATATCTTCACCTCTCTTCGCCTCTTGGAGTCCTGCGTTCTGTTTGTTATTCAGAGAGTCTACGATGGGTACAAAGCATCAGCGTACCAGGTCTTTGTCCGATGTGTCCAGGGAATCCACTGTGCCCAACGGTAGGCATGAAGCCCGGCACAGTATGATACCTGCCGGGGGCCGAAACAGGCGCGGGCGGGAGTCCAAATGGCGCGGGATCGGGCGCAGCAGGGTATGCGCTGGTGCTGTAGCTAGGAGCTACCGGATATTCTTCCGGGTTTCCAAAACGTTCAGAGTCGGGTACATGGGCGTATCCTCTGGCGACGTAACCAGGCGCAGGGGGATATGGCCACCAGAGACCAGGAAGCTCAGTGGAGGGCATATGCATGTATCCTCTGGGGGGATAGCCGGGTACGACAGGATACGGTGCCGGGAAGTCATAGCCTGGAGGACCTTGGGGGACTAAGGCGTTCGCGTTAGTCAAGCCACCGAGTGAACACTGAGGAGACCTACGTGGTTGCTGCTGCGGCGGACCGGGAGCACCGCCGAGGAAATCTTGAGGAAGACCGTTGTTGCCGAAGTCCGGGGGCGGCGGCATGCCGCGCAGGTTCATGCGCTGGGGCATGTCGTACGGACGGCGGTCAGGACGCATCGGCTGCGGAGGACCTTGGTCTTGAGGCTGGCCGTTCGAGGGACTTCCTAGAGGCGGCATGTAGCCATTGGGCTGGCGTGGGGGTGACGGAGGCCGTGAGCCAGGGCCATGACCGCGATTGCGGTGTCGACCGCGGCCTCGCCTCTTGGCTGCCATGCCAGAAGTATCAACCAGATTTTTGGTGTAGGGCGCAGAAACAGGTCGGGTTGCTCACGAGCCGAGAAAGCTGCGAGGTTGAGGAGTAGACGTCGGAACACGTGCTTGGGTTGAGAATGAGGCGGGCACCTCCACCCGCCCCTCTGCGCCCAATCACCTGGCCGACACCAGCTTCAGGTGCTCCCGGACTTTTCGTCGCCCCGGGGCCCGGCATAAAGCCAACTCGGCTGCACCATTTCCTCTTCCTTACCGCCACACCGTCAAGTCATTCATGACGGCATCCACTTCGACCATTCGATCAGAAAGCCCTGCAGCCACCGCTGAACCGACTGGTGGGTCTAGAGGAAACGGTCACAAGTAACTTCTCCGCCTCACTTTGCCTACATATGCTAACATAAATCCCAGAAAAATGGCAATGGAAGACGAGTTTCGACTTGTATGCGGTCGCTGCCTCCGTCTCAAGCACTGCGACAGCTGGCAACATTGCTATAGGCAATGCTGCCATTGTGGGACCGCCGAACATGTCGGTAAACCTTGTAGCCAAGCTGCCAAAGCCAGGTACGAGGCCCAGAGAGTCGGCATGAACTACAACCATGATGGTGGGGACTACGACAACGCGCCGGTGCTGGTTTCGGGCCTCTCTCTACCTTTCTCGCCTTCGCAACTGCCGGCTGGACATTTGCCGCCTCGAAGCCTTGCGCCTGGACCTCTCTCGTCTCCGGTTGAACCTTTCCCACCTGAACCTCTCCAGCCTGGACGCGACAATCTGCCGCCTGGACCCATGTCACCTCCACCTTTCCTGCGAAGCTCTCCACCGCACTCAAGGTTTCCTCCTCCTCACCGTCCTCCTCCGCGCACGGGCATGCCGCAAGAGTCACCCCTTCGTCGACTATCTCTTCATACAACCAGGCTCAAGGGATTCATTCCTCCGCACAGGCGATTCGTAGCCAACACTGTTCAGCCTCGACGTTCACAAGAGTCGCCACAGCCACCGCGGTCTGGAAAGCGCTTCCCAAGCTATCGCGAGTTGGTCAGGCGTGCACAGGATCTCCAAGCAGCCATGCGAACCGAACCTGTTCCCCGTGGTGGGAAAAACATGCCAGACCAACAGCCACTCCCGTACTTCGATGCGCAGACGATGGGTTGGGGCCAAGGCCCACAGCTTTCCCGCATGGGAAGCTTGACGACGGAGCCGCTCCCACCAACGAGAGATCCCGCTTCCACTCACATGGCCTCATACCATGATCCTCCGATGGAGCCGCCTTACGCGCAGTACGATCAGCGCTCTCAACACCCTCTGTCCTCATGGGATGGCCTTTCGAACCCTCTTCTGTCGAAGTGTGTTGTTGATGTTGACGGCAGTCCCAGGCGCGCTCTCGTTTTCGAAGACGAAGTATTCGTTAGCTTGGGGAAGGGAGCAGAGGGTGAGCTTCTCCCTTAAGCTACGAGCTCAGATGCACGTTGCATACCAGCCTTTGGCGGACTACTCAGAATCTTGTCCGAGATAGGCAGCTTTCATTCCATAGGAGTTGACGTGAAGCTTTACCACCAACGAGTGAAGCGCTCTAAACCACCATCATCGAGTAAGCAAAAACTATCCACAATCAAAAGCGGACGGGGGGAAAAGAGCTTTGCTGCCTCAAAACTTTCACGAGAGGCCAGCTACATATTGGGTCCGCAGTAAATGACAAAAAGACCAAAAAAAAATTTAAAATCGAAAACTTTACAAAGAAATATGTTTTTGCAACGTGATGATGACCCATGAATATGCTCTTGCCTACAAATCCTCATTCAAGATTTCTTCACAGTACCCACATATTGCAGGGGCTATTGCAGCCGACGGCCAGTGTGAATCTATTTCGCTCCTACCATAGGGAGTTGAAGCAATTGGCCGGACGTGCATGTAGAATTATAAATTCCCCATTTACATCCGGATGATAGCTTCAAATACCCATATATGTTAGTTTCCAATAAAGAAAGAAAAAGAAGAAGAATAGAGCCATACCTTGCGCTATGTTCCATGGCTCTGCTATCCTTGCGGTAGCCGTAGGCTTCAGTACCCCTCTGTACGATTGCATACTAAGGACAATCTGCGTCCCAACTGCCACCATACCACAACATTTGACATCGTATATACTCCGAACGACGACATCTGACCAAGCCCAAATCAATTAACAATAGCAAAATAGGTATCTATGCATATATAATACAGGATCTGCCAAACCCCGCACGACGCCGGCCGAAACAAAAAAACAGAACGCGATTCCATGACGGGGGGGCATCATTGCAGCGGCCGTCAATCTCATCACCAAGGACCAAACAGAGAGGAAGACGTATACCAACGTGGGGTATTGCTCTCATCAACAGGACCAAAGAGAAAGAGAAGAAAAAAAGACCGTTACCAACAAAACGAAAAACCGATACCTACGACCACCCTTCATCATCCACCCCCATCCCCCACCACCCCCAACATACACAACTGATATACCAACTCTCTCAGACAGCTTTGCGTGTACGCTCCAAACAAAAAAGCCTCCCGCCTAGCAGCGCTTCTTACTCTATGCAAATCAACGACGTGACCACCCACCCACTAAGCCTTCTTCTCCGTCTTCTCAGTCTTCATCGCACCACCGGCAGCAGCATCCTCACCCTCATCCCCACTCACGCTCCCATTCGCACTGCTCCCGCTCGCGCTGCCGCCTCCACCACTGCCCACGCTCCTCCTGGAAAAGCTCTCCTTCATGATCAACTCCTCGCCGTCATCGTCGTCGTCGGTGCTTTCCTCGTCGCTGACCCCACCGCCGACGAACAAGTTGCTGAAGCGGCTCGGGTCGTTGTAGCGTTCGGTCCAATCGCCAGCACGGCCGGCGGCGGCGGCGGCGCCACCGGCGCCTGCACCGGTAGTGGCAGTAGCGGTAGCAGCAGCATTGTTAGAAGAAGTGGCGGCAGCGGCTGTTCCTTGTTGCGGTTGCGGTTGCTGTTGCTGTTGCTGCTGCTGCTGTTGTTCCTGCTGCTGCTCCTTCTGGCGTTTGCGCTCGGCGAGTCGAGCCGCGAACTGGCGGCGGGCGCGGGACGGGGGGATCTGGAGAGGCGCGGGGGCGGGGACAGGGTTGGAGCCGGCGTCAGGGCTGCCGGCAGCAGTGTTGTCGGCGTCATCGGATTGTGGCTGTGGCAAAAGAAAGGAAGAGAGTCAGCCTGGCTCTCTCGATGTACAAAAAGTTCTATCTCTTTTTCTCTTTTCTGGCAGAAACAGTGTGTGTGTATGTGTTTGTGTGTTTGTGTGTGTGAGTGCAAATGGTTATACGTATCAAGAAGGAGAAGGAGAGAGTGAGATGATGATGATAATGGTCAGGTATGACCACGGGTGACAAGGATAGCAGAAGGCGCAAAGGTGAGGAATATATCGTAGGGTATTCTCCGAAACATGCTCGTGCCACCGTTGTCATCCGTGGGTCGTCTACATTAATCTAAGGCAATAATACAGAGAGGAAGGGGGAAGGAAAGAGATGGTGGTATCTCAACAGTGACCTCAGTCGTTGCGCCCAGAGAGAAACGATACACTGGCTATCGATGTTCGGTGGCATACATGCGACGTGCGGGGGACACGGCTGTCGAGCAACCAATAGAGCGCCCAGCAGCAGCCGAGACCCACCCGTGTGCACAGCGGTAGTGAAGAAGACATGAACAACGCACCAACGCGGTAAGCGCACTGTATCATCGATACTCCATCTCAACGTCTTCAAATGAGAGTTCACCCACTTGGTCCGAGTCGCTCACATGCGGCGTTGTCTGCCGCTCGCCCTCGCCTTCCTCCATGTCCTCGTCTTCTTCGTCGCTTGAGTTGTTGAAGCCGCTCAATAGGCTGCCGCCGCTGAGGCCGTATCCGCCTCCTGAGCCTGTAAGCTCCATGCTGTCCAGACCGACAGATCCGTTTCCACCCAGGCCGGCGCTGGCTAGAGAAGAGTTGCCGAAGCCCGAAGCAGCGTTGACAGCGTTGAGGACGGCCTGACGCGGCCCCACAGCCATATCCGGACGAACACCTCCAAGGATGGCGTTGTCCCGCTCACGCGTCTCGGCCAGGGTGTGCTCGACATAGTCAGTCCACTGCTGGTTAATGACCTTCTCGAGAACCGACAGCGAAAGCAGCTCCGGAGGGTGCCTCTCGGTGAATTTGACGACTTCTTCTGCGATCAAAGTTAGATGACCCATGTAGCCCAGCCGCATGCTGGTCTCGGTCTGAGCCTTGTCACTGGCTTGCTGGCCCTCAATGATCCGCTCCGTGATCCTGCCAGTTTCGAACAAATCAATGGCCAGAGCACGGTTGTAGCCACGCTCCATCTGACCGTTGAAAACCTGCTGAACAACATCGTACACGACGTTGTGTAGAAAGTTGTTCCACGGGAAGCGGAAGAAAAAGTCCTACACGCAAAGTTAGCTGGGTAGAAGTAGCTGGCGGGTCGGCACCTACCAGAATTGTAGGAACAACCCGGTGCTCAACAAACATGATCTTGAGCAAATCGCCGACAACAGGGTTTCCATCGACGTCAACTTCGTATTGCGAGCGTTGGGAGCTCGAGAAATCGACAGGCTGTTCCGAGAGCAACTCGTCGTCAGCGGTGGCGGTGGTACTGTTTTCCTCGGCATTCTTGGTTGCATCGCCGTTCTCAGGCTTCTTGGAGAAGAGAGGAGCGGGCTTGTCCTCAGGACGAGGCGAAATGTCTTCAACAGCCTCAGTTGCCTCGGAGGTTTGGTTGAGCTGCTGGGTCAAGAGAGACACGGTTTGCTTGGTGGCGTCTGCTTCTCCCTCTGCCTTTTCGGTACTTGAAGAATCCGTCATGGTGGCGTCCTGTTTCTCCAAATCGAGATCGCCAACCTTATCTGTCAGACCAGCAGCTGTTGGGGAATCTGCTTTTTCACTCGCTGGCTTATCGGACAACGGCTCGTCGACAAGTTCCGGCTCTTTCTCGGTTTCCACAGAGCGGGGAGGAAGCTTGGGCGATCTCTCCAGAGGCTCACCAATCTCGGCCTTGTCACCGTCCTTGGCCTCCTCAGGCTCGGCTTCAGAGGCGGCAACTTCCTCAAAGTCCTCATCCTTGACGTTGTTCTGGACCTCGAGCTTCTTAACCTCCTCAGGGGACTCGCTTGATGGAGCGCGTGCGTGATGGAAGCCATGACTGTCGACACTCGTGCCGAATTCATTGTCAAGCACCGAATGCTCTTCGCTCTCTTTGGCAGAGGTGAGCTTGCCGGCTGCTTTTAAGCGCTCTCTCTCGGAATCCCTAGCTTTTACAGCAGCTTCGCTTCCGCGTTCATTCAAAAGGGCCATGTTGCTACAATGCAAGAGCTCTGCCATCAGTTCACAAGTCTTGAACCGGTCGAAACCAAGAGGCTCAATCTTGCCTCCAAATGCAGCCTTCAGTTCACGTTGCTTCCTAGTCGTGGTCCCATCTTCGTTGACGACCTTTTCAGTGGCGTCATGAACCAAAGCCATGAAATCCGGGACGTGGGTCGCGAATTGGCGGAGTAGGGTGCCCAAATAAATGGGGTCGGAGCTTCGTGGTACCGGGCCTGTCTGATTTTCCATGTCGTAATCAGAGTTGTTTTTCCGGATGACCTCGATGACAATGCCCACACCGACAGTGAGAGGATTGCCACCTCGGAGCATCTCGGTGATGAGACTCTTGATGCAGGACTCAGAGACTAGCTGTCTCGTCAATTCGTTGGGGCCAATCACGGTCTGGTCCTGGGTGGTAGCGTTGGCAGAGATGGTGATGATGGCCTTCAGGAAATCGCCTGCGGATGTTTGGGCTGACGCATTGTGGTCTGGAGACAGGAACGACAGGAGAGTGGGAATCAAATTCTGCTGTTGAAGCCACTGTACTCGAAGGGTTAGCATGTTCCAAGTTTGTGGAGCTGCTTGTACACACGTCGACTATGCCCTGGCCTCCTTCAGCCTTCTCCAGGCTTATGATCTTCAGTAGCAGATCCATAACCATGGGACAGTCAACGTGCTGGAGCATGTCGGGCACGATGCCATCGATGGACTTGAAGAATTCAAGCATATCCTCGGTCTTGCGGTCCAGCAGGGACTCGTTGACCTTTGTGAAGTAGCCGGCTTGCACAGGGTCTAGCGGCGCAGGCTGCTTGAGATAGTCCCAGAACTTGCGCAGTGCAGCCTGGTTCTCTAGTAGAGCCTCGGAGATGGACCAGACTTCGGAAGACAGGATTTCGCAAGCGACGTATGCGTATTTCAAGCGCTGCTTCTCCTCCTTGCCTTCCTCGTTTTCGCCCGAATCGGACTTGATCGATCTTGACCGTGATCTTCTCTTGAAGAAACCGGCTATCTCCGCTCCGCCCTTCTCGTCGCCTTCTCCCTCGGCGGCATTGTCGGTTCCAGGCGATTGCAGTGGGGCCGGGGAGGGAGGAGCAATGACGAACTGCAGCAGGCGCTCCAAGATCTTATCGTCCCTCAGATATTGTATCAACTTGGAGTTTTGCTGCTTGAGCTCTTGGATCAAGTCGGACTCGTCGAGCAGCTCTTCGATGGTGACATCAGGCTTGTCCAAGATGGAGTCGAGGGTGGAGATATTGGCGTAACCGCCAAAGCGCCAGAACATGTTGGCGACGTGATACGGTTATCGGGGCGTTAGGGGAGCTGTTCAGCGGTGGTTGCATGCGACAGCGCAGTAAGCAGCGTGAGGCGCGCTGACGGCGAGCAGCGGGAAGCCAGCGGATGCGTGTCTGGAGCAGAGATGGGCGTGTCAACGTCGGCGGTGCAATGGCGACTGGCGCTGGCGGGGCTGGATGCGCGGCACCAGGGCAACGGGCGCGCGCGATCTGGGGAAGCTTGGGCTGAGATGGGGAGGGTGGGGTTTACCGGGTGAGCTGCCGCGGGCTGGGGTCGTGTGCTTGCGGCCGAGGCTGGCGAAAGCAGCGCGGTCTGGAGTGTGACAGACTCAGGTTGGCAGCCGGTCACAAGGCAGAGAGCGCTCCCCAAAGTCCAGAAGCGAGTTTGGGTGGGAAGAGCGCGGCATGCAGCTGGCGCAGCAGCGTGACGGGCAGCGCGGCCAGGAAGGGTCAATGTGAGGTTGGCAGGTGGCCGTGTTGTCGTGGGTGAGAGTGGTGTTCCTCGCTGGTCGAGGTCGGCGCCGGGCCCCAGCCCAAACACCCCCGGCAGTCCACGCGGATCCTAACCTCCAGTGCCAACAAGCGCCCAAAGTGGTGGCCCACGACCCGCGAGCGACGACGCCTGCAACGCCTTTGACCGCCGCCCATCTGGTCCCGCGCCTTCCAGCAGCCCGTCCACCACGTGGCAGCAGCACGCCAGCCTTTCTAGCCGCCTGCGCCCTGCAGCCTCCGCATACCCATCCCCACGCCCCCCGGCCTATCGCTATGAATCGCTTGTTCGGCGCAAAGAGCACTGGCCCCAAGCCGACCCTCAGCGGCGCCATCACGAATGCACGTCATGTCTCTCCTGCCTTTCTGCGCCCCGCATGCTGACCGAGAGCCCAGGTCGATGGCCGCATCGAGACTATTGACGTCAAGCTCGCGAAGCTCAACGCCGAGCTGACGACGTACCAGCAACGCCTGGCCAAGATGCGCGACGGCCCCGGCAAGACGGCCATCAAGCAGAAGGCGCTCAAGGTGCTGCAGCAGCGCAAGATGTACGAGGCCCAGCGCGACCAGCTGCAGCAGCAGTCCTGGAACATGGAGCAGGCCAGCATGATGCAGGACAACCTCAAGAACACGATGACGACGGTCGACGCCATGAAGACGACGACCAAGGAGCTGCGCAAGCAGTACGGCAAGGTCGACATCGACAAGATCGAGCGCATGCAGGATGAAATGGCCGATCTGATGGACATCGGAAACGACATCCAGGAAAGCATCAGCCGCAGCTATGACGTGCCTGAGGACGTCGACGAGGCGGAGCTGGATGCCGAGCTTGAGGCTCTCGGAGAAGAGGTGGAGCTGGGCGCCATGAACGAGGCTGAGGGCGTCCCGAGCTTCATGGTAGATGAAGCAAGGCCGCCGCAGTTCATCGACGAGCCTCCCGAGCCAGCCGGCAAGGTCAAAGAAGCTGCTGGCTGAGACCACGTGCCGCATCCGGGATCCTTGACTTTGCCGCCAACGACAGCAGTATTCATGGTCATGGCGTGACGGGTACACGGCGCTCTGAAAACGTGCTTGGGGTTCTTGGCTTGGGGACGCAGCATGCACGCTTCCAGTTACGGCTTCTTGGCGCGCTGACGATGCGTGCCGCGTCCGCACCACCGCCGCCGCCGCTGATAGCCTCCTCAACCGCCTGTATGCAGTCGTAGTGCCCCGTTTTCTCTGCAAACTGAGTCGTATTTGCATCTGCTCCCTCCGCTTCTTGTCGTGCCCCTCTTGGACCCCTTGCCCCGCCATGCGAAGAGGATCACGGTGGATGCCGGCAAGAGCCAAGCCCAGCGGAGTGGGGTGGAGACAAGGGGTGGAAGTGGCGAGGTGCCGAGTTTCCCGGAGTACTCGCCTTCCACCAGAGCGCTGATTGGTTCCGCCGTGCGCCAAGACGCGTCGACTGGTCTGGGACCTACCAAGCCGACCCGGACTTTCCCCCACCACGAGACTAATCGCCTCCTAGCCAAGCCTCCTGCGAACCAAACTGCCCGATTCCAAGCCTTCTGCACTGCATCAACGCCTTGGCCTTGACTCTGCTTGCATCCTTATACCCGACCTGTGAATGTCTCCGCCCTCCTGCGCCAAGCTCAACACGCGGAGGCCGCCTTGGCTTTCTTCATCCAACAGGGAATGTGTCTTTCATAGGATGATACGGCGGGCTGGGTCACACAACAATGGGACTATAAAGAGGACCCGTGACGACATTCCGTAATAGCTCAATCCAAGAATTTCCGCTGTCCACTTGCATACATATGGTCCTCTTGGACTTCTTCAGCCATTCCATCATCCCACCACGCAGACCCAAGTGATATTCTTCTCAAACAACCCCGCATCTCAACTGTACACGCAATTGGTAACAATGGGCTCCGGAAAGGGCTCCGAGGTACAGCAGGAGTACCCGAAGCATCCCTTTCAACTCTCCATCGACCAACTCAAAGAGCAACTGGGCGTCCACCCTGAACAAGGCTTGAGTGCCTCTGAAGCCACACAGAAGCGCAGCCAGTATGGCGAGAACAAGCTCATGGGAGAGGGCGGCGTCAAGTGGTACTCGGTACTCCTGAAGCAAGTTAGCAATGCTATGATTCTGGTATGTCAACCCCCTTTGGAGCCCCGCTTCTCTCGTACAGTTGCTGACGAGCGACAGGTCCTCTTGTTGGCCATGGCGCTCTCGTATGGTGTGTCCGACTATGTCGAGGGTGGCGTCATCACCGCCGTCATCGTACTGAACGTCCTGATTGGTTTCTATCAGGAGTACCAGGCAGAGAAAAAGATGGACTCTCTCCGAGCTCTGTCCTCGCCTACTGCTACAGTCCTCCGCAATGGCATCGTTGATGCAATTCCATCAGCTGAAGTCGTTCCGGGTGATATCGTTCAGGTCAAGACCGGAGACACCATCCCCGCCGATATCCGCATCTTTGAGGCCATGAACCTCGAATGCGACGAAAAGATTCTCACTGGAGAAGCCATTCCGGTTGCGAAAGACCCTGAGCACGATTTCAACAACGCCACTGAACTCGAGACTGGCGTGGGAGACCGTGTGAACATGGCTTACTCATCTTCTACAGTCACCAAAGGCCGTGGTCAAGGTATCGTCGTCTTCACTGGAATGCACACAGAGATTGGTAAGATCGCTCAGTCCATGCAGGGCACAAAGCGCAAGGCAAACCGCTCCATGTCAAGGAAGAAGGGCGGCAACTTGCAACCCGCCAAAGGCCTCATCCTTAGAATTTACGACGCCATTGGCGCTTTCCTGGGTCTCACCGTCGGCACGCCTCTTCAGAGAAAACTGTCCAAGCTTGCATACATCTTGTTCGGCCTGGCCATCCTCTTGGCCATCATCGTGTTCGGCGTCAACAGATTCGATGTCACTAATGAGGTCGCCATCTACGCCATCTCGACCGGTGTGTAGCCCTCCTTCCATGTTGCATGGCCACGCTAACAGCTACTACCCTAGGTATCGCCATGATCCCCGAGTCGCTTATCGCCGTCCTTACCATCACCTTCGTCAGCGGCATGACCTCGATGCGCAAGCGCCGTGTGCTTACCCGTAAGCTCAGCGCTTTGGAAGCTCTCGGTGGCATTACAAACATTTGCTCCGACAAGACTGGCACTCTCACGCAGGGCCAGATGGTCACCCGCAAGGCGTGGATCCCTGGAGTTGGCATTTACACAGTCAACAACGCCGAGGATGCGGCAAACCCCACGCACGGTACAATCACACTTGGCACTGAAAAATCGAGAGCCGAGATGGAGGCGGAGAAGAAGGCTCGGCAAGAAAAGCTCGAGGCCGAACGTAGCGGTGGCGGCATCAAGTTCAAGGAGCCCAAGGAGAAGACGGAACGCGACGTACGCCGCGCCGTGAACGACTTCGACGAGAAGTCTGATTCGGACGACATGGATCCCAAGGACGTCGAAGTGGTGCCTGAACTCGATGCCTTCCTCCACTCGACTGCACTCTGCAATCTTGCTACTGTCCGCTACAACGAATCCGAGCAGAAGTGGCAGACTACTGGTGACCCAACTGAAGTTGCTCTGCAGGTTTTCGCCCGTCGCTTCGAGCTTGGAAAGAAGCAGCTTGAAGGCGAACGCCGGTGGAAGCAGCTCACTGAGTACCCCTTTGACAGCACCGTGAAGCGCATGTCTGTGGTCTACAAGGTTCCCGACGACGGCAGCACCGTCATCTTCACCAAGGGAGCTGTCGAGCGCATCTTGGACCTCTGCGTCAACGTCGGTATTGGTGCGCACGAGACTGCCATCACTGACGAGGTCAAGGAGCAGATCCTTGAGCAAATGTCTCTTCTTGCTGACCAAGGTCTTCGTGTTCTTGCTATTGCACGTCGTTCTTGGACGGGTGAACCCATCAATGAGAAGTCTGAAGTTCCTCGTGAGGACATTGAACAGGGCTTGACGCTGCTCGGTCTTGCTGGGCTCTACGATCCGCCCCGCCTTGAGACTAAGGATGCTGTTCGCGAATGCACCAACGCCGGTATCCGCGTGCATATGCTTACGGGCGACCATCCCGGGACGGCCGCGGCCATCGCCAAGGAAGTCGGCATCATCCCCAAGGACATGAGTACTCTGCCTAAGGATGTTGCTGACAGTCTAGTCAAGACGGCTGCCGAGTTCGACGGTCTGACGGACGACGAGATCGACCAGATGCCCGAGTTGCCGCTTGTCATTGCTCGCTGTGCTCCCAACACCAAGACCCGCATGATTGCTGCTCTTCACCGACGCGGAAGGTATGCCGCCATGACCGGTGACGGAGTGAACGACGGACCCTCTCTACAAGCCGCCGACGTCGGTATCGCCATGGGTCTTGCTGGTAGCGACGTCGCGAAGGGGGCGTCGGACATCGTGTTGACGGACGACAATTTCGCAAGCATCGTCAACGCCATTGAGGAAGGCCGTCGCATGTTTGACAACATCCAGCGCTTTGTTCTGCATCTGCTTACGTCCAACGTGGGTGAAGTTGTGCTTCTGGTCTGTGGTCTCGGCTTCCAGGATGAGAAGGACTTTTCTGTCTTCCCTCTTTCCCCGCTCTCTATCCTGTGGATTAACATGCTCACGTCTGGATTCCCCGCTTTCGGACTCGGCCGCGAAAAGGCTTCTTACAACATAATGAGCCGCCCGCCCCACGACAACAAGAAGGGTGTTTTCACTTGGCAAATCATCTGTGACATGGTCGTCTACGGTCTGCTGATGGGCATGCTAACCCTATTCACCTTCGTCATCATCGTCTACGGCCCAGGCGACGGCATGATCGGTCACGACTGCAACAAGACATACAGCGATGGCTGTGACGTCGTCTTCCGCGCTCGTGCTGCAGTGTTCGCCGAGTTGACCTGGCTGATTCTCATCTCTGCTTGGGAAATCAAAGGCATCCGCCGCAGCATGTTCCGGCTCGATCCCCGCTCCGAGCGCCGCTTCCCCTTCTTCAGCGACATCTGGGAGAACCAGTTCCTCTTCTGGTCGGTCACCGTGGGCAGTGTCGTTGTCTTCCCGTGCATCTATATCCCCGGCTTCAACACGACCGTCTTCAAGCACAAGGGTAAGTTTGAGAATCTTCTTCAACTCCCCCCACCGTAGAATCACACACACTGACCTATTTCTGCAGAAATCACCTGGGAATGGGCTCTTCCCATCGTGGCCGTCTTCATTTTCGTGCTGGGAATGGAGCTGTGGAAGCTGGCCAAGCGCACCTTTGGCTGGTTCGCCGCGCCCGACGAGGACAAGGTCGACGGCCGCAGGAAGCACGGCCCGCTGTCGTTGCGCCAGGGCTTCTTCTCCTTCTCGCGCACAAACTCCCTCGCCAAGGAGCCGTCGGCTGGTCAGGGCTCGGAGCTCACCGCTGTCAATTCTGGACACAGCCCCCGCGGTCTGGGTCCCATCGGGAAGAAGGAGGAAGTGTGAGTATCCAGGAATGCATGCACTATACGTATGATGTACATGACTCTTTTGGGAACGAAGAAAGGGTGGTTGCTGCGTTTAAAATGCACGATTTCTGCGTAGAGAGGACAGTCATGGAGAAGCTGCTTCTCATTGTTGAATACCAGCGGCGC
Source organism: Lasiodiplodia gonubiensis (assembly GCA_009829795.1). Taxonomy (NCBI): domain Eukaryota; kingdom Fungi; phylum Ascomycota; class Dothideomycetes; order Botryosphaeriales; family Botryosphaeriaceae; genus Lasiodiplodia; species Lasiodiplodia gonubiensis. Next base: position 102,444 of record RHKH01000021.1, read on the forward strand.
CAGAACATGGCGCCTCGCATAATTTTTTGTTGGCTTTCTTTTTCATTTTTCTATTCTGCTATAATATAGCAAGGCGACTCACGCATATCCGTGTTCACGGTCGCCAGCTTGATGACTGATGCCCTTCATAGATAAAATATACGTCAAATTAGAAAATCAGTCAACTGCCAAAAGCAATCCTCACCGACTTTGCAAGCTGAATTGACGTCACTGAATCCCCAGACAAACCACGGATCTACCATAATCACGTGGACCTGACCCAAGACATGGGCCAAGTTCCATTCCCCCGATCTCGCAAGCCAAGCCGACAAGCAGTTCTCGGCCAGATGTGTGTAAGGATCATCACCCCTCCACGGAGCGGGGGATGCATGAGGAGGCTGAGTCCTCGGGTGGCCGGGGGTACATGCAAGGAGGTATTGGCACCCGTCACCGCACAGGACGAAAGGGTCACAAGGACCTGTCGCACAGATGCCAGAGAGATGTGTGGGGGAAACTTCGGATGAGGTCAAGCGTCGCTCGGCGCCTCTTTCTGCACGTGCGGAGGACACAAGAGGGTCCTTCCCCCACATAGAGGTGGCCAACGTGGGTCGAGACCTGGAGCGATAACACCAGGCTTGTTCTTTAGTGCGTGGAAAGGGATGGAAGCTGGAATTTTTTTTTGACCGGTCCGCAGGACGGACGTTAATTCTTAGCCAAGTGACGGACTTGGCAAAGGGATGCAGTAGCGCAGACCGCAGATTCGTAGCAGCCCCCAGCCTCCGTCGTCGGTGGTTGATCTCGGCGGCGGAGAAGAAAAGGCGTTGGCGTGGAGGCTGAGCAAGCTTCCAGGCTTGTTGTGATCGAGGCTCAGCCTTGTGGATAAGGAGGGGGTGTTATGAGCTGGAAGTGGAAGTTGCCGCGAAGGTCAGTGAAGAAGATAACAGCCGGAACAGCGACGATCTGGAGACACGAGCTGCCATACAGACAGGGCGACAGCCACAGCCGTGCGCTTGTGGCGCGTTCCTGAAAATTTCAGCTGAAAAGTCCCCAATGGCAAATCATGTGCCAGCCGGGCCAAAGCCACAGCAACTCAACGTCCAGATCGTGGCCCTTGCTCCTTTAGGACAATGTGAGGCCCTGGGAGAGATCCGGCAACAACCGATCAGACTAGCTGGAACCGACTTCACGATGTCAAATCATCAGGTTCCGTGATGGACCGATGGTGTAGCGTCGGTCGATTGAACGCGCGGTGAAAGACAGTCGGTTGCAAGAAAGCGGCCGAGAGAACAACACCGAGGCAGGAGCGATGGTAGAGTGAAGGTGTGTGCCCCTTGAGCTAGGCAGGCTCGCTTAGCCTAAGTTGTCCATGGCGGCGAACCACTGCCGGCCGGAACCACTCAAGTCGCTCGCGACGACTTTCGAACTTCGAAAACATCCATCACCGGCAGATCGACAACGGAGCCGGACGGGCCGTCGCATCAGCACTCATCTCAGTGATGATCCCGCTGATCTCCGATGGCTAGCGTGGATATGTTTTTTTGCTCATGCCATGGGTACCTGAAGCTATCGTCCGGACGAAAATGTCGAATTAAAAATTCTACAAACACGTCCGGATGATAGCTTCAGATATCTACACATGTTAATTTTCTAAGAAATGGTAGTTACGCCTAGGGCCTTATTCTTCACGCGAGCCATCGGCTACGATACCCCCGGTATATGACGCGCTCCGCTTGCCTTCGGAGCTACGGCATTCAGAGCCGCTTGCCGCTTCGAAAGGCCGGCAAACAGACGGCAATTCGTGGGTCTGGAGCATGCTCTCTGCGCGGTAGTGGAGCTGTCCAAGAAAGGCGATGCCGGTCCGGATCTGGCATCGTTCTCAGTATAACGGCCCCTTTTCAGGAACTATCGTATCATGGGTCATAGCGCCCCCGGCCCGCACTTGTGCGCAACAAACCTTATGTCCGAAGATTCTGCCCACTCACTTGCCTCGGAACTGAGCCCTCGACGCCCATCTGCTAGCTACTGCAGGTACTCGCTTCAATCCGACGTGAGCGTTGCATGGTGGCTTGCCATACCTGCTGTCGACCTCCACCGCAGAATTGGGCACCGAGCGCTGTTCGTTCCGGAAGTCAAGTCGGCCACCCTGACCTTCCCTCGGCACCACCACCTCCGGAAAAAAAAAAAAAA
>RHKH01000021.1:104764-160638 GCA_009829795.1 Lasiodiplodia gonubiensis
AGAGAAGTCCCCATGCGGAGCTATCCGCAAGCCTATCGGGTCCAGGCAGACATCTAGCTCCGGAGCAGCAACCCTGTGCTGCGGCGTGGCGTCCGCCCACGATGTGTTCCAATTGTGGCTGGATCTGGGGCCCTACCTATATGAAGCCTGCTTGGCCGCGTCTTTCCCACCGTCTCATCCGCAGCAACACTCTCTCTCTTCAGTCTTGGACAGTCGTTGTATCGCGCAGTCCTTTCTTCGTGCTTCGAAGAACATCCACTACGCTCCCTGAAAGCATTCAACGGTCCTTCTCTTCGCCATGAAGAACGCTGTCCTTGCTCTTTCTGCCCTTGTCGGCACTGCTCTTTCCACTCCTCTGGTCACGGGTTTGGATTTCGCCCAGATCAACGACGTCGTTGCCACTGCCGTCGTCACTGGAGCTCCCGTCGGCGCCACTGCCACCAGCAGCTACGTCGATGCGTCCGCCGTCAATGCCGCCAGCTCCGCGGCCACGGTTGCCATCAGCGCTGCCTACAAGGTGAAGCGCACCTTTCCGCGTCCCTCGACTTCGACCACCAGCTGCACGACCTCGACCTCGACCAGCTCCACCAGCACCAGCACCTCGACTTCCACCTCGAGCAGCTCCGCCAGCAGCACCTCGACCTCGGCAATCATTGACATTTCCCTGCCGACGACGACGGCTCTGTTCTGCACTTCGCTGGCCACCGGCACCGGTCCCATCCCGACGCCTGACACGGCCGCCGCCTTCCTGGCGTACGCTCCCTTCCACGCCTCGGCCTCGGCGCAGGCGGCCGCGGTGCCCACCAACTACGACCTGAGCTTCACCGACCAGAGCGGCGCCTCGCAGCTCAGCACGTACCTGACGTACAAGACGCTCGACACGTACAGCGCCAGCGCCTGCGCCGCCTTCTGCGACGCCACCAGCCTGTGCACCGGCTTCAACATCTACTTCGAGCGCGACCCGAGCATGGACGGCAACACGGACGTGTGCCTGCTGGCCGACCTGGCCTCGACGACCAACATCAAGTGCGCGCTGTTCGGCAGCTCCGTCAGCGCCGAGTCGGCCACCAACACGGGCCAGTACCGCAACGCCTTCCAGGTCGTCATCACCGGCTCCAACGGCTACAACAAGAAGGCGGCCGTCGTGACGCCGCCGTCGTGCAACTCGGGCTCCAAGAACAACGGCTGGAAGTCGGGCACCAAGTGCAACGGCGGCGGCGTCATGATCAAGGCGGGCGCCCTGATCGGCCAGCGCTTCTTCGCCGGGCCCTACAACCCGGCCCAGTGCGCCGCCTACGCCGAGGCCCAGGTCGCTAAGAACAAGGCCGCGGCCGGCTGGTGGACCCTCTTCCGCTACCAGCCCTGCAACAGCTTCAACGCCGTCGCCGTCGTCAAGAACAAGAAGACCGTCGGCACCTACTGCTCGCTCTTCAACGTCGACGTCTCGGCCAGCACCTGCAGCTACAACGGCGGCAGGTCCGGCTCCGACTCCTTCGAGGTCTCCTTCTCCAACAACTACGCCTGCAAGAACTACGATAACGGCAACCTTCTCTGGTAAAGCCGGCGATCAGTAAACGAAACGGATTCGATGAAATGGTGGTACGTTAATGAAACGGGTAATTGACTGAAGATAGGGGATGAATGGCAGAGAAGGGCTGTAAATAATGTGGATTGAGTATTGTTTTTTTGGCATCTGACTTACGAGTTAAGACGGTCTCTACAGGGTGTTCTTCGCGTTTTGGCATTTCTAGACTATTGTAATTAGTGCTTAATCTAATCAAAAGCTTGTACACAACAGTGACCATCTGACAGACTTCTCGGCAATACCGTGGTTGATTGTTTTCCTAAAAACGCAGACTAGATAAGCCTTTTCCAATGATGATCGGGGATGATTGTCCACGAGAAACTCCAGAAGCGCCTAGCAGCCGTTCAAAAAGCCCACAGCGAAATCGAAATGGAAAGGAGCAGACGGACCCAAACCTACACCAACGCCCCCTTATTCATCAACACCTCCTCCTGCCTCCTCCTCCGCTCGATCTTCTCCTCATACACCCGCATCTTCTCCCTCCTCTCCCGGTAAAACTCCTCCTTCGCCTTGGCCCTCTCGGCCCTCTTCCGCTCCGCCCGCCTCTCTTCGTCCCTCCTCTGCTTCTCCTCCCGCGCCAGCCTCCGCTCCAGCCGCCTGATCTCGTCCGCATCCAGCACCCACGGCTTCGCCAGCACCGACAGCATGAAGGCCGCCGTGCCGCGCCACTCTTCGACCTCGTCGCGCGTCGAGGAGCCGGTGGTGCCGCCGCCTGCTGCTCCACCCCGCAGCACCCAGCACCGCTGCAGCACGCCCTGCACCGCGCCGCGGAAGGTGCCGAGCGTGGCCTTCGCCTTGATCGTGGTGCCGATGTCGACGGGGATGCCGTCGACCAGGACCTCGAAGATGCCGATGGCGCTGCGCACGACGAGGTTTTCGACGGTGGTGTGGAAGGATGGAGATGATGATGAGGAGGAGGTGATGGTGGTGGTGGTAGTGGTGTTGGCAGGAGCGGTAGCAGTGGCGGCGGCATGTAGCGCGCTCTCGGCCGGCGACAGGCGCGTGACCTTCAGCTCGAGCGTTGCGCCGCTGCCGTCGTCGAGCGTGAGCAGCACGAAGCGCGGGCCGAGGTCTTCGACGGCGACGACGGTGCCGACCAGGCGCACGAAGCGGATCGGGTGGTTGAGGTGAAAGAAGGTGGGGTGGACCGGGTCGAAGTTGTCGGTGCGCGAGATGGCCGCTTCTGCAAGAGGAGGAAAACGTGCCGTAGTCAGTAAACAAGGTTCTCGGTCGGCCGCATATGGGGGCGATCGTTGGTAGTACATACCAGCTCGGCTTGGCGCAGGTCGCAGCCGGTGGACGGCGGCGGCCGTGAGCTTGACCCATGTGTTGTAGGTCGGCGACGCCGAGTAATAGCGCTCAGGGTAGAACTGTAGGACCTTGGCGCCGACGCTGGTGGTCATGTCATGTTACGGTGGTCTGCAATGTGGAGGTGGTGGTGCTGTCGTTGCACGCGGGAGACGCGAGACGCGTGAGACTCGACGATGCGTCGGCACGTGATGACCACAAATGGCAAGGACCGGAGCATCCACAACCTCCTCCTGCGACAGGAGAGGCGGCTGCTGCCTGCAATAAGAAGTCTACCGCTGCCCAGTAGCACTTTTCGTAATTCGACGAAAAGTGCTCCGGTCCCACCCACAAATACAGAGAGAGGTTCCACGTCCGACCGCTGGCGCGAAGAAAAGCAGAGCCATAGAACATAGCGTAAATAGGCCTCATTTTTATATAGACAAAGAAAAATAACATATATGAGTAGTTAAAGCTATCGTCCGGATGTAATTGTAGAATTAAAAAAAAAAAAAAAACTTCATGATCCCTCCGTATGCTCATCATGACGCTCTTTGCTGCTACGACGGGAGTGCCGGCTTCACTGGATGGCCGTCGCGCGACGTTGATGTCTTCATGATGCGTTTGAAAATGAGACCTGGAAAACTGCGCGCAGGTGGCTGGCCAAGGCTGTTGCGCGGTAAAGACTGGATGGTACAGTTTAAGGTCTCTATCTCCCGGGGCCGTTGCGGATCCCCTTTGTCAGGGTCCTGAGGAGACGCCGCTCAAGTGTTCATGGTTCTTATCTATATTTACATCCGGACGATATCTTCAACTACCCGTGGAATGAGCAAAAATAAATACACGCTAGCCGTCGGCTGCAATACCCTTCTGTAATATCCAACTCTAACCACACATGCCTTGCCGAGCCAGAAGCACCTCTCATTTCGTCCGACATGAATAATGCAGGGAAGGCGAGTGTGCAGACCAATCACTTTTTTGATGCAGCTGAATCAGCCCTTGCGGACCTTTACGAGGCGAGCACGTCACCATGCTTCAGTCTGCTAAATAAATTTGGAATTCAACAATGATGTGTATACAGGAAGGTGGCGCAGCCCATGGCTAGCGTGAAGAATAGTAACAAACGTGGGTAGCTGAAGCTATCGTCCGGACATGAATGTATAATTATTAATTCGACATTTACGTCCGGACGATAGCTTCAGCTACCCACGTATGTTTTTTTTTTCCCCCTAAGACAGAGCTGAGGTATGGTTTTGCCTGGGGTCTTATTATTCTTCAGCTAGCCTTCGGCTGCGCTACCCCCCTGTATAAGAAAAGCTCACGGACGACTGGCTACTCGCTTGAAAGATAGTTCGCTTACGGAAAAAGCAAATCTACGCCCACTGCAGCCAACCGGAAGCCTCTGCGGACCCGCCATCCTGGCCCAACACCGGCCATTGGCCAAGCGAAGCCGCATCCTGCATTCGTGACAGGGCGAGCGACACCAAGTCTTACCTCAGCTCTCGTTTCGACCCATCGCCATCGGGCCTCTACAGAACGCCTGCCAAGTATGCAATGCAAGTAAGAAGGCCCGCCGTGTAGGCCTTGGCTGACGGCTGCAAGGTTTTGCTGCCACCAATGAATGCGTACCACTGTGGAGAATTGGTTGCGCTGGTGGCTGGTCCAATCAACTCCCAACCACAACAGCAAAAATTTTCCACCAACGCTCTTCACATGCCGCATTTTTTGTAGCGTAAATCATGCAATTCGTTATCGTAACCCGTGTCAGCTCTTGGCATCCTTCGTCCCACGGGACACTCGCCCCGCCTGCCCTTGGTCCATTAACGACTCCGTACACATGAGGTGAGAGAAACAGGGTGTCAACAAAAAGGAGCTCTACTCGTTGAAACGCACAAATAGCCATCCTGAGTCATGAAGTCGTTACGCACTTCGTAGTATTCATCGTGAATCTTGCGTGTTGTACAGAAAAAAGTTAGAGCAACGAAAAATCAGAAACGGTTAAAGACAGAATAGAAGAGTATCAAGACTGTTCATGAACATGGAGAATCCAGTCGCGGAGCAGTTACAGAATTGCAGAGACAGTTAACAGAGGGAGATGAATAGAAAGTGGTCTCGTCTCTTTTTTGTTTTCTTGGTTCTCGAAACAGTTGGGGACTGAGCAGTTGACACTGCCTCGACGGAACCGAAGGAGCCGCAGGCGACACGCTTCCGAAGCAAAACAAAAACAACTAACAAGAAAGAAAGGTCGTGATATCATCTCTTCATCCTTATCGTGCTTTTCAAGCAATTCCATACACATATACAATTCATGTTGCCCGGCTCTTTTCCCAGTCTGGCGGGAATATCCCATGGTATCCAACCCCTGCCATCATCAATCATCCCTGATTTTCATCTCATCGTGACACATTAGAGAAAATCCATACCCAGGAGATGAGAAAATCCGATGGATAATGGACAAAAGAAACAAAAGAAAAAAGTAAAAGACAGCTAGACGGCATAATAGAATCAGAATAGAATGGAGAGAGCCATCATTCATCATCCAGTATCGTCCCTTCGTATACCTCATCGCAATCATCCTCCCATCAGACAATGCTCGTGCTTTTGATGTAGAACTTAGGGCCGATCTTTCTCCTCAGTTCATTCCTCTTCTTCTCCCTCCTTTTTTCCGCGAGCCTCTCCCGAACACCGCTGAGGCCGACGTACTCCACATTCCACCGCGTCCCGGGAACACTGAATTCTCGCTTCCTTGTCGGCCGTTGCGAGCTGCTTGAACGACCCCGGCTGCTGCTGCCTCTACCCCAGCCGCGATCCTCATCACTATCGCCACCGGCGGTGCTGGCTGAGAAGCGCGACACCTGACTAGCCCCACTGCCAGCGGGGCTGACGGCGGCATGGCGGAGGCTGGCATTGTTGGCAGCGACCCTACGTAATGAGTAGCTTGAGACTTGACTGGAGATTTGACTCGCAACCTGCTTCTCCACACGGCCGCTGCTGCCACCAAACCTCTTGCCTAGCGCGAGTGGCTTCGACATGAACCCACTCGTCTTGCTTGTGAGTCCACTCACGTTGACATAATGCCTGCGGGCGTTGCTGCCATGTCGTTCCATCCCAAGACTGTTGCCAATGAGGAAGCCACCGGAGCCCTTGAACCCATTGGTCAGCCTGCGACCCAGGGTCCCAATCTTGCGTCTTTGTCGCTCTCGCTCTTCATAATCTTCACCAACATCGCTCGTGTCTCCACCACGCGGGAGGCGGTTGGACTCATGGTCATAGCCGAACTCCTCATCCCACTCATCTTCACTCTCTGAATCAAAGTCATCCCAGAAGCCCCGCGGTCTCCAAAAAGGATGCAAGTTGGTGTCTTTCGGTTGTTTTGGAGTCGCCGCTGCACTTGCCTGTCCTCTGGGGCTGCGTTTGGCCACGGACGTTGTCCTCCCAAGGATGGGGTTCAATATCGTATCCGAATACCGTCGCGCACGCTTGGCGAGAGCCTGACGACGCTTCGGGCGAGAAGAGCTGCTCGTTATAGCGCTCTCGCCCATGGGATCGCGCTCGAGCTCTGAAGCGGGGGTGGGTGGGATGATTTTGAAAGCTGGCGGCTCTGGTGGCTTACGTGGGTTCTTGAGGGGCGAGTCCACAGCTCCGTTAGCGGCGGCCTCAGAGTCGTCAATCAGCTGTTGAGGCGGGGTGGCGGGATTGAACGTGAGCGTTGGGGGAGTGGGTTCACGATCAAAGGGAGGAGAGAGCTCGCGGCCGAGTGGCGGGGAAGACACGGAGCGTCGACGTGACGTCGTGGTATGATAGGTGGTCGAAGAGTTCGAGTTGGAGTTTGAGTCAGTCTGTGCGACCTGTTGGACTACCAGCAACGAGTGGTTGTTGTGGGGGTAAATGCTGATGGCAGTGGCCTCACTGATCTCAAGCCCGCTGGTGTCGGACATCTGAGAGAAGGGAGTTGTGGTGTTGTGAAGACGGGCATGGTCCAGGCTTGTCCGGCCACTGTAGATCATCATTGGCGACTCCGGGCTCAGGTGTGTACGATCGCCCGACATGCTTTTATCAAGACTAGAGCCACGGGGAATCTCTTCAGTCCGACTCGAAGTACGGTCGGAGCTTCGACGCGTCACCATTGAATCGGCGGGACGCTTTTGGTGAAGAAGCTTCTGGACCTCAGAAGCAGCAGGCGGAGAAGAGACACGATCCGTTGGCGATAGCGGAGGAGTCGACAATGACAACGGCTCTTTGGGAGGAACCGGAGGCGGCGTGACGTCGACCTTTCTTCGAAAACTGGCCGCCCTCTGAGGCGAGCTGGGAGCCCTTGATAGGGTGATTGTAGTACCCTTTGATGTCATGACTGCCGGGGCTGTAAAATTCCGGATACCTTCACGGGGAAGAGGCCAGTTTTCGGACACTTTGCTGGAAGCTTTCGAGACAACCGACGAGCTGCCAAAAGATGACTTCCTATGCACACGATGTGGTGATTCCATACGGACATAATCCTCATTAGGCACTGCTGAGACGCGGGGTGGTGACTGTTGAGTATCTGTAAGCGAATGAAATTGGACTTGCAGCCTGCGAGGCGTCTCCGCAGCTTTGGGGGAATCCTCGAGGGACGTGGGGAACACAAGTACCGGAATGCTATCATGTTTCTGTTGCGGCTCAGGAGCAGGTGCCTCAGAACTAACATAAGAAAAGGCAGAATCGATACTGTCACGGTTCCTCCGCTCTGGAATTCTGGCCTTGTGGTGGAGCAGGCGGTGAGGAGGCGTGTCGTTTGACAGGAGCGAGGCACGGTGCGATCGTCTGGTTGCTGCGCGTTCGAACGTCGTGTCGCTGCTTTGACGAAGAGCGAGGTTTTTCCCGGCATGACGAAGCATGCGGTGGCGCTCCGGCGGTGTGGCCACAACAACGGCTTCTACAACGGTCGACGTGCTAGAGGCGGTCGAGAAACGCTTGGAGTCGGTCTTGGGTGATTCACCTGCGTCATTGGGCCAGCCGATGTCTTGGGCAAACCTGTCCAACGTTGGATTCCGTGCATGTCTTTTGATATCGCCAGCTCGGTCGTCGGGAATTTGACCTCTCTTCATGATGGAGATAGGTGAAAGATCAAGACCGGAGTCCCGGGGAGAAGTCTGCTCAGGCGGGGTCCTGGGAAGCTTTTCCTGACGTGTGCGTCGAACTGCCACATTCCTCATGAAATTAGTGTCCCACTCCCGATCTGGTATTTGACCACGACGTCCATTGCTTTCCCACGTGCCGTCAAACGAGGGAGAATCCTCGTAGCCTGGTAGGCCGGATGGGTTGCGTTCCGTGGGTGTGACATCGCCTGCCTCGCTCTCAAAGGCCAATCCTAGCCCGTCATACCTCTGTTTTGGCTCCCTCGCATGCTCCCCGCTTTGTTGTCTCGGGGTCAGAGCGTCGTGGAACGAGGCCTGTGATTCGCTATCCTCCGACTCGAGGTGGCTCCGTGCCGTAGTGAACGAGTCGGCGCGAGATGACGGGTAGCGGATAGTTGGGGGCGGAAGGGTTTTCTGACCGGAGCGCGCGGATCGGGGTGGGCTTGGATCAGGCGTTGGAGGACTTCGCTGGTGTATGGGGGTCCGGATGGAAGGCTGCTTGGAAAGTAGATTGTCCATAACGCCGTCGGCGAACTGTGGAGTACCGGACGTGTCCCGGCGGATACCGTCATTCGAAGCGGAAGGCGGAGTGGGTGGCAGGCCGTTGTCGTGTCCGGTTACCAGTGGCGGGGGAGCAAGTGGAGAAGCTAATGGAGTGGAGTTGGCGGAACTGAACTGAGTCGAAGTTTCATCGTCATGGTACGAAGACGTACGGACAGGCGCCGCGGCGGGAAAGACGTTTTGGCCGTCGTCTGGCCGGCGCGGGAGCTGCTTGTGAGCACGCAGCTGAGGTGTGTCGTTGAAGGATTGCTCGAGCAGTGAATAGGCGTCCTGGGGTCGAGCTGACGGCATGGCGACGGCCGGGCGAGGAAAAAGGCTGTTGCGCGGGCCAGATTCGAAACGCGGCACGCTACGCTCTGAGGTGAAACGCCGCCCTACAGCCTCAGTGGGCCTCTCACGACCCGCGTTGACAAGCTATGGCGAGCCGCGCTGCTGAGTTGTATTGTTGGTCCGGGCTCCCTGCCCATCCGTGCAGAGGTCCGTTGGGCGGGCCTCGAGCGGCTTCAGTGGGTACGAGCAGCAGCGCGGTGCAGGCAACCCCGGCGGCTGGACGCCTTTGGCGAGGCTTGGCTGGGCGAGCGAAAGTCGAGACCGCCGACGTGGTCGAGAGCGCGGGCCGGCCAATTCAGCGAGAGTGGGACGCAGAAGACAGTGGTGATGGAGCGCGATGATGGACTGGCGAAGTGTGGGATATTCGAGGTACACAGCGCGGTAGGTCTGGCAGCGTGGTGGGTGGTGTGCGGTGATTCGCTCGCTGACGGCTGCAGAGCGAGCGCCGGACCGCGACGGGGGCGAGCGACTCGATGGTCAGGCCGCAGCGAGATGCAATGGGTGGGTGGCAGCGGAGGACGAGACGGGCGAGAGCATTCGCGCGCCGGCTGGGAGGATAGTTGGGGGCGTGCTCTCTGCAGCCAGTCGTCTCCTCTTTTCTTTCTGTGCAGCTGCAGCCTTTGGCGAAGCCAATGAGGCGGCTTGGCTGGCCTTTCTGGAACGGCTAGGCCGCGTACCCTCGCCCCAGCAGCTTCCCGTTTCGCAGCGTCGCCCGCAGCGCAGCTGATGGCTGGGCCGGCCCCGCGACGTCAATGGAATGGCCAGGTCCCTGTGAGCGCGCGTGGCTAAACGTCACCGAGGGCTGACCACCCAAAGGTCCTACCGCGATCGGCACGCATCCACTCCGGGGGATCCTCGACCAAAGCGCGGCGCTTCCGCCCTCACCACCGCCCGAGGCATCGCGCCTGTGTCTGCGTTGCATCGCCTGCGTGCTGCCACCACCGCCGTGCAACTTTGAAGCGCGCCAGGCTACCGCACCTGCAGTCGCCTCCTTTATCGCGCATCATGAGGCGTGGATTGTTTCGCGCGAAGCCTGGCAGGGAAACGACCAAAAAAACCCGACGAGCTCGCGCAAGACGGGTTCCTGGCTCCCGCGAGCCTATCCGCTCGTCGCATCCTGGTCGGCCCCTGTCCAAGCGGCGCAGGCACCGTCAGCTCGTAGCACGACACCAGCCCACCTTCACAGCCTCGCGGCGTTGCTTACATGGGACATTCCTGTTACCATTCAGCCGCACATGCAGGGGAGCTTCGGGGCTTCGGTTCAGCTGCTCTGCGCTCAAAAATACAAATACCGCTGTGGATTCTCTCGCATTTCGCCCAATTGTAACGAGATCAGTGCCCTCGATGAGTCATTCGGCGCGTAATTGCGGCGCATACTGTGCGCGTGAGAGGCTGCTAACCTTGGCGACAACGCAGATCTTCTCACTAGTTTGAGAGATCTGCTCCACGAGGACGTTGGAAACGTCCCACAACGCAGTGGCGGGTGCCGAAAGATATGAGCCATCGTAAGTAATTTCTATCAGCATATAATCTACAAACGTGGGTAGCTGAAGCTACTGTCCGGACGTAGATGTGAAATTTTTAAATAGACATTTACGTCCGGATAGTAGCTTCAGCTACCCACGTATGTCGAATAATTCATTGTGGAGAAAATTGCGAGCAATCATTTCTTTTGGCACGGACGTGAGATCTGCACCACGAGGACGGGAAACGTCCGACAACGCAGTGGCTTTTCGCTACCACCGTTGATGGACCGCTAACAGCAGCCGACGGCTCGCGTGGATTTGCTTTTTGTTCATGTCGTGGGTATCTGAAGCTATCATCCGGACGTGTATGTAAAATTTTTAATTCGACATTCTCGTCCGGACGATAGCCTCAGCTACCCCCGTATGTTTTTTTTTTTCTTTGCTCATGTCATGGGTAGCTGAAGCTATCGTCCGGACGAGAATGTCGAATTAATAACTTTACATACACGTCCGGACGTTAGCTTCAGCTACCCACATATGTTTTTTTTTTTATGAAAAGGTGAGGCATAGTTACGCCTAGGGCCTTACTATTCTTCACGCTAGCCGTCGGCTGTAAGAGGGGATTGTAGGGCTGCGCTGAAGCACTCCATTTTTATATTTTCAATACAAGCACAATTTGCCTGGCATTGAGAACTGCGAATGAACCACGTCGCCGGTCCAGATATCAATAATTTGTTGTAGCCAGGAACGCCGAGCAATGCAAAATATCCCCAGTAGCCCGACTCGCCAACACCAGAAGCTATGCTTGATCTGCTATCTTGCTATACTACTACGTCTACATCAGCCCAAGAGATGATTGCCCCTCGAAGCTCGTGAATGCCTTCCGACCTGTAGCACCATCACTCGACTATTCCCTCGTCCTCCAGACCGTCCATGTACGTATCCTCATACTTCGGCAGCACCACATCCCACGCATCATCCCCGTCCTCAATCTCCATCCCGCCTGCATCCGCCTGTCCCATCCCACCCCATCTGAACGCCAAGACCGCGTTATCTCTCACGCCCTCCGCCCTCAAGCTCCCCTCTCCAGCCGGCGCCGCCGCCTTCGCCCTACCCTTCCCCTTCGAATCGCCACCACCATCGCTGCCGGACGCCGTGCCGGTGAGCAGCTCCCATCCCTTATCCGGGTCCGACGGGTCCTGCATCTTCGCCAGCTGCAGCTCGGCCGGGTCGGCGGGCAGCGGCTTGCCGGCGATGCCTTCCGGGCACGTTTCGCGCAGGCAGTGCAGCAGCTCCGCGCGGACCGACGCCAGCGTCTGCAGCGCGTCGACGTGCAGCAGCACCGTGGTCTTGTTGTTCTTGAGGCGGAGCGTCCATGTGGTGCTCGAGGGCGTGATGGCCGGCATGATGTATATGTATGTGGATATTGGTGGATGCGCTAGTGCGTGCAGGCGCGTGATGTCGTGGTACGTTAAACAGCGTTCCACGAGGCGGTGTTGGTGATGTGCAGCCGTTGGTCGTGAAAGTTTCACTGAGGAGGGTGTTTCGGAAGCTTTGATGCAATTGTTAGCATCAGTCACAAAGAAGTGGCGGGACGCATTGGAGCGCAAATGCTTGTAACATTAGCGCAGAGTGAGAGGGGGCTCACCAAAGTGCAAAGCAAGCCAGAAGTCCGCTCAAGTGTATTTCGGTGGAGGGAGGCTCGAACTGCGCGAGAAAAGCGTGAGGTGGGATGGTGAGCAGGCTGCGGGCGGCGCAGGCGGAGGATGTAGCGGAGGTTTAGGCAGCCGACCGTACACGCTACGGCGACTGACAGCAACCGCAATGGCAGGAACGTTGCCAAATTCGCTAGACGTCCGAAGTTATCCGTCGACGCTGGCAAGGGTTCAGCTTTTTGGGCCGTCTGCATGACGCGAGTCATCAGCTACCTCATGATGTAAAACACCAAAGCTTCGACGCCGACAACGCCGCCACGTCCACGGAGCGCGCGCCATCCAATTGCCCCTCCCTCTCAACCAAATTCCTCTTCTTTCCACCCACCAAAGACCACCACCACCACACAATGCCACCATCAGCGCCCGCCCGCGCCCTGCGCGCCGGTGCATCCTCCGCGCGCACCTTCGCCGCCGGCGGCGCATCCTCATGTCGTCGCCCTCCCCACCACCGCTTCTCCTACAGCTCGCCCTCGCCTCTACTCGTCCACCACCGCCGTAACCTCAACACGACGGCGCACTCGCAGCGCTCGCACCCGCCGCGCTCGCACGACCGCGGGCCGCCGTCGTCGGAAGAGACGCAGACGGACTTCGACAAGCTGGACGTGCTGGGCAACATGCCGGCGCCGACGACGGCCATCGACGGCACCTTCGACGACGGCTTCTCGCTCAACAGCGGCCTGCACGTGGTGGGCGCCGGCGTGCTGCTGGTCGCCGGCGACGCGTTCAAGTGGCGCCCGTGGATACGCGAGGGGCGGAAAGAAGGCACCATCGGCGAAGGGGAGGGGGAGAAGAAGAAGAAGAATAAGGTGGTTGGGTTAGCCACGGGCAAGTTGAGGGATCAGAGGGGCATGTGGGAGTGCGATGAGAGCGCGTGGGGCGCGCTGGAGGTGGTGTGGCCGAAGCCGGGTAAGTTTGGATGAAGTGTGACGGGTGGAGACTGAGCGGTAGTTGTCTGACCTTGTGATGTAGATTTGCTCATCATTGGTACGGGAGCGACTGTGGTGCCCGTCTCGCCGACTACAAGGAAACACATCAATGATCTGGGCATCCGATTGGAAGTTTCGGACACCAGGAATGCGGCTGCTCAGTTCAACCTTCTGGCTACCGAGCGGGGCGTCCAGCAGGTCGCGGCAGCACTTGTACCTATTGGCTGGGAGGAGGGACGGTAATAATGCTGATGTTTGAAAAAGTCTTGAGCATGGGACCAACAATCATTGTATTACCGGCTGGTGTTCAGGAGGGTCAAAGAAGTAATTGGGCATACCTACCGTTCCCTACGTGTGTAAATAGCAACGTCTAACGATCCACTTTCTACTGCACTCGTTCATGCTTGAGAAGCCGACCAGAGCTCAAAAGCAATCTCCCGCAGCGGAGAAATGCTGCGATATTGAGCCTTGTTCTAACTGCGCGTTCGGTCCGCCTCATTCTTCGGTGCAAGTGCTCTCTCATCATACTCTGATGCACGCTGTCAAGTTCGTAGCTGTAATCCTTT
Source organism: Lasiodiplodia gonubiensis (assembly GCA_009829795.1). NCBI lineage: Eukaryota > Fungi > Ascomycota > Dothideomycetes > Botryosphaeriales > Botryosphaeriaceae > Lasiodiplodia > Lasiodiplodia gonubiensis. Next base: position 118,315 of record RHKH01000021.1, read on the forward strand.
TTCACGCTTTAATAAAGCTCTGATGACAACAATTTCTTAAGCATATCACCATCATAGGCATCATTGAGTACAGCCCTCATGATATTTTTCTTTTTCATTCCCGTCTAGATAGCTTATCTAACCTACCTGTGGACAGACCTGGCCTTACCGTTCTGGTAATCAATTTAAGTCAGCTAGTTCCACTCCACGAAGTCATGATAGCAGCCTGCGGGAATAGCTAGCAAAGCAATAGCTAAGAGAACCTCCCAGCCCCCCCATAAACCATATCCACAAGATCCGGAAAATCCCTTTACTTCCACAGTCCGCCGTGAAACCCTACCGTTGGAATATGCATGAATGGTCTCCCCTTAGAATCAACGTGTGAGTGGAGAATTCCCCCAGTCCAATGCCAGACGGCTGGAAGCAAGTAAGCAACTAACGCCTTGCGCTCCCAGTATGTGCCGCTGTCGAATCTCTTTGGAGAATAACGTAAATGCAACGAACCAGGACCGTATCCGGATATGCCCATTGCTAGAAATCGCGGGCACAACTTGCCTGCTCAACATCTCATCCATGCCTCGTGATATCGTCTCTGTGGATATTACCTGCCTCGGCGAGAAACAAAAAGACAAAAACAAAAAGTAAACGACAAGACAGAAATTCAAGGCTACAGAATATCTGAAAACTGAACAAGTGACCAATCTCATGGATTTCATGAGCGGGAGAAGAAAAACATTAGGAAGAAGACATCTCCTGAAGGAAACGTCAGTGGTATCACAATCTTCCCCAGGAATCTGGTATCCACAGGTTATCTAGAACGTAAAAGCCGTGTTGCTGAAGAAGACAGGGTCATTGAGTATGCTGCTCATTGGGTCGAAGAAGTCGGTCGTGTAATCGGCGAAAGTGTTACTGCCGACAGGGCCGAATTCGGGAGCATTGCCCATGCTCAGGCTGTTATTCATGGTCGGCAAGCTCAGCGTGGGTAGGTTCGGGTCCAATGAAACGGAAGTGCTGGTGCTTGCTGCGTCGTGACCGGATTGTCCAAGTCGTTGGGATGGGGCCGGCGTTGTCGAGTTGCTCGTCTCGGGATCTGTAGGGTTGTTCACAGCGGTATCGAGATTGCCCATCTGGCCCTTGCCGCGGAAATGCTCTCTCCAGTGCCATATCGAGTCGAAAACGACACTCATACTCATCCTGCACCTGACCTTCAGGTGGATGGAGACATCGACTGTGGGACCTTGCTGCAGGCGATAGTTTTCGACATCAGAAAGCTTCGGCGGACTTCCCGAACCACCTGCTTTCCAAAGCTGGGCCAGTACTTCTGCTAGGCGCTGGGGTAGATCGTTGTTGCGGACAGACGTCTTCCGGATGCAGGTGATGAGACGAGTGAAGTTGGCGCGCGAGGTGGTGAGCTGCTGCGGAGGTATGGTATTGGCAAAGTTAGAGTTGAGCAGGCGGTGTAGAGTGAAACCGGCGGCGACCATCATCTGCGAAATGTAGTTGGTGGCATAGACCAGTTGAGCTTGCTCCTCGACGCCGAAAATGGACTCGAGGAATTGGTTAGCAGCAAGGAGAAGATGTAGCAGGTCTTGGTGCCAGCCATGCTCCTGCTTGTTGAAAAAAGCATAGAGCTGAAGGTTAAGACGCACCGCACGGAGGTACAGTAGGTCAAGGTCTAGCACAGTTAGAGGCCTCATCTGACTTGAAGATGCATGACTTGAACCGAGACGAGGGGATGTCGGGCGTTGGTGCTCACCGGTGAAGTTCAACTGCCGCAAACGAGCCTCCAGATCATTCAGATTTGTTGTCTCATAGTTGATCAGGATAGACTTGTCGTCGTAGAAGGTCCTACTACCGGAGTCGCTGTACAAGGCCTTGGTGATCCTGGCCGCCGAGCGCTCGAGCATGACGTGGTTGACCAAGGGTTCGGGAAGCCTATCCATGTGGTCGTGTTCGAAAGACAAGGCCGAATCGAATAGCGTAGTCGAGGGCTGTCCGCAGGCAACCGAAACGCTGTGACACAGTTAGCAGGATGAGTTGCTGTGGACGAGTCAGGTGACTTGCCAATGCGCAACCGTGTTGCACACCGCCCATGTCGACAGGCGGTCCTTGATCTCATCATCCCTAAGCTGGACGTGAGTGCGCGAGAAGTCTTGGGCATGCGATGGCTGGTGCAGGCCATGGTGCATGGCGATCTGCATCATGACTCCAGCAAGCATAAAGGTCTCATCCATGGTGGTGCTGCTGGCGGGCAGGGGCCAGGTGCACAGCAGGCACATGCCTTTGACGACGTGGTACGTCTGCGGAACATCGGAAATGGTAGTCCACACCAGGGCACGGTACGAGGGGGTCAGCTTCTGCAGGAGAGTCGGGTCCTTGGGCCAATGCCGAGCGGCTATCACTATGACTGTCCAGAAGAGGAGCTTGGACTGGTTCATGTATGACTCAACGCTCTGGTTAGGGTCCAATAGGGGCAGGAAGCGGTGGTAGTGGGCGAAATAATCGCGGAACAGCTCCTCGGCCTGCTCAGTGGTGAGGTAGACGGCGCCCAGGTTGTAGGCGTGGTTGCGGTCAAAGGCGCCCGCACCGCCGAAACCCTGCTTCAAGCTCACCAGCGACGACACGGCGTCATCGTGCGTGCCTCCCGAGTATTGTGGGTGTTGTTGGCCGTTGGAGAGGAAATTCTGGAACATTGTCGACTGGCCGTTGTCGTGAGCAAGGGCGTGGGGGCCGGAGACGGCGACGTTGGCTGAGGGCGCGACACCGAGCGAGGACAGCTGCTGCTTGAGCTCAAACTCACGCTGCTCAAGCTCCTTGACGCGGGTCTTCAGGTCAATCGCCTCGCGCTCCATCTCGGCATGGCGGCTGCGCTTGCCGATGCGCTTGAAGTTTGCAGAGACCTGACAGGTGAGGTTCTGCTTGCGACACCGCGAGCATGGCGTGAACGGGTCTTGGACGACGTCGCACTTTAACTGCGGGGTTGAGACAGCGTTAGATGAAGTGGTGCTGTAGGTTTTCACCGACGTACCTTTTGCTGGCGACACTCGTTGCAGGCGCGCTTCTGGGCGGCCTTCTTGGAGGGGCCCTGGTCATCGTCGTCATGCTGGCTCGCGGGCGAGCTCTCGAAGCCGGCGCTGCTCTGGGAGCGCTTGAGCTGGTGGCGCGGCGTGGGCGGACTGGCGGCGTAGGCGGAATAGGGCCCGCCGTTGGTGGAGGGCGAGGTCTGCGCAGCCATGCGTGCGGGCCTCTCGCGACCTTCACTGGTCCGATGTCGCAGGGCGGAATCTGTGGCGGGGAGAAGGTTGTCGGAGTCGGAGGCGGCGGGGGCGGCAGAAGAAATTCAGCCCTCAAGGTGCTATGACTCTGCGCTTATCGATATCCAACCGGCCATAGCTCGAGCGAGCGAGCCCGAGCCTGGTCCACGGAAAATTTGGCGCGCGGTGAGCGGCTGGTCAAGGGCGCTGGCGCTGGTCGCTTAGGTGGGTGCACTAGGCGCTGTCGCAATCGGCCGAGTGCCTGGCTAGCTGGTGAGGGCGGGAAGGAACTGTGCTAATCTGGCTGCAACTGGCCACTGTCTGACAGGAGAGATGCTATATACCGATCGGGCGAAAGATCAGATAAAAAATTGATAATGCAACGGCAGCGCGCCATGAGGTCTTTCCGGGACGTCGCGCCGAATTCTACCCACCGCATCCTCGCACGCGAGCGCGCCTTACTGCTTGCGGTGCCGCCGGGCTCAGCAGCAGGCGCAAGCGGAACGGCCGCGGAGCTGTTTCCCTGAATTTCGACACGCAAGCCCGGGATCGAGGGTCAAGAGCACTCTGATATGCGCATCCACACGCCTTCCGTCCTCTTCATCTTCGGGCCTCGCTCCTTCGCCGGGCCTTCCGTCTCAAGCCATGCTGTAAGCGTGTCCCTGCCCGTCTGCACGACGGTGGACTTCAACGTCCCTGACGTCGTTTATAGAAGCAGATCGAGATGGCGCATGAGCCTGCGGACATTGAAGCTTCGTTTCTGGCGAGCGATCGACATTTCTCGTGTGTCACGCAGAGACAGCGCTAAGCACCATTGGAAGACAGCCCACATCCTGCCGGAATATGCCATTTTCCGTTCCCACCACTCGACAGGCATGTGAAGTGGAGTATGTCTAGATGTCAGAGATAACGAGCTGAGGTCGCCACCAACAACATGGACCTACGGCCGTGATCGAGCTGGACCTAACCACGTGCGACCCCTATGAAATTAGCAGCCGTCAATCACCCTCGGATCGCATTGCTGTCCCAAATCTCGGAGTTTTAAAGATAGAAGATCGCCAGTGACGTGGGTACTCGAGGTCACATTCGGCGTTGTTAGTTTTGTGGGGACTTTCGGCCGTGTCGACACGCCGAGGCAGTGAAATGGTTACTGGTGAGAGTCAAGCAGCAAGAGTGCTCCGCCGTCGAGGTTCTTGCAATGCGTTCGAGAAACCGCCATTGGCTGCATGAGCTGTATGCCTGTGACACCTAATAACGTTCTTACGCAGGCTACTGCTGCTTGCACTCCTGCCGTACACCACGACATGTCCAATTGAGGGTGAGGGGGAAGCTGTCAAACTGGCTTGGTCCGACTCGCTGTCGCGGTTGAAGTGCTGATAGAGATATTTATTGTGTGGGCAGGGCAGGCTTAAATAAGCTAAGTAACCGGAACCCCGCCGCAAATCCTCCGCACGGCGAACCATCCAACACGCCCCCAAAAGTGGGATACGCAGCGATTTCGGACGTCAACCACGCCCTACGCCCTGTGACAAGGCCGACTGTCTCCCGATATAAGTAGATCACTGTGGGGAAGCGTACGTCTGTTTCAACGTCGTCTAGATCCTGCGCGACCAATGATGGGCGTCGCGATAAATCGAGGTCCTGGAAAGGCATGTCCGTACCCCGCTTATCGGAGCCTGGACACGCTGTTGATAAAGTTGGGGGCTCCGCGAATAGCCGCTGCAGTGAGGGGTTGGGACACCAACTGATACGCCAGAAGACGGGAACTGCATTCCTCATGTGGATGGCGACGCATCTGTACCACACGATAGATACTTTGGCTGCATATATCATGTACTTGACGCCAATGGGCTCATCTCTCAGCAAGAGATAATTGAGTCGACTTGGCCCATCGTTGAGACCTGCACCGCAACACGATGTCATTGAGACCCCGCATTTACCCCGTGCGCCCCCTTTTGAAACCTCAAATCCACGTCTTATCCATCAATCGACCATATGTCCAATCAAGCAAGCCGAAAGCTGCCACCATAGCAGTACCGCCATTACCGGACACTCCACGCCACACGCCAGCGCACCCTGCAGTGGCACACCAGCCCCCATTGGCGAACCTCCCGCTCAAGAACGTCGTTCGAACCTACTTGATCACCCGTATATCGTCGTCCCCTGCCTTGTGGGCGATATTCTTCTGGGGACTCCAGTTGCTCGCCACCCCAAAGACAGCGCTGCTTGATCCCGATAAGAACCGCGCTCTGAATTGGGTGTTGAAGAAGACCTTCTACTCCCAGTTCTGCGCCGGAGAGAACGACGCTGAGGTTGCGAGAACCACCAAGTCCGTGAAGGGTGTGGGCTACCATGGCATCATCCTCGAGTACGCACTCGAAGTATTGCTCGATGGCATCGAGCATGGCCCAGTTCCTGGCGCAGACAGTGCAGAGACGAAGCGCGAGATAGAAGAGTGGAGGCGAGGAATGTTGCACACTGTCGACCTGGCTGGACCAGGAGAGTTTGCAGCACTGAAGTGAGTCTTCTTCATCATTTCCGTTCTCTTCACTGCCGTCACTGACAGGGTCGCAGGTGGTCTGGCCTTGGCCGTCACGCCCTCCATCTTCTCAAGCAAAACCAGCCACCTACTCCTCTTATGGACTCTGCCATCCGCGAAGTTTGCGACGCTGCAGCGGCGAAGAACCTCGCACTGCTTCCCGGCGCCGAGGAGGAGATCACCAATGCGGGCATCGACACTTGGACGCTTGCGCTAGAGAGACACTACAACCGCCACGAGACTGGTCAGACCATCATGTACAACACTTACCAAGCCTACCTGAAATCGACACCTGACAAAATCGCGCGTCATCTTGCCGATGCCCACGAGCACGGTTACACCATTGGCATCAAGCTGGTTCGTGGTGCTTATCTGGCATCCGAGCCAAAGAGCCAGGTGTGCTCGACCAAGGCCGAGACGGACAGAGTTTACAACTCGTTGGCTGAATCCTTGCTCCGACGCCAGTACGGCGAGGTGCTGCGTCCCGCCCCGGGCTCCAGCAACGAATCCTTCCCACAAGTAGCTTTGGTCCTGGCCACCCACAATGCGGAATCTGTACGGCGAGCGCAGGAAATCCGCAACCAACAGGTGGCCGCCGCCGAACCACGTATCCAGTTGGCTTATGCGCAGCTCATGGGTATGGCGGACGAGGTTGGTTGCGAGCTGGTGCAGGCAGGCAAACTAGCTGTGGCCGAACAAGGGGCCCATGGCGCTTATGGTCCACTTTGGAGGAAGACCGATATTCCTAAAGCATACAAATGTCTTTGCTGGGGTACGGCAGGCGAGTGTCTGCAGTTCCTATTGCGAAGGGCGGCAGAAAACAAGGATGCAGCTACGAGGACAACGACGACGCGGAAGGCTATGGCTGGTGAGCTTAAGAGAAGGCTCAAGGTTGCGCTGCGGTTGACATCGTAAATACCCAGAATCTTTCTTGTCTTTAACTTGGAGTTTATTAGCAACTGTTAGCTGTGTTTCGTGGTTTCGCAATGGTACATGGTTTTTACAATGCTTGCTTAATGCTCGAAGTCTCTCTGCCAGTCCCTAATACGTTTGAGTCGTCTTATGAGTCCAATCTGCCTCCTAGTTAGCTGTGCGTCCGCAGAGCACCCAAATCTGAGAGCGTGCTATCATCAATCTAGCGCACCTGATCAGTGACGCGGCCATATCATCAGCGCCTTAGGATTATGCCATCTAACTCACGAGAACGTCAACCTTCAATGGACATCGCAGATTCAATGGATTGGAAGGCATTCCCTGATTGCTCAAAGGTGCTCTCGTATGCGGAACGGCGCCCCTCAGAGGTCGCTGTCTTGAACCAATGGCTGCATCTCCTCCGATAGATCACCCGTATCATCTTTGTATTTTGGAGAACGAAAGGCGAGGAAGGAAGCTTGTTTGACTCATCGTATGGGTGATGCAAGGGGTCGTCTTCTGAAATGTGCGCTTACGGCGTTCCGACAATGCAGTCTTCTATGACGCATGCATCCGAGCCCGAGATCTAATGTAGTTCTGTTAGCTCCTCTTCTATCATTCTTCTGTGTCTCAGCTCACTTGCTTGTCAAACAGAGACTTGGGTGTGAGGATGTAAAGGCTTCCACATGGTGTGTCTTGCCTGTCTCTTCAAAACTTTTAAGGTGCGCTAACGAGCAACACACAAGCTTTACCAAATCCGCTGTGAGCCAAACTTGTAGCAATATTTGCCGATGACTCTTGGCAACCCCAATGTTGTTCTTTCATGACCTCTTATATCTTGCCATGCTTCCAACGGACTATCATCTTGTGTGGTCTTTGGAAAGGATTGGCAACGGCTGGTCAAAATGGAGGACGGTGTGGTGAAGTGACAGATCGTCTGCTTCAATGACGTCGCAACGCGGGAATCAAATTGTTTTGGGGCACTGGACAGCTCGTTCCTAAATCAAATTAGCGGAAAACAGTAGTTACTTCGTCACCGGACTTGGTTGACTTGGCAGCCCAGCACCGTGAAGTACAGGCAGAAGCCAGTACACTTACACCTTATATCAGTGCGCAACCCGTGTTTTGAAGCGCTTCTGTCCTTAGAAGAGGGCGTGCTCGTCCTAACGCGGAGAGGTGGAGATATCGAGGAAAGAGAGACCTCTCGAGCACGACTATTCGGAGAACGCGCAGTACCCTCGCTGGTTGAAGCGTGCATTGTCGCACCTTACCTTAGGAAAGTCCAGCGTCCCGGCGATTAGGCTTGTCTTGCTTGCAATCTTGACGTAAGCTTCAGGATTATCTCCGCATTGGGGTCATGATCAAAGACGTCCTTCAAAGCCAGAGCCACTTACCAGATGTACATTTCCCAGGGGACCCAGACGTGTACGCATTCGCATAGCATTCGAAGAAGCTGTCGTTATGGCGCTAATGAGTTTCAGATCTTCTCAGGCCCTTGGTGCGGTCGGGATGGGGAGGTGATGCAGTCATCCTTGCGGGTGCTCCGCCGTTGTCAGCATAGGCGCAGGTCCGGCCACTGCGCGACCTCGCACATGCCGAAGCTCATGGCACAGAGGAGGGGAAGGTCGCTAGATGTCTGAATCATAGATGGTCAGCGGGTGAAATCGCGTCAGCCTGGCGATGCAGCGGCACGATGGCGGCATCGGCGAAGCTCCTGCTGACAAGCACTACGCCGCTACTGCTCATGGCTAGTAGATGCGGTCCCCGTCCCTTCATGCCCGTGTATTTTGTGGTGTGGAAGATGCGTCCAGTTGCAGTGTCGCGTGGGTCGGGAGGAGTCGAAGACGGAGGTCCAGAGAGAGAGGCGCCGGCGCGAAAGATTCTGGCGTTGGATAAGCAAATGAAGAGATCTTCGGGGGACATTCTTGACATTCGATGCCGTCGAGTCGCACGAACGTGGGTTGAATGGTGCAAAGCTGCCCTCGTACCGACCGTGCGGCTCTGACGCGGTGGTGTGGAGTCATCTCTGCGGCTGGTTTTGATCAAAGTCGCGACCCTGGAGGACAGCGCAGCACTTTTCAGGGCTCTTGTCAGTCATTCGATGCAGCAAACCCACCCTATCGGCATTCTTTCAGGGCATCGCGTACCCCTTGTGAGGACTTGCGACGGTTGAAAGAATCGCAGTTGCAAAGACACGTCCTTCACCAGCTCCGTCCGTCGCGGCATCACTGTTCCTCTCCGCCCACACAAGCCCTCGTAAGCCGGCCGCGAGAAGAAAGCGTCCATTGCAGCGGGCTGACAAATGCGCACGAGATGCGTTTGTGGCGGGCAGTGACGCGTAATGAAGACGGGGCCAGTCGAGCAGAGTCACTGGAGGCACCTCGCGCACACGCAAAAAGGCCGCCGTCAGCTTAAGCTTCGTCGGCGGATCAAGGCAGCTCATGAGGCGCCGCAGTGCTGAGAATAGCTCTCTTCCTCGACGACCTGCGCAGAGGCAAGTCGATCAACGAAAAGAAGGCAGCTGATCTTGAAGATCAGGAAAGTTTCCAAAAATTGGGCCTTTCGGCCACAAAGCGCAGTAGTGTTCTTTCCAAAAATTCTGGCCTGGACCAGTGAAGCTGAAGAAAAAAGGAAAAGAGAGCTCAGGAGGAAGAAGGCGAGGGGTTTTTACACCCATAGGCGGAGCACGGTTGGCCTGGACGCACGGGGGGCCGGCTGGCCAGGCAACGGGGCGCTGCACCATCTGCTGCTGTTGGCTGGAGGTCCAGAACAATCGGATCTGAACGCACTTCTTCGAGGGAGCCTGCACGGCTGAGGCCAGCGTAATGGGCAGATGTTTCACAGCAGGCAGTCGCCCCGGTTGGCAAAGCCCGCAAGGGTCTGGCATGCTATCCAAGATTGACACTCATCCGCGCTTGAGGTGACTGCAGGTACTTCGGTTGCTCTCTTCGTTTCTCCGACCAGGTGGTCAAATGGTCTCCCCTGTCATTGCCTTTTCGCTGGCACGGCTGTCATGTACAGAGGTCCTTCTGTGGAGAGGGCGACTCATAAAAGACTTGTTATGTTGTTTGCTCTATGGACGGCGCGTACTGAAGCTTTGTGAAAGGTTATGTTGCACAAATAATGAATGCCGTTTGCCTCCCTGGAGCAACCACCATATTGGATCATTCACCCCAACACAGAGCAGAAACTGTGTACACGCAGGAAACAAAGTGAGGCTTGTGGACCTGGAGCTGCCATGTCTTTCGGATTGTCAAGGCTCAGCGGGAGAAGACATTGTAGGATTTGGCGGAAGGGGGGCTCCACAAGTTCAGATCCAGGAAGAGCCGGCGGTTCATGGAGGGGCGTGAATCAAAGAACAGTCCTTCCAGGCTTCTCCATAGGTGCTTTGCATGCTTCTTTATGGGTGACGGCCGAAGCAGGTCATGGATTCTGTGGTATTTGAAAAGGTCCAGGGCATGTGGCGTACATACAAGCATTACCCCTTGCATGAGCATGCCAACCCAACAAAAGCTTGTTCGGACATAAGGCGCCAAGAAGCAGCTCGAAATAGCTTGTTACATGCAGCTAATTTGCGAAATAGAAGCTCACATACGATGTGCGATCGGCATGTGCGGCTCTGTTTGTGTGTCGCTGCGTCTCGATTTCAGGACCTTTTCGCGGACCGTTGTGAGATGACTTGCACAGACGCGACGACACTTCCGATCCTTCCAAGCAGGTGCGCAGGTTTTTCGAGATCTTCAGTCGTCTCACATTTTGACTTCACTAGGATGTGGGCTTGCGCGGTATCGAAAGCCGTGACGTGCGTATTCTACAGCGGTGCCACAGCGCCCAAGACATGGTCGCGCCAAGTCACCTTGCGCTGGGTGGTATAAGCACGGTGACCTTATGAAAATGTCTCGTTGTGGTGGGTTGTTCGCCAGAGCGCACCCAAAAACGGCACGCGAGGCAGATGAGCTCGGTCGGGGAGCCGCTTCACTCGGCGCCTGAGCGCAGCCCTGCTTCTGACAGGTGCTGAGTCCCATGCAGGCTCAACGAGGGAGCCGGCCGCAGAGTGGAGCGTCGCTGTCGCCTATGGTCGATCGTCTGTGTAGCCGTTCGTCGCGGCGCAAGCGGCGATCCAGAGCGCGCTCGTAGGTGAGCTAGCGGGACCGCTTTCGAAAGCATCCCGCTCTAGAGCTCCGGCGAGCGGACTTCGCTCACGCGCTTTGCTGAGATCTTTTGCCGCTGGTAAGCTGGTGGAAGCGCGAGCGCGCGGGGCTGGTGCCCGCGGCTGGTGTTGTCGGCGGGCTTCGCGTCCTCGCCCGCAGCGTGCAGGATCTTCACCCCGTAGTAGCTTCAGGCAAGACGATAGGATAGGCAAAGGAGGCGCTGGTCGCACAGAATCTATGAGGCATCCTCCGACCGTTGCGCAGCAGGATTTCCGCGCGTTGTTGTTGCTCCTCCAGCTGGCAGCCAGGTCTGGTGAGAGCGTCGCAGCACCACTGAACTGCGCTTCAGGCCCATCGCGATGAGCACAGGGACGCACATCTACCTCTCAGCCGCATTGCGATGCGTCTGGCGCTTGAATCTCCCTGTAGCTGCGATGGTTTCGAACTTCCGACCGCTGGACGGCGCGCGGAGGGTCGCCAGACTGTGCCAAAAGCTCAACATTCGGTCGGCGCCCGCAGAAGCGCAACACCACCGAAACACAGCGTAGAAAACGGGCGGATCGTATGCTTTGACGTGCTCTCTCACTGCGCGAGTGAGGCGAATGGCTGGATCCGCTGCGGTGTCGAGCTATCCGCCATGCAACAATGTCGCTCACCGGCACTTGGTCACCAAGCGCGACAGCCACCCACAACACCAACTGTTGCACCGCCATCACCGAGGACCAGAGCAGCGCTGCTGAATGCGCGAGAGCCAGTCAGCTCTGAGCGTAGTGAGCACAAGAACGAGCGAAGTGCTGCTGGCGGACGCCAGTGGGCGCAGCCGCTTCAGCGAAGGCCAACACCACGAACCACTTCACGACAGCATGCGCAGCAAAAGGCTAGCTGGCCTAAAGCCAAGCGTACAAGGAAAGTCTGTCTTCCTTGAAGTTCTGCTCAAGGCAAAACGTTCAACGAAAACGCTGTCTCAGGAAATCCTTCACTGACTAGCCAGGGAAAAAAACTCTTGCGAGTGAAAAAACCCTTCAAATCCTGTGCCCTCAGTAGTAATGTTTGTCAAAAGGGGGGGGGGAGGGGGGGAGCTGCTCTTGCCTGGCTGAAGAAGAAAAAAAGAAGAAGAGGTTCTGGAGCGAAGGGCGGGCGATATTTAAGGGCCTCGACCTGGCCCGAGCTTAGCCCTCCTCGTGCTGGCCCTCCGGGGGGGTTGCCCCGGCAGCCCTGCTGCGCCTTCCTGTTATCGACCAGCCCATGACCGGAGGCCGTACGGGGCAGTCACGGTGGGGCGGATGCCTGGCGAACAGCCTCGAATGGAAGGCTCCAGTCACTGAACCCCCCGTGTACGTCCGTTTCGGGCTGGGCCCAGCAATTGGTGACTCACATGCGCACTATGAGGGAAGGAGCAATTGGGGGACGCGGCGCGGGTCTCCCGGCCTTGAGCTGAGAGGCACAGCCTACGGTCGGGGCATTGAGTGCGCGTCAAAGGCCGCCGTCTCGACGGCGAGGAGGATGGCAGATGGGCTCCTCGCCATATCGATGATTGCTGGTTGATCTGAGGTTGGTGATGGCCTCTGCCGCAATCCGTGGTGTTGAGCACCGTCCGCGCCATACTGCTCCCACGCACCAGGTGAGGCGGGAAACGTGAACTTGCTCCCAACACTTCGCCTGGCACCAGACCTGGCCGCTGGCGGAGCTACTGGGACCATCTGTCGGCGCTTGAATATCCCCAAGGATCTGGTCCCGGGTGAGGACAGCGTGAAGCAAGCTCGAAACCTATCGCTATCTCAGCCAGGAGGGCTCGGACAGTAGCTGAAGTGGAAGCTGAAGGACAGCACCAGCAACAGCGGTCACGTCATGCGAGAAAACGAAGGACTGGGCACTGTAGGCAATCAACTCCTCGGATGACGCCGCTGGGCCTCCATTGAGGCTGGACAAGGAGAACCCTGACAATCACAGCGGCTTTGACGGTGACCCTGAACCTGAGCCAGAGCATGAGCTCGGTGCCTCCGCCTCGAGATCTGGTAGACTCTTCCGTCAATGTCAGCGCCTTCAATTTCCTCGGCAGCTCCTCTGCCAGTGAAAGTAGGAGATCGCCATTCTCTTCGTCCTCGCCGTCGTCCGTTCCGGACGTGCTGGTCATAACGCCCGGCGTGTTGCGCATCGTCACGATCTGGCCGCGGCCAGGGTACAGCTTGATGTCGGCCACGCCGCCCAGCTTGAGCGAAGAGAGGCTGGTGCAGTCGACGACCATGTCAGCGCACTTCTCCCTGTGGTGGAGCGCTACCGCATCCGCAACGTGCTTCACGATTCCCTGACGGATCTGTGCACCATTCTTGCGGCATTGCCCGGTGAGACAGGGCAGGTCTCTAGAGCGTTGTGTTGATGCAGACGGACGTGCCTGTTCAGACACACCGGCCAGCCGATGGCATCAAGTCACATTGCATTTTCAAGAATTTCTACAGACGCTGAAAAGTAGCGGCTGTCGCCAGAAGTCGTGCTCCTTCGGTGGCAGCGTCCGAGGCGGCGAGTATTCAGGCGAAAGGCCACCCTCCGGTGCATCTTTAGACATGGATTCTGACGGGTAACGACGCTGGCAGTAAATTGTGCTCCGAATCCCCGTTCAGACGCTAACAGCGCTTTACTCTTGAAGCGATTCGGCCGGCTCGTGTCAAATCGTGAAATCGCGCTGAAAAACAGCCGCAACCCGCAGCTGGATGATCCTCCAGCTTTGGCGCGACACTCCTTAGCTATAGTCTACTGTGGCCGGCGCGCAGTGGCGAGGCGCTGGGCCGCACGTCATCGAACACTCGGCTTGACACAACATTGAACTTTGCGCACCGAACAGCGACCAGCAGCAAAACTTGAGAGCCTTGGCGCATCAGCTGGAGAAACCAGCGCATTCTCGAATCTCGCAGTTTACTCTGTGATCGCAGCGCCGCTCGCGAATCATGCCATGTCTCAATTACTTCATAAAAACGCCTCACTACCACGGCGCCACGACCTCGACGCGGGTGAGCTGTGCCCCTGATCTGAGAGAAAGGTTCTGACACTGGAAACTACCGTCATCAGCTTGCCGCAGTCTTGCCACCTCGAGAGCCACCCTCGCTCGCTCGCACCGTTGAAGCCACGCCGGCAGCCGATCCTCGGACACAATGGAAAATCAGCTCTCGCGAAGTAAGCACAAATATACATACATGGAATCGAGGGGAAATTGGACCGCTGCGGCTATTGAGGCGCCGGGACGGCTCTTCTGGCACCCGTCATGCGGGATGGCGATGGAGTGAATCAAGGGTGTCGCTTGAACCCGCTTGCAAGCAAACGGCCGTCGTCGGATCGACCAAGCAAGCAGACCGGCTTGCGCTTGGCTTGCTTGACTGCTTAGCAAGCGCTTGATCTTGGCAAACCGATCAAGAGGGCCAAAAATTCCCGCTTGCAAGCCCGCTTGCGCTCGGTGACAACCCTGGAGTGAATTCGCTGGACCTTGGTGCTGGCGAGAGCTTGCTCAATTGTCCTGTCTTGAAATTTGCTAGGCTCGTGAGCTGCGGCCTTGACGGCGTCGGTGACGTTGGACACTATGCTTTCGGCGTTCTCTTGGAAGGTGTTGAATCCTTCCTGTAGGCTCTCTCGGGCCTCCACACTCTGACGTTGAATCCGCGCTGTAATCCTTCTCAGCTCTCGGATATTGGTGGTGTCTGGCATCGCAGCGAGCTTCGTCTGGAGCTCAGTGATCTCGGCCTCTTGCACCACGGTCCGCACGTCTACTTCCTTGAACACCGTTTTCTACGTGGTATCGGTATGGCGACCGAGTTGCGCGGCGTGCTGAGTGAGGATCCTGAATGTGGCTTGGTCTTTACCAGCGTTGGACATTTCAAATCCGGTGGGAGCGGGGTGAACGAGGGCACATAACGCCACCCACACAAAACATTGGCAAATTAAACTCAGGATTCAGGATCGCTATGCTATCTAAATTCTGAGAGAGGGCCAAATTTGAAGTCACCAGGGCGCGGTGGTGGATAGCGCACCGCGACAGGCGAGAAGCGCCGCGGCTGGCCAAGGTCGACAACACTCTCATATTCTCCCGCCGAGAAGCAGACATAGATAGCACGATAGCACACGAATGAGACTTCGATCACTCATCAAGGCTTTCAAGCAGATTGTGGTGCTGGTGCCGCCGTTTCATGCCAATTATGCTGAAGTGATGCGACCGGCTAGCGCGGCAGGATCACGGCCATGGACGACGGCGACCGTCTGTCCAGCCACCCGCGGCCGCCAACGAAGCGCACCCGCGACTGGATAGCCTCGTCATAGGCGGGACTGTGCGAAATCTGCCACGGACTGTCTCGAAGAAGCTTGCGCAAGACGCGGGCGAGGCGGGCGGACGAGGCGCGCCAGTCGCCTCCACGATGGTGTCTCACGACCACGCGGGCGTGCGACCAGCACTGCAACACCAGGCTCACTCCCACAGACGCTGTGCGCGTTTCCAGCCAGTATGATCAAGTCCAGTCTCCAGTGAATCGAATACTGTCGACGTCGCAGGTTCCGTGCGATGAGCGAGCGCGGCTTGCAACTCCACGGCCGCTTCACCTCGACGAGCGTCGTCCACCGTGAGCTCGAACGTACTCCACCAACGACGACTACAATCCCCTGAAGACGCGCATCGCTACATTAGCGTGATAGCAGCCTTGAGCAGGGCGATCAGGAAGCGCAGAGACGGCGCAGCGCAAGCAGCCAAAGACACGCAAGAGCAAGAGCAAGGGAGAGCAACACCATAAGCGTCTCTTCCAGTCACTTCAGAGGCTCTTCTTCCTCGATTTCCTGCTTTGAGCAAGAAGATCAACGAAAAAAAAAAGTTGGGAGGAATTGGACCTCCAGTAAAGGGAATTGGACCCTCAGGTAGAAGGAATTGGACCTTCAACTGCTTCCTAGGATCCATTGCTGGGATCCAGTTTGGAACAAAAACTCTATTATAGTAGCCATAACGCGAATGTGGATTCCGGGTGATACTTAGGGGCCTGGTTTGGATTTGGTCAATTCTGGAGGACGAAGAGGAAAAGAAGATGGTTTGGATGAGCAGTCGGGGCATATTTATACCCAGCGAATGGCCCTCTCTTGGCATGCCCCGTGCACGGGAAAGACGACCGGAGGCATCACCAGCCAGGCCACCGGGCAGTTTGGGCAGCTGCCTCCTCGCTGGACCCACATCGACCCAGACGCTATGCCATTTCCACTGGGTGCCACGGTCTTCGGGGCAAGAGCGGGCTACGTAACTTTCAGTCACAGCAGACTCAGCCACAGAGTCGAGGCCATGCGACTGCCTTTTTCTGGTCGACCGGTCAAGCCCATGCCAGGCACATGAGCGGCCGAGGTGGGTCAAGAGCAGGCAGATGCAGCTTTTCCATCACCCGCGCCCAAATGTGTGGGCCTGCGGCTTCCATCTTTGGACTTCTATGTGGTGGGAGAGCGATGTTGAGTGTTCCATGTGATTCTCTCCCCCAAGGCGAAGCAGCAGTATGGCAAAGTAGATTTTTCGTGGAGATTCAGACTTGACTCCGCATCAACCACCTTCGCCCAGTGTCCACCCCATCGGAAACATGGCTATCAACACCGATTCTGTCTGCCATGCGGACGGTTTCCCCACTGCGTCCTCCTGGAAGACTTGTCCGACTCGTCCAGGTACACTTCCCTCCTCTTCTTCCTCAGAACCAAAGCTGATGGGCGATGCTTCACAGCTCCAGCTTATCCTGCTATCTCGTTCACTGCTAAGATCGGCACGACCACCGACGAGCGCCTCCTCATCTCCATCATGGTCCAATCTATCAACATGCTCGTCCTACTCATCCTCTTGTTGATGTTCTTCGGCCATTTCAATGGAAGCTTCCAGGAGATCATTCTCTTCATGTCCTTGCTTTTGGCTATCAAGTACGTCCTTCGCGTGGGCTAGCAATACAACTAGCATGAGGGACCCGACTGGCAAGACACGGAGGATCATAGTCAAGGACCAGTACTCCGAATGGAAGTTTAGTTTCTGTGGACTTCGCTTTGTGACTTCTGCCCGTGGTGCTAGATCCTGACGCGCACACGCGCGCGCAAAGCTTGCCGCCGCGCGCTGTCAGCGGATAGTATGTGCTTTGTGCAAGACGGAATGGAAATCTGCTTGCGACCGCTTTTTTTGCGGTGGTGACCTAGGAAGTTCGATGTGACGGTCTGTGGTGTCAAGTCCCAGCTTCAAGTGAAGAGCACCGATTGACCGCACACCGAGGGGCGCTGCTGTCGCCGTCATCGCCTTGCGATGAGATACAAAGTAACTACTCGACCTTTAAGGAGGAGTCCCGATCGCTGCATGGAAGCCGCCACGGATCGGCTGGACTTTGGGTGCGCTGTGGGCGCTGCTGTCTGACCTCGGAGTATCTCGTTGGTTCCGCGACCTTCCTCTACAACCCGCACCACTTCACACCCACGCGAGGCTCTGACGACCCGCGGCAACAGCAAAATGCCTCGTCGGCTGCGCCTTGTCCTTTGAGAAATGGTGCAAGGATCCCACACGTTCTTGAAGGTCAGAGTCCCGCGCGCGTTTGCACTCCGCTTTGTTCTGACCGACCAAACACCAGCATGTGCGTCCCTTTGCGCCGTAGCGCGTCGCGCAAACTCTTGACCAGCTCGTGATTCGCGAGACTGCAAAGGCTGCCCGGCGTTTGCCCACGAGTTCCCAGCGTCGCACCGTCCGTTGAGCCTAGTCACCGGTCATCATTCCACTCATGGACGCTCGCACCTTAGCGTCGCTCGAAATACCCTACACGACATTGCAACACCGTGTCTTGGCTCTAGGACTTGCTTATTCTCACGTTCGCGGGTATGTTCGTCCGCATTCCTGTCTCCAGAAGAATTCTTGCTGACTTCAGCGCGTGTGACATCCATTCAGCAGCAAATACGCCCAAGAAAGCAGGAATCGAGCTGTTCGATCGAGAATGTCGCTCAGTACCAAGGCTCAACCATTCTCGAAGCTTCGCCGTTGCGGCAAACGATGCTGTAAATGAGTCCCTCGGATCTTAGCGACGTTTTGGCCGCACGTGAGACCTCAACACTAGGGTATTTTGACGACCCGGAAAACTATAAGGCTTCAGGATATTCAAGGCTGATCTGTAGTAGGAGTCGAATCCCCCTGAAAGACGCCTTGAAATGCCGAACAGTTGCTTGTTTTTGCCCGAAACTTTCTTAACGTGACTACAGCTAGGAAGGGCGAGGACAACACGGAGACCAGCCATGCCTGTCCGGAGCGAGAGACAACCAATCCTACGTTGAACGATCGGCTCAAGCGCGAGGCTGGAATATTGAACCCCGCCGACAACTACGAGCATGACCGGTATAGCAAGCAGCCTACGAAGCTTCTTACGTGCGAGGCGGAATACTCGGACTGAACGATTGGATGGGCTGACAGCTGCTGGAGCCTTGTTGCTGTGCCGATACTCCAGTTCGAGCCATCAAGGAAGCGGCTAACCTCTCTTAGAAGTATCCAACCTGCTACACCTGCTACCGCAGCTATCTAAACCACCTGCATGGGTTGCTGGCTCACGACCGGCAGCTCCGGCTCTGGCGTGCTCGCCGCCCCGGCGTCGCACGTTTCTTGCTGCGCTGGGTCTTGCGCGCTCGCGGCGCTCTCGTCGGGCACCTCCTTTGACGCTGCTTCTGGGTCCGCGGTGCTACTCTCGGTCGGTTCAGCTCGCCCTTCGTCTTCGGGCTCCTGCTCCTGCTGCTGTCTCAAGATTTCTAGGTACTCGCCTTCGGCTTCGGTCCTGACCATCTCGTCCAACGTCTCCTTCGCGATGCGCCGCTTTTCTTCTTGATCAGTCTTTCTTATCGAGGCTAGCACTTTCTGGATCTTCTTCCAGTGCGAATCCTGGGCATAGCCTCGCTTAATGCGGTCTTTTATCTCGTCGGACATCGCGACCACCGTTACCGTGAACGCTTAAGCCGTATCCGGCTCCTCCTGCTTGTCGCTCACTTCGTGCTCTCTTCGGTCGGAGAACAAGCGGCTCAATGCATCCGGTACCAGATGCGTCTTCCCCGGGCGGTAGAATACTCTCATATTGAACTGAACCCTGACCCTTCATATGCGTAAGCGCATATAACAGACTCCAAATATCCAAGAACAAAAGCGCTAACTCATTCTTCTAACTGCTGGCCTCCGCCGCAGTGAGTGCCTAGCCTCAAATTAACCAGCCGCCTAAGTACACATCACGAAAATTCATAATCCATACCTATGCCACCTCCAGTTACGAGCGCTACGCGTACACGCAGCTCCCAACACTTTTGCTTCGAATGCGGCGCGTCTCCTAGTACTCTGAAAGTGGAGGCGTCTGTTTCTCAAAATACACCAAGTGGGAGTGTCCATAATGCTGGCGGCGGTCAGAACATACAAGGTTGGAAAGAGCGGAAAGTTCGGCTTTGCAGGAAGTTCGACGAAGGTTGGCGGCTGGCCTCTTGAGGATTCAGGGCACACGATTTCCTGAGCTTCAGACATATTCTCCTGTTGAGGATTATGGGAAGGGTTGAATCGTCTGTCATCGTACGAAAGAGACCCGCACTGGAACAGAATCCTGCGAGTATTGCATGCAATTCGCAACAGCGATCGGAAGGAAGCCCAACGAGCCGCGCAGCAGGATTTGGCGAATATGTCACGCGAACAAGCTGAGGAGGAATCCGCCGGCAATTAAGAGGCGAACCACCGCGAGATCGGCGAGCGCGACGGCGAAGGTGAGCAAGCCAGACGGACGAAGTACATGAAATGCATGGAACGAGGATCGATTAAGACGGATGAACAGACCTAGCCGATCGCGTTTTTGTCAAAAACCCTCACCGAAGCGGAGTCCAGATACTGGCCCACGGCGCTGGAAATTGCCGGCATAGTCTGGACACTGCAGAAAGCGAAACCCTTGATACATGTCGAACAGAAAGCGGAAACTCGCCTTATCACGGAACGCCACGCAGCCACATTTATCGCTCAGCATTACAGCCTTCAGGCGACCTCGGCAACTGACAAGATGGATCTGAAGCTGCTGAGGGCGAGTCAGTACATTTCTCAGTTCCGCTTCAAGATATTCTACCACACAGGGGACTCCCGCCTGGTACCAGATGCGCTGATGTTGATGATTAACTAGTACCTCTGCGTTTTGACAGCTTTCACGATCGCCCGTTGTCTTAATGGATTGGGTTGGTATGCTCCTTCGTAACCGCACTTACCGGAGTACATGCACATCATTCAAAGAACTCCGGCTAATCGTACGCGAACGCGCCAAATCACATCAAGGCAATCAGAATACGCATGCAACAGCATTGTGGTTGCGCAATGATCGAATCAGAACCTTGCCAACCCCTCGCTGTGATAACAATTGCAAACTTGAACATGGGGCTTTAACCACTAAAGCGGATCATGGCGGGGAGGTCTTTACTGCAAACAGCGAAGGAATCGGTCCCTAGATAATGCGCGACAATACGCATATTAGGCGCGTGCGATGGTCTTTCGTTGCAGGTGATGTTCACCTGGATTGAGGCGTAGGCTGCGCCCGATTGCCACACTTGCGACCGATAGTTTGGGAATTAGCTGCTCTAGAAGAGGGACAATCTGACAGCCAACAGGCACATCAATCCGCGCTGAGTAGGTCCGGCCGCCACCAACGCCGGCTATGTCACCTTTTCCTACGACCGCTTGGGCATCGGCCACTCGTCTCGCCCTGACCCCATCAATGACGTTCAAACACCTGCTCAGGTCGATCTGGTGCACCTGATAATCCAAAAGCTGCGCGAGTGTGTCATTGGCGGCGCTAGGACATTCAAGCACGTCGACATTCCGCCGGGTCGACCTTCGCAGAAGGCATCAGCGCAAAATGTCCATGCGACTACGAGGCGGTGATCGTGACGGCTAGCAGCGCTGATCTTGGCAGTTACGCTATGCCGGTCATGGTGAGCAGGGATGCGATCGAAATAGTACCAACCCACGAGTCAATCCATTGAGGATCACCGAACTGGACCACTGGGTCCTTCGGGCGTCCTCACGGCCAGCATCGTAGGGATGGCCGACAAGACGAAGGAACGGGCCCGCGAGGGCTCCGCAGTGGACTAGCACCACAGGAAAACCCGAGACAGGCAACGATTTAGAAATCGGCATATGATTCTCGGGGGCACAGGACAGCCCAATAGAAATGGTGACAAAGCAGGCGGAGCAAGATGCGCATGATCCAGAATCCAGAAGCCCCGATGCAATCTGGTTGATAGAATAGACGCGGGAGGTTGATGGTGGCTGTCTTATCTAGCACCTTCCGAATCGTCATCTTGCATCTCATACCGGCTACGTACTCCGTCTCTTCAGGGCATAGCCAGGCGGAGTTGAGGCACGGCATAGCGTTAGCTTCGAAAGCCCTCTCTTCCCGGACTGATTGCGAGCGACTACCGAAGTTACCGTTATCTATGCTTTTATCGGTGTCTTCTCTAAAGAGGGCGGGTCCTCCTTCTCGCTTTTTCTAGTTCTATCCAGCCCTTCTTCACCGTTTGGTCTTCTTTTTCTCTTCTTCAACATGCGATTCGTGAATATGAGCGTCAATGTTGTTCTGAATGGGTAATTTCGAACTAGTACGGTGGAATCGATGTATGCCCTTGATGTATTCACGACAAAGGGCTCGTAGGTCTTCTTGACTGGGTGTGCGGCTTTCCGGATACCCTCGGCCTTGACACGGTCTACTATTAGAAGACAACGATCGCATCTCTATGGCTGTTAAAGCGCTTGTAGTCATGCTTGCTATTCCATGGGTCTTCTAATTCTAGTCTAAATACACTAGCTGTTCCGGCGCTGTTCTCTTCTCCAATGTCGTCTCTTTCCGATTTCTACAGGGTCTTGACTTGTTATTGGCTTCCTTGGAGTCTGAAAAGCGAAGCAAGCATTACGCTCAAGGATGAGACTGGTACGGAAAGTAATATTGGATCCAGTAGCTCGCACTCATTCTACTTAAAGCCCTTACAGGTGTTGTATAAATCGTGCGCTCGGTACGGATGCGAAGTTCTCGTCCACATGAGAGTGGTGCGGGCCTTTCAACTACACTGTTCTTTATAAGACTGAATGCTTGTTCTGCCACTTCAGCAATGACTCGTCCAGTCACGGTTGTTTGAGGTGCTCTTGTGCATTGTGCATCGAATCAAGTATAATTGGCGGTTCATATGTCACGTCCCAAAGCAGCATTAGTCCAGAAGTGGACGGCATCATAGAACATGGCATTCGCTAAGAAAGTTTGCCCAGCCTGTCCAGACTATCGAAGAGCATGGGTATGCGGAGGAACCGAGAAAGAATCAATCCGGTTGCGCCAGTCCCGCCGAAAGAAAGAAAGTGATCTAGCACCGCCGCAAGGAGAAAGAGCCGTCGCTGCTGCTGTTGCTGTCGTTGCTGCTGTGCTGCTGCTGCTGCTGGCCATCCGCCTACTGCAGCTCGTGCTCCTCATCCCTGATCACGGGGCGGGGGCGACGCTCGTGGACGAAAGCGCCGCGGCGGCGAGGGTGGCGGATCAAGACGGCGAAGACATAGCGCTTGAAGAAGAAGCAGGCCAGCGCCGCGGCCGCAACGCTGGCGACCAAAGCGAGGAACACGCCAATGTTGCCCTTCATTGTTGCGAGGGGCGGCGAGGCGCGGAGGCGGCAGCGGTGGGAGGTAGGGTTTTATCTAAGAGCAGGTGAGTGTCAGTCAGATGGCTCGAGCTGAAGAGAGAGGGGTAGAGCGCGTACGGTTGGTTGTGTGGGCGCGTGCGGGAGCGGAAGAGCAAGAGGAGAGAGGCGTCTTGTGAGCGGAGCGCTGTAGAGGACAGGGTTTGAGGTTGGTGGGCGGTGGTGTTGAGGTTGTGCGCGCGAGGAGCAGAGGAAGAGGAGCGCGGAAGCGGTCTGGAGGAGAATATCTAGGTGCGGTCTGCCTATCACGGAGCTCACCATGCAGTCCAGAGCAACGGTCGTCACTTTCAGGGCCTTGTCAAGATGGCATTGCGATTCTACCGGCATCGATACTGTCTTCCTCACGAAGCTGTCCTTTCCTAAGCGCCGTGGATAGCGCATTGTCGCTGCTGCTTGCGACAGATGAGAAACCTCCATCGCATGAGTCCATAGGCACGCATCATAGTATCAAACAGCCCGCTGGCGCAGTGTGGACACAGGAGCAATGCCAGTCAGAGACGAATGCTCACCGTAGGAGCGAAGCTTTGCTTGTATGTCACCTCAATGCCCCCAGCAAGGTCATGCGGGCTTTCTGTCTGCTTCTCCACTCTGAACATGCCTCCAGATCCCTTGTCTTGCAGATTGTAGCCCGTGGACCGAAAAGCCCATCAAGTGACGGGTCAGGCTCTGCAGCCGCCTGTCCATCACTGCCAAAAGAGGCCAGATTTTCGTTCCATGGCCTTCTGCTCGGGGCCGACAAGGCAAGAGCAGAGGAGGCGCGGTTGCCCTGCCTCCATTACTGGTTTAGCCGGAAGCGTTGCTTGGCCAGCGCAGCCCCATGCCGCCCCAGATCATTTCTCTTGGCATGGCTATTTAAACCCCCGATTGTTCGACCAAGGCTCCTCTTTTCTTCTTCAGCTCCTCTCTTTGCCTTTTGGCTTAGATCAAGTGTAGTAACTGTTCTTTCCAGATTAATCTCTGGAACGTCCCTACGGGGACATCCCCCAGAAACCCGTTTTTAGAACCGGGTGGCTTGGTCCCTGAGCGCCGCTCATACTTCGCTGCCACAGTGTCCCTCGTATTGCACTACTTCGGGGTGACGCGACCATCTTTTCGTCATACTACTGGCCTTGAGCTGGTATTTGAGGAAGAGATTTCTACAGCTATTTTCTGCGCTGATCAGTTCAACGATCCTGCCATCGCGTCACATGTTGCGACGCTCCACGTCCAGCCTTACGTTCGCGACTGAACCCAATATTTCAATTCTGCGCATCCTCGCCCGGTCAATGAAGCCCTGTACGATCTCAACCCCCCATCTGACAGACAATGTAATAATCGCGCGCTTTGATCTGACAGCGCTGCGCAGGAAGGGCTTGCACGTCCTCAAGTGAAGCGCAGCTCTCTCGAACCGCTCGCAGCTGCGACTCCATGTCCAAGCTCCGCCTCGCTCTTCGCTCGGTCGCGTCGCAAGCCGCGCACGCTCTGTTCTTACCTGCGATCAAGCCCTCCCCGAGCCGCTCCGATGTCTGGTGGCTGGCGTCGCAAGTACATGGTGGTAATGTGAGTCATTGCGAAGGAGAACAGAGCGAGAAAAATGCTAAATCCGGCAATTATAACGAGGACGTCCAGTACGTCGGTGGCGGCGCTGTTGCGAACAACGCCTGCCGTGCGCAGTGCTCCGTACATAGTCAGGGCACCAACAATAATTACAACGGCAATGGGGACCAGAACTAGCTCCCTCTTTATTACTGTGGCCGTAGGTGTCATTTTTCGAAAGTTCGCCGTTGGTTCTCAAATCAACGTGTTCGTCTGGTTGGGTGTTGCGGAAAGACTGGAGAATTCTCAGAGCAAACAGCAGTGAGCACCGGAGCCAGTCCTTTTAAGTATTTGCGCGTGTACGGATACTCACGTTGGCGGGAGTCAGATATCAGTGCTGGCGCCGGCGCAGGCAGCCGTGTACATACTCGAAGATCTGGAAACGGCACCACGTCAAGGGTCCGAGGCGGGTGGCATCGTAATATGCTCCGCCACGCCGCAAGAACACGAACGAGCCCGACAGATGTAGATACGACTAGCTGTTTGACTGGCGAAACTCGGATGCTGCACTATCTTTGCAGTGCTTGTCGGTGTCCTTACATACTACCGCCATGGTGATCGTCACAAAGCGACTTCGGCTCTAGATCAGCGGCTTCGTCCACACATGTACAAAGACAAAAGACTTGATTCCAAGATCGCACATCGAGGAAGACACAGCGGAGTAGGTACTGTTGCTCAAGTCACCATTTGATCGAAGCTCTCACCAATGAATGCCTTTTAGCCTTACTACTCCAGGTTCAGCAGTACACGCTTGTCATATCGGTAAAAGCGTTGCTTGTCCTCTGAGTCCGGTCCTGTCAGATCCTTTCCCGAGACAACTTACGTGGAATTCACGATCTAGATCGTGCGACATGAACTTCTTAGCAATAGGCGGGAGGAACAAGGGTAGACTGGCAATAGAGGGTCGATGAAAACTTGCTGGTTCTTCAGCGCTGGCTCTTCTGCTATGTAGAGGAATCTTCCTGACCATAGACCTCCGAAAGCTTACTGAACCATGCCCTAAAGCCTCTTTGTCCCCGCCTAACAGTAAACGACACCATGAAGTGACGTGGAAATCCGATTACTGTTCATAGCGTAGCAGGTAAAAGGAGACAGAATTTCCAGGTAGCTTCTCCCATCACTAATCTCCGGGGGCCGTTGTGAGCCAGAAATTCTGCAATCAGTCACTCACGGCTGAACTATTGGTTTGCGGAGATAGTTCTGAAAGTGGCGCCAGAACATCTTGAGATAGGTGACCATGCTATCGCGCTTAGTGCTCCCATAGCGCATTCCGACATATCAGATGCGCCTCCACCACAGAACTTCAAGTGTAAGGACCCGTCATGCGCCGGAATACCAGGAACGATATGGCGCCAACGATACTTTCTCATCAAGACTGAAAATATCACCCGACCAGCCAGGTGCCATTGGACCATCCGTCGTAGTTTTCTGATGCAGGGATGCTGATAGCATCATGATCAATGTTACGTCGAAGTCCATGCTAGCGTTGGGATAACGAGGGATTCCCAACAAGTTTAAGCTTGCACCAAAGTTGAGTAATGCTTGTGATTGGGGCTGAGGAACGTTTCTCGCACAGCTTTCGAAGCCTCCAGCAGTTACGAACTGCTCAGATTGGCCACAAGCGAGAACAACGAATCGCGAGTACCGACGCTCAAGAAAACGTGAAGTGTGCAACCCAAGCACATCCGAAGCGTGAGGTCAAGATAGAGTGTGGGCCGCTCCCGAACAAATCCCGCCTCCGTCTCCGTCTCGCATCCGACATGCATGCGCCACACAAGGGACACGCGTGCACCGCCACACATCACTCGTCTCGCAAACAAGACAAGCTTCGTTTCGGCATCTGCGGCACGCGCAAAAGCGGGAAGACCGACTTCCCGGATCCCGACTTCGAAAGCAAAGACTCTCCGGCACTCGCCGGGGCAGGGTTGGAAGGGGAGTGGGGGGTTTGCGTACGCACCAAAGGGGAGTCCGCGCGTACGGCAGACCCCTGCCACGTCCGCAGCACCGATGACGCGGCGTCACGGTGCGCGTGGAGGGTTGCGCCAACGGAAACATCCAGCAATCCTTCAAGGCGTGGCTGGGGGGGGAAAAAAGCAAAAATCCAAATAAAAGCAAATAGAAGGGAGGCTCGTGAGACACCACGCGACGTGGCCCCGCTTCTGTGGCGCTGAGACAAATGATCTGCTTCAATATATTCAGGTGCCATGTCTTACATTGTCCGGTCTGGAATTCAAACAACTGGATGATTCTAATTGGCCCAAATGGTCTAATCAAAATCGATGTGGTCTTTGCTAGTTTTGCCCCGACTAGTTTGCAACACTGCAAATGCTATGGCCCACCTCATCTCCACTGGCAGGATATTACTGGTGAACGAGACAGAGGTTGACGGTTGTATGGACCAAATGATATGCTTGGGAACGAGTGTTACACGAGAGGAATAAACAGTAGAGAGCACTAGCTTTATTTCCTTCATATTTGACAGCTATGGTATAGAACATGATGACCCTGACCTGCCTCGCCTTCCGCTCTTCGGAGAGCGCCTTCTACCGGTGCCCTTGAAGCTTGTGCGAGATACCCTCAACCGCAAAGTTCCGAGTCTAGAACCTGGAGGGGAAGGAAAATGTGAAAAGAAGGTTGAAGTGAACTTATGAAACTTGAAAAAAGACACTCCGTGAGGTATCCGTGCGGAAAGAAACCCCTAGTACATCAAATGAAAAGGTAAAAACACACGGAAGAAAGTTTCAAACGCCCATAGGATCGCCCATTTCGCCAATTTCCATGGACTTAGACAACCTAGAAAAAAAAAAACCGGGGTTCTCCGCTGAAGGGGCTGCAGCCGACCCAAATAATAACGGGCTATGTGCAGTTGTGGGAGAGAATGAAGCAATTGAAGAAGCTTTTAACGTAAAAAGGCCGCCTCGTGAAATCCGTCCTGCTCTCTGGAGCAAATAAGACATTCCTTACACGGTCCGATGCTTGTCGTCATTGCTAGTAATGCGTGCACATGATCTGAAGCTGGAGAATCTGTTTAGATCTTCCGCCTCAACGTGAATTTTGTAGCCTGCGTGGCAGCTGGCAAGGCGTCCGAGAACCGGTTTCTCTCTGTAGCAAGGATTGGTTCGTTAGTGCAGGAACGTTCCAACCATGACAGAGAACAGAAAAAGTGTATGGACTCACCAGCCTCGGTCTCAAAACCCAGCGTAATGTCATCATGTTCACCGGGGTACTCCGGCATGTCAAGGCACGCAAACCTTCTCTTGGCCTGTTCAACTTCATCCACAGGGCCGTTGTCCCTCTTCCTCTCCGGAGGCAGCCAGAACTTCGCATCAACCATTCTTAAGCCGAAGCGGCCCCTTTCACCCTTGCTACCCTTGAGCTCGATCTTCTCAAAGAGATCCATACTCTTGATTTGGAAGTTCATCGCATCAGAGTGCGAAAAGTCTTCCATGTAGGCACAGAATTGGAAAGTGTTGGCTTGTTGGATGATCTGGAGACGGACAGTCTGTGCCTCCCAGCGCTTGTAAATGGGCACAACCATTCGCCTGCGGGAGATGGCAAGAGTAGCAGCAATACCATCATACTTGACCTCGAAACCAGTGACGGCTTGCTGGAACCTGTGCATAGCTGTGAAGATCGAATCAGTGACAAGCTTCTAAACGTAAGAATTCCTCTGGTTACCTTCATGGTCCCTGAAACAGTAACTTCTGATGGTGGGTGAAGTCTTGATGGTCCGCATGAAATCCGCAATAGCATCCGGCACGTGGGTATCGGCACGCTTTGCGTCGACAGCGGCTGTAGCGTCGTCCTGCGGGAAGCGAAGGAAGTGAATATCAGGATTACCGCTGTTGTCAAGTCTGATGAGCATCTCGCCAGGTCCTATTGGATATCGTCAGTATTGCATCCTCACGCTGTTGAGGGGAGCAAGCATACCAAGGTTCATGCGGTCAGTGATGGACCCGCAAGAATGTCTCGTGATGACGCGCAGTTCCTCAGAGAGAATCGTCTGCGGCACTTCAACTTCCGGGTCGTCGGGCTCCTTGTTAAGAACCTTGACGTCCTGCCACTGCATTTTCTTCACGATATCATGGCCCGCGGAGAAAACCTCTTTCATTCCAACCTGTTCGACCAAGTATCCCTTCAGAGGCACTTGAGCAGGGCAGAACTCGTCTGGGCCAACCATGAGACCGTTGAGAACTTGGAAAAGTTGCACACGTTCTCTAGTATCATTGAAGCTCATGATAGAAGTGCAGATCTTCTTTCCCTCCTCCCTAATCCTCAACATCATCAAAGGAATGTTGGCGTCAGCAGGGTCACTCCGGAACTCGAAGATAATAGGCCGTTTCCCGGTGAATTCGTGGCTGACAGTACTAAGAGTCTTGCTCCTAGGACTTGTGACCATGAGGAGACGGTAACCACGGTGGAGCTTCCGCTGCCCGGTACCTTCGTTGACCATGATGAACTTCTCAAAGATCCGGACTTTGCAACGTTTGATCCTGTCCGGCGGGAAAGCAGAAGGGTTTTGCGGGTCCTTGTATTGGAGGTCACGCACGGTGACTTCATGGATGCACTGCTCGTCGTGGCGAGTGTTCATGCTGGCCTCAACCTGGCGGGTGTAATCACAAATGCCCCAAAGCATGCGGTAATCCTTTTCTTCCAGATCCAGACTTAAGGTGAAACCACGGGGCAGACGGATGTAAAGGCCACGAGTGCTAGTCTTCCACTTGACATTTGCCCAAGTAAGACCCTTCTTTGGATCTCCTTGAATTGCACAGGTAAGAAGGTCAGTTTGACTGCAGAGGCCAATCTTGACATTCCAATCATTGTGAGGGCGCATAATGGTAAGTACGGCCGGGAGGCTGATGCCAGACAAATCATCGTCGTCTTCGGAGCTGATGCCCACGTTGACGAAGATCCGGCCATAACAGAAGTCGTCCTTGGTGTCGCTAAGGGGCATAACGGACCGAGGGTTGATAGGACGGTTAGCGGTATCAACGACGATTGATTTGCTCTTTCCTCCGAGGACTGATTCCACGTCCGGCGTAAAGGTCGGGTAGCTAACCCAAATGTCCTGATTTTGGCCTTGGATCAGAGCATTCTCCGGTGGCATGACATTGTTCCTGGAGACGGAGATAAGGAGGCTCTTCAAGCTACTGAGAGTAGACTCTTGAATCTCGAAAAACTCGGCCATCTCGTCATCTCCCGCAGCGCGGGCTTTGTCAGCCTGAGCACCGAGCTTGCCGAATTTCCTGATACCCGGATGGTTGTCCAGCACCTCTGTCAAGATCCACCAAGTCTTGGCCAGATCGACATGGGCCTGAGTCAGCAGCTGCTGTTCCTGCGTCTGACCGCGGGGTCGATTCCTGATCATGACCTCCAGACCAGAGCGGCCTTTCAGAAACCACCAGATGGCAGCCCGCACCCATGTCATTGGCGCATAGGAGTCAATTGACTTCTTGACCTCTGCAGTGAGCTTAAATACCCCACGCATGTGTTCTACACGCTCGGCAAAGTCATCAAGGGCAGCATCGCCAGCCGCGGCGATATCGGCGCGGTGGCCAGAGGAGGCCGCACTCCAGCCGGTGCGGTCGGCCACAACATTGGGTGAGCGCGGGGGCTGCTTCGGGATCTCGACGTTTAGAGCAGGGGACCTCATTGGTGATTTGTCGCGGCTGTCAAAGTCGCGCTGGGTGGGGGTGGTGGCGTCGATGGAATTGGGAGAAGATGCGTGGGGAGGTACAGGAGGAGGCGCCAGGCCTGATTGAAAGTAACCGGAGGAGGGTGGGCGGGAGTGGGGAGGGCTGGTGATGAAGTCGCGCTGCGAATTCGTGTCGGTAGGGCTGGTATTAGAGTGCGTGAGAGAAGCGTGTCCGTTCGACGAAGTAGATGAGGGTCTCCGCCCAGATGTCGGATCATCAAAGGGGTTCGGCCGGGGTGGTGCCTTAGCGCCTTGATCGTATGACGGCCTTCTGTATGAGGTAGACGACATTGACCGCGGCGATCCCACTTCGAACGTGCTTGAGCTAGACATGGATGGTAACCGATCACCATCCGGCGATGGCTCTGCGCTAGATGCAGCGTGATGCAACGCTTGGCCCTCGTCGGCGCGCATCTGGTGTTGCACGCGGGCAGCGAGCGAATCTGGGTTTTCGGGCTCGGAAGAGAGGTAGTTGTTCAACTCGGCGTTGAAATGAAGTGAGGAGCCGTCCGAAGATGTGGAGGCGACCTTTGATAGCTCGGGGAGCCGGGGTGGGTCATCATCTTCCGGAGATTCGGGCGTCATCTCTGAGAGACCGGTCTGCGACCGCTTTAACGGCCCGGGCCTAAATTCTGGCGCATCGTTCGGCATGTCCTCCGCAATCGTGGCACCTGTAGCAGCGCGCGGGCGCTGGAACCCACGGCTTTCCTCCTCATCTTCCGCCGCGTCGGTGGAGGTCTGAGGGGGAGGGGATTTGGGCCGGTTGAAGCGCTGTTGCAGACCGGGCGAGACCTCTCCCCACGACGTGTGAGCCCTCTTGACGTTGTCCGGCCTCTCGATGTGCCTGTGTGTGACGGTCATGGACCGACCGATGTCCGCCTCGTTGAACTTCCTGCCCTCGGCCTTGGCGGCACGAGCAGCAGCAACACGGCGCCGCGAGATCTCAATTGGCGGGATTTCCGACTCGTCACCGCCTTCGCCAATGACGTGGGGCGGGTCGTTGAGGAAGCCGACGGTCAGCGTCTTGGAGCGCGGCCGTGACGGGCGGCCGCCGGAACCGCGCAGCGATGAGGGCAGAGAGCTCGATAAATTGGACTCGGACTGGTGTTGTGTTTTGGCTTTGGCGAGCAGATCTGAGGCGCCGGGCCAGCGCTGGGCGGTGGCAACGTCTATGCGAGGGGCGCCCTTGGTGGACGAGGGCTTGAGGAAGTCCATCACGTCGGCCTCGGTCTTCTTCTGCTTCTCCTGCTTGGACACTGAGTCCTCGCGCTTGAACATCTTCCATTTGCTCTGCTTGGGCACACGGCCCGTCTCCTGGACTTCGTCGGCCATGTCGAGACAGTGGGGGCGTGGGAGGTGCGGTGCGGAGGATGCGGCGGGGCGGCGCGGTGTAGCATGCGACAGCGGACAGCTGCTGGGACTGGCGAGGAGAGAAAAGGCAGGCGGGCGATCGGTCGAGGCAAATGGGGCGGGCCCGGACGAGAGCGTTTGGCGGCGCCGTATCGCTCCTGGCGTGGTGGTGCGCGGTGTGGTTGCTCGTCCAGGGCGCCCGTTATCGTGGGCTGGTGCTGGGGCTGGTGCGCTTGGGCGTCAGGACAGGCTGCGGGCTCCGGCAAGGGTCCCTGCTAGCGAGCCAATGCGACCGGGCGGGGCGTGCTCACTATCCGCTCAGGGCAAAAAAGCTACGCCAAATACGAAGCAAGAGCGGCGGCAGCGAAGGCTTTGGGAGCTGCCGTGATGCTCGCAGATTGCAATTTGGGCAGAGCCGAGCAGCGCGCACTCTGGCCTCCTTGGCGGGCGGTGGAATGCGCGCACGTGTCACCTTGCCTCATCTCCTGGCGGCGGAGAGGTTTCACGCTGAGGAGCAACGCGCGCGCACCGCCATGGCCCAGATAGGCTCTGGCTGGCTGCGATCGTAGGGCCCTGGATGCCCCCCGTCGGCCCGTCTCCACCAGCCTGACGCCTGCCACGCCGCCTCCCTCGAGCCGGCAGGACGCGTTGTCTGTCTGCCGTCCCGAACGTGCGCGGTCGGCCACCCGCTCGTATCTACGCCAATTTAGACGTGCCCACCCCCGTCGCCTGATGCTTCTCCACGCGGCGTGGAGGCGCCGCACCCCTGCTCCCGCTGGCGAGCATCAGTGGCTTGTTTCAGCGCCGAACGACGTCGCGGCTCTGCGGCGCGCCGCTCTCCCTACGCCGGCCGCCTGCCGCTGTTACACGCCTGCAAATCGTCATAAAGCACACGTCGGCCTGCACATCACCTCGCCCGCCCGCGCTCGGACGCCGCGACTTGAGCCCTACGGCTCCTCCGCTATACGAGTCGGTCTCGTCCCGCCCGACGCCGCCGAGCTCGAGCCGCGTTCGACACGAGCGCAAGAAGCTTCAGATCCTGAATTAACCCTCTGGCGCCGCGCGATTCGAGCGCTGCCGACGTCTCTGGAGGATCGCCCGTGTCGGCGTGGCCCTGGGAATCAGGAGGCCCTCGCGGACGCACCGCTCACAGCAGACCAAGTGGTCCGCATGGATGGCCTAGGTTCCTCCCGCAGCCTGCGTGGTCCCCGTTTCGTGCCATCTGACGTCGCATCCCGAAGCCATGCCTGCTGGGGCCCTGGTCCTGCATTTGTCTACCTCTTGCAGCCCTTTCTCCTGAGTGCTTCTCGAATGATTCAGACCGCCTTTCTGCGCACTTTCCCCAGCGTCAACCCCAGCCTCACGGCTTGTCGACACCGGTCACCCGCCCGTGCAATTCCCGCAACCTCATGACGACGTGCCCAACGGTGCAATTGGATGACGTTCACTTGACATCTACTATTTCCCAAGTGCCCAGCCATCTTGCCCATCTTCGCTGGTTTCGGCTGAGATCGCTCTCGTTGGACTTGGGATCGTCGCGGCCCACAACGCGCATTGCTTCTACCCGAGGCCTGAGTCGCGACCCGAGCGTCACGCGGTCCGGTAATATCTCTGCCAAACAACGATCTTTCTGATCATTTTGCTCTACTCGATTGCCGGGCTGATCTGAACGCCTGACAAACTCGTTGGGTAAACATCCGTCGAGCCGGCGCAGCGGGAAGCGAATCAATCGCGTTCCATAATTTTCTCCACTCCGCGTGAGCTTGGCTTTCCCTTGAGTCGACTTCCACCCTCAACCTCCATTTAGAGAATCCAGCGCCCCATTTCGGAGACGCCGGTGAGGACCGCAGTGAGCGCCTCCATGGGGACATTTCAGGCACTGCGGCATGCCCCGCTCGTCACCGGGCCCCGGTTGCGGTCCGCGAAGAAACATGACCGCATAGGCGAAGCCGAAGGGATTCGCCGTTCGGCATTTTTACGCCGCAGAAATTCAACGCTCTGTAGGGGCAGACGCGTACGCTATTTTTATCTACTCCTTGGCTTGGCGGTAGCAGAATACGTGATGATACCTACCGCTTTTATGTAACCTGAAGCGGTGCCCGCGCTCCTGCGGGAGCATTAAGGGGCTTGAGCCACACGACAAGCTTCCCTCAGAGCCGTAGGGCGCGCCAGCCTCGGTGTAGGGCTGGATAGCGAGGTGCACTGGCGCTGTGGCTGCTGGAAACAAGTGTCGGCCTTCGGCGGCCGGATACGAGCCCAAAATGTGGCGCGGCCCTTCTGACTACGGCCACACGACTTTTTTCCGTTGTCTCCTTTTCCAGCTATTTTCAGCCGTAGAAGTCAGAGGCCGACTGCTGTACAATAGGAGAAGAGAGTCATGCTGCTCAATGGCTATCCTAGGACCGGGTAGTCCAACACAATCATGACAAGCCAGGCACAGCACTTTGTCAAGGGCATTGGAAATTTCCCATAAACTTTCTAATACGCGATTTGCATGCAAGTCTTAATTTCAATTCTGAAAAAGTCCAACTGTCACGTTCGGCGCTGGTGGTGATAGTGAGCAAGAGGAGCAAGGCTCAAGATTTGGTGTTCCCCGCCGTTTGGGGCTAGCGCGCGGAACAACACATCGCCCGATTGCCGGCCCACCGAGCAGGCACAGGCGAAGCGAAACTTTCGATATCGCTGTGAGACGACGCCGACGACGACAATATACCCTCGCACCTTATCCCCCGACCACCACCGGATAATCAGCAAAAATGGCTTCCAAGAGAGGGTACGTCATCTGCCCTCCCCGAAATCGCCATCGCGACGGCCGCAGTCAGACGATGGAGGGAGAGGGCTTGAGAATCGCGAGATTGGCTCTATGCAGGACATGAAGTCGCTGACATTGATTCTGTGCAGACGCGCCGCCACCGGCAACAAGCTCAAGATGACCCTTGGTCTTCCTGTGTACGTTCACGTTCCGCAACGACTCCCCCAGTCATGAAAAACCCCCCGGATCCGCCCGAAAGCAAACTCCGGCGCATACGCACCCGCATGACCTACGCGAAACATGGCAGCGAAGAACGAGCAAGAAACTGATATGCGTTACAGCGGTGCCGTCATGAACTGCTGCGACAACTCCGGTGCCAGGAACCTTTACATCATCTCGGTCAAGGGCACTGGTGCGCGCCTGAACCGTCTGCCGGCCGGTGGTGTTGGCGACATGGTCATGGCCACCGTCAAGAAGGGCAAGCCTGAGCTGAGGAAGAAGGTCATGCCTGCCGTCATCGTCCGCCAGAGCAAGCCCTGGAGGAGGGGAGACGGTATCTACCTCTACTTCGAGGACAACGCTGGTGTGGTACGTGCACGCCCCGGACCCTAAGAGCGGAGGATTTTGGAAAAAAAATAGTTGGGAGCTGGTGGAACCTGGTGAGCAGAAAATGGCTGACGCAATATGGTACAGATCGTCAACCCCAAGGGTGAGATGAAGGGCTCTGCCATCACTGGCCCCGTCGGTAAGGAGGCTGCTGAGCTCTGGCCCGTAAGTTTCTCCCCGCGCCCCGCGCACGAGAAGGCGTTTGCAGTACGGATTCGGCTGACACCCCTCACAGCGTATTGCCAGCAACTCCGGTGTTGTCATGTAAAGCGTTTCCTGCTTGGGGTCTTCTTTATCGGTTTTCACGTGGGGAAAATAAAGGGTGGCGTGCATTTGGTCGCCCGGGTTCATACCATAAGACTACTTTCCAGTAGTGAAATGCAAAAACGAAACATGAACACCACACCTTCAGGTCTCGTCTAATCCATGCCACAATTACGTCGTAAACTATTTTCCCGGGAGCCGCGAAAGCAACAGCCAAACATAGCTCAATCTCGAAAGTCTGTCTCCTGAAGCAACCTTAATACTACCCACCGAAGCCAACCAACGGAAGCAACCATGTCATTGTCACCCCAAAAAAAAACTTGTCAAAGTAAGCGTGTTGTGGGGATGTGCGGAGACGATTGCGGAAGCGAAATAGGACTCGGTCTGAGCCGAAATGACGGATCACTCCTCGCCCTGAAACTCGTGCTCAGATCTTCCTCATACATCCCGCGGTGTTATGTCCAAGTCAGCAGCTTGATTTGCTCTCCTATAGAGGACTTATTATTCTTCTGTGGACACCCATATGATACCTGCACCTTGAATTTCGGCTCCCGGGATGAGCACCTACCAAGCATCCGGACATCGCCTATTAAGCTTCTTGCATCCTATATAGGCGTTATCTATTCGAGCAATTTTATGATATTGGAGGTAGATTTCCACATGATTTCCTAAACACCCAACTGGACCAGCAAATGTCCCGGTCGAGAACGCCACTTCATCTTCCAACGCTTCTCTCCAAAATACGCTCATCTCGCGCATTGCAGTATCTTCCCCGTGCAAACTATCCAACAGCCAAAGGTAAAAGGCCTTTATCCTACAATTTAACACAGCGGATAGCTAGAAGTATTAAGCAGCAATGACAAATGTCCCAACGTCGTCTTTGAATTATATTCATAAACAGCCAACGGCTACCATTTACCACCACATCCATGCGAGAAAGGGACGGGTAACGAGTACGCCGAGAAGGGTACATATCACAACGTTCATAACAATGCCAATGTACATCCCCCGTCGTCTTGCTCCTTTCCAGCCCCTCGACCTCTGAACTGCGATCTTACTCGACATCACTTCGCCACGAAGAGAGCTGTACCGAGAGCGAAGAAATAGTCATCAATCTCGAGCAATTATATACACTTCATAAACCCCAAAGCCAACGAAGCAGGAATGCAGTTGTCCCCCCTGGTCTCGTATCTTTTATGCTGCTCCACGCCACCTGATCCCAAAAAGGCGGGAAACGAAAAAAAGGAAACAGCACCTATGCTACCAATAACCAAGCACAAAAAGAAGCTCATTCATTCTAACTGGTTTTCCTCATGTAGCGGCCATGACACTTCACATATCGTCAGTATGCATTGGCTGGGCCAAGCTCTTTCCCCCATTCCTCAACCCAACAGGTCGTCCAACCCGCTGCTGCCGGTCTTCTGGCCCTGTGGCGGGGCACCAGCCGCAGGCGTCGTAGGGGAGGGGGCGGCAGGCGCGCCCCACAGACCGCTGCTCGTCTTTTGCTTAGCCAAGTCCGCCATGCTGACCCTGGGCTGCGACTGAGCGGGCTTCTTCGAGCCCATGCCGGAGAGCAGGTCGGAGAAGGCGTCGCCGCCGGCGGGCTTCTTAGCGCCGCCGATGCTGCCCGTGGGGGACAGAACGCCGGGAGTGGGTCCCTTGCCGCCGAGGCTGCCGCCCGTCTGCTGGGTTGCAAGACTTTGCGCGGCCGGCACCGAAGTGAAGTAGTTGGGCTGGTTGGGGACGTAACCAGCAGGCTGCTGCTGCTGCTGCGCGGGCGGCGGAGCGAAGGCGGAGGAGGCGTTGGCGGCCGGGGTTTGGCGCGCGGAAGAGATGCTGCCGGTGGGCGAGTGGATGGAGGAGAACAGGTCGTTGATGTTGGACGCTTGGGCACCCGAACGCGGCTGCGGTGCGGCGAACTGGGTTGGCTGGGCAGATGGCGCTGTGGGTGGAGGAGTGAGGACACCGAAACCGCCAGCGGCAGGGGCAGGCGCTGCTGTTGCTGGAGCGGCAGCCGGGGCCGGAGTAGCAGACTGGAAGTCGTCGAAATCGTCGTCGTCTGCTGCACCACCGGATTGCATGGCGCCAAAATCGTCCGCAGCGGAGCTGATGGCGGGAGCCTTGCCATTGGATGCCGAAGGGGCGGGTTCGGGATCATCGAAGGAGAAGAGGTCAACTTCAGGCTGTTTGGGCTTGGGAGGCTCCTCCTTCTTCTTGCTAGCAGCGCCGCCGCTGGTCTCCCTTCTGATGCCAGCCCGCTGGGTGTCGGCCTGTCTCCTGCTGGGAGCTGCAACCGCGCCGTCATCGTACTCGTCGTACTCCTCGAACCTATTCCGCCTGTTGCCCGAGCCATGGTATCCGCTGTCTGCCTCGCCGCCGAAGCCACCACCGTCACCGTAGACGCCTCCGCTAAAGCCTCCGTAATCGCCGCCGCCACCGTAGCCACCAGTCTCGCTGCCGAAGCCGCTATAGCGGTTGTTGGAGGAGAAGCCCAGACCGGCACCGCCCTCAACGCCAGTGTACTTGTTGCGAGTAGCGCGGGCCTTCTTGCGCTCTGAACGGATGCGTTCGACATCGCTAAGCAGCTCGCCCAGCTCCTTTGCTCGGTTGCGCACGTTGATACCCTGGTCCTTGCCGTTCATGTCGATGTAGTGGAACTGACGCAGCATCTTGAGGAGCGAGAGGTGGGATCGTGCGTCGTCGATGACACGCTCGGAGCCATTCTTGATCAGGAACTCGAGCAGTTGGAGAGCCTATCTTCCCATCAGCATTGAAGTGGACTGATTGGGCAGTGAGCGCGCACCTTGTAGATTTGCCGCCACTCCTCCGCTGACTTCTCGGTGAAACGCTTGTAGATCATGGGCATGATCTCGTTGAGCAGCTGGCTGATGCATCGTTTAGCATGCGTGGCGAATGGTAAGGGTATGCGGGAGGACTGACTAGTTGTAGGTGCCATTCGCGATCTCCTGCATCAGAGTCGAAG
This sequence comes from Lasiodiplodia gonubiensis, assembly GCA_009829795.1. NCBI lineage: Eukaryota > Fungi > Ascomycota > Dothideomycetes > Botryosphaeriales > Botryosphaeriaceae > Lasiodiplodia > Lasiodiplodia gonubiensis. Next base: position 156,072 of record RHKH01000021.1, read on the forward strand.
ATGCTCCCCTGGAGAGGTCAGCAACGGTGTCAAGGCGAAGCTGCAGGCGAGTTGCTCACCAGGGCTCGTTGTTAGTAGCCTCGCGCACCTTCGCCTCCATCTCGGTATAGTTCATGACCGCTGGGCTGGTGGTTAGCCATCCGCTTCTCTTGCGCGTTGGCGTCCGGACAGATGTCGCATACCATTCTGGACCTTGCGCACGCCGGCCTTGAGGTCGTAGAGCGTGAGGTTGCTCACTTTGTCCTTGAGGCTGTCGATATCCATTTTGGGCGCGGGCTCAGCGGCGGCTGGTGGGCTTTGCGGAAACGGTGGTGTGGTAGGAGGACAGTTGACAGCGCCCTGTGGTGCTTTCCCTGGGGCGGTAGATGGCCTTGGCAAGTGTTTCCAGGGTTGGAAGGGTTGCAGACACCCGAACTTGCCGCAAACTCGGACGGTCTCGAGCACGCCCACTCAGCGTCAGATGGTGGTGAATAATTCTCTAGACGGCTGCTGCAGCTGGGTGGATCAAGGAGCCAGGTAATTTGCCTTTTGGTGTTTGAATCCCGACCAGGAGCGGTCTCAAAGTGGCCTCTTCGTGCTCTCAGCGACGCTCAGCCGGTCCTTGGGTGCCCGACCGCCGTTCCCGGCACCGCACCCTGGCTGCGCCCGGCCGGGACCAGAGCCTCGACTCTGCACGTGATTTTCCATCGGATCACTCGAGTTGAGCGGTGAGCAATAATGGAGCGGCGAGTGCAGCGTGCGGGCAGCCCGCAGACGCGTTGGCCTGGTCAGTGTTGGGAAAGCGGAACGCGAATGGCACGTGACTTGCTCTGGAATTCTGCTTGGCGTCGGCGATGCCATCGGCTGCGTCAGTGCTCTGCCAGTCTTCTGAGAAGCGCAGCTCGACGCTTCTTACCCATCGCTAGCCGTCCAGCGCCGCCAATTGCCCTCAATCGCCCGCCGCAAGCTCCATCGGGCTCCGTCCAACGCACTCGCACGCATCAAGCGCGTCTTCCGCCGCATCGGTAGGTGTGCTGCCCCTCCCACTGCCGGGCTGCTGCGCCTGGGGGAGCTCCAGCCAGCTCTGAGCTCTCCGATCGCCCGCAGCCACCGTCGTCGCCGTCGGACTCGCAGGCTTGGTCAGCCTCGCGTTCCCCACCATGACGACGGATGTGCATTAGGGCAGAGCTTGCGGAGGCAGGCACAGCCCTCCGCAGGCGTCGCGCAACAGCCCAAGGCGTCTCACTTTTCTTCTCACGTGCCCTAGCCGCTAAACCCAAAACACTGCAGACCATGGCCGCGTTCCTCCCGAGGCGGGGCTGCTCCGTTCCACGTATTTTCTACCCCTCCAAGGGCCCCTCCTCCCGCTTCTTCTTCAACACACCACTCCACCGCTTCCCTCAATCTTCTCCCTCTTCCATTAGAAACTTCCACGCTTCATCAGCAACCATGGGTATCAATGTTTACGTACGTCGTCCGCACCCTCGCGCCCTCTGCTGCTGTCGCTAACCGCCGCCTACAGTTCGACTGCGAGTGGGAGTAAGTTGTCACCGCTCCGCATTGGCTGCGACGTGTTGCTGACCGCATCTCTCCAGGGGCCCCGAGGTCCAGGTCGACGCCAAGGGCAACGTCACCTCCACCGGCGCCGTCAAGGAGCAGTCTGGTCGCATCAACTTCGAGCTCTTCGACGATGTCGTCCCCAAGACCGCCGAGAACTTCCGCGCCCTGTGCACTGGCGAGAAGGGCTTCGGCTACCAGGGCTCCAAGTTCCACCGCGTGATCCCCCAGTTCATGCTTCAGGGTGGTGACTTCACCCGCGGCAACGTGCGTACTCCCCCTACAATGCCGATGGCGTCATCGCTGCGTCGATGGGTATACTGACGGCTGCGCAGGGCACTGGCGGCAAGTCCATCTACGGCGAGAAGTTCGCCGACGAGAACTTCAAGCTCCAGCACCAGAAGCCCTTCCTCCTGTCGATGGCTAACGCTGGCCCCAACACGTAAGGAGACATAGCCCCGCACCGCCCAATTGAGACAGGCGCTAACCCATTTGCCACAGCAACGGCTCGCAGTTCTTCGTCACCACCGTTGTCACGTCGTGGCTCGACGGCAAGCACGTCGTCTTCGGCTCCGTCCCTGACGGTGACGTCGAGTCGTACAGGGTCGTCAAGGCCATCGAGGCCTGCGGCAGCGGCTCTGGCGCCATCAAGTACAAGAAGGCCCCCACCATCGTCAAGTCTGGCCAGCAGTAAATAGCTTGCTTTTCCTTTGATGATGCTATTATGAGTTGATGAGCAGCTGGATTAGCCCTCTAGTGAGGGGCAGTCAGCGGGGCTGCGGGGTAGCAGCAAAAAGTAGCGGTTAGACTAGTAGCGATCCAGGTGCCGAATAACAACTCGATCTCTGCTGTCATATTGTGCTGTGCTCGTCGCATGTGTTCGCATGCCTTGATGCGACCGACAACTCCCCGCGCGTGCTGTGCTGATCTCGCCTGATGGGTGGCCTCAACACCACTGCCCCTCGACGGGCGCAAGTCATGTCCCGCTCCACCGGCAATCCGCATCGCCAGCCCGACGTGACGTTTTCCCCATTGGCCGCGTTTGTCGTGGCCAAATGAGTCATGCGATTCCGTCATTGAGCGGTGGGGCAGAAGCGCAGCCTCAGGCACCTCTAAATCCCGCAATCAACCCACTCATTGACTGATGCTCACTGTTTCTCAGCATGCACCACGCTTGCTATTTATTTCGCCACCGGTAGCGCCCTAAAAGCCGCCGCTCAAGCCTCCCGCTGCCGATCAATTGGCGTCTTCCTTCGACAGAGCCGCAATGGCACCTCCCACGACCTACGACCCGGCCACGCTGGCCATCCATGGCGACGACTGGCTCAACAAGGGCGCCGACGTGGCGCCCGCCATGCACGTGTCAACGACGTTCCGCTACAGCCACGACCCAGACGAGCTGGAGGCCAGCACCGAGGCCAGCGGGCCGCCCGCATCGACCGACTTCCCGCCCATCTACAGCCGGCTGTCGGCGCCAAACACAACGCGGCTGGAGGCGCTGCTGTCGGAGCTGCTGGGCGGGCGGGCGCTGACGTACTCGTCGGGCCTGTCGGCCTTCCACGCGCTGATGGTCTACTTCCGGCCGAACGTGGTGGCCATCGGGCACGACAAGCTGGGCGGCTACCACGGCTGCCACGGCGTGCTGGCGCTGCACACCAAGATGCACGGGCTGAAGCTGGCGGACCTGCACGACGAGCGGACGTGGGACGAGCTGGGGCTGGGCAAAGGCGACGTCGTGCACGTCGAGACGCCGCTGAACCCGACGGGCGAGGCGTACGACATCGCGGCGCTGGCGGCGAAGGCGCACGCCCGCGGCGCCTTCCTGACGGTCGACTCGACCTTCGCGCCGCCGGGCCTGCAGGACCCCTTCGCCCTGGGCGCCGACGTCGTCATGCACAGCGGCACAAAGTACATCGGCGGCCACAGCGACATGCTGTGCGGCGTGCTCGCCGTGCCCAAGCCGCGTGAAGATTGGTTCTGGGGCCTGTGGAACGAGCGCGTCTTCCTCGGCAGCGTCATGGGCAGCCTCGAGGGCTGGCTCGGCGTGCGGAGTCTGCGCACGCTGCAGTTGCGCGTGCAGGCTCAAAGCAGGAACGCCGAACGCCTCGTCCACTGGCTGCACGAGAGCCTCTCCAGCGCCGGGAGCCCCGTTGCCGCCACCGTGGAGAAAGTCGTTCACGCGAGCTTGCAGACGAAGGACCTGGAGCAGGGCTGGCTGAAGAAGCAGATGCCCAACGGCTTCGGTCCCGTCTTCGCCCTTTGGATGAAGAACAAGGAGTTTGCGAAGAGGCTGCCCAGCAAGCTGCATCTCTTCCACCACGCCACCAGCTTGGGCGGCGTCGAGAGCTTGGTCGAGTGGCGCCGCATGAGCGACAAGAGCGTTGAGCCCACCCTGCTCCGCTTCTCCATCGGCGCCGAGAACTGGGAGGATTTGAGGGATGATCTCGCCGCCGGCTTCAAGGCGTTAGCCGAGGAGAAGGCGGAAGCTTAGATTGTAGTGTGAAATATGTTTTGGCGGAGATTGTAGGCTTAAGTTTCTTAGGATGGATGACCAGTTCTTGATCCTTTCCAAGTCAGGGGAAGACAAGGCCGGGCGTACCAGAGACAAGACAGGCCAGATAGACCTCGACATATCAAGAAACATAGACATTTTGTAGGCTTCCCCGTTGACCAATGCTGGCTCGGGATGATCTTTGACGTAGTTTACCAGGATAGCTATTTGCGTGGCATACATCGATATAAATATTACTATTCCAACCAAATGCGTCAGCAATACATGGTTGAAACTGTGTTTATTTCTCTGCTTCTGGACCTCAAGCTCTTTCCAGGGTGAGCGAGCCAAATTGATGGCCAATGAAACTTCGTGTGTTAACACTGATGTGGAATCTGCAAGTTAAAATACAACATCTGGTTTTGGAGCTCTGAATGAATTATGAAGAACCGAAAGCTGACAGCCGTCACTTCTTGTCTACACTATACAACTGATCCATAAGCAGTTTTTTTTTTTTTTTTTTTTTTTTATTTTCCTCAT